>CM057454.1:787917500-788235000 GCA_016271365.2 Neoceratodus forsteri | reverse complement strand
AAAAGGATTAATCCTCCCCTTAAACACACTAGATATTACTAAACCTTCATACTTTTTCAAACAGTTCACACCATCCTATATCTTTTAAAACAGTAGGAAACATTAGTGAATACTAGGTAGAACATTTTAGGAAAACTATTCATGGGACAGCTTGGGGAAGGTTAGTCCTGGGAGAAGGTGAGAGGTGCCAAGGGCATGATGGGTACAGGAGCACAAGCAGAATGACAAAATATACTGCCATAGATTGGGTGCACTGCTATTGGTAGTGTGTTCCACAGTACAGGGACTGCGACAGATAAGGCCACATTACCAACCGATTTTTAGCCAGGATGAGTGTGTCAGGGTGTCAAGCCCTTCTCAGGTTCTTGGTGGTACTTAACCAGCAGAAGAAACAGACAAGTAGCATATGCAGTAATAAACTTGTTTATTATACAAAAGCAGACTTATGCCCTAAAAATAGGTCTTAACAAATAGACACTGGGAGCCAGAGTTTCCCAATACCTCAGTGTATGAAGATGGTCTTGGTGGGAAAACGTAATACAGCAAGTTATATACCGTGATAATCCCCATAGCAACTATTACTGTTGTAGGTAAGTTTGATACATAAAACAAGCCCGATTGGCTAAAATTTAGATGGCTCCACAGTGTTATCTGTAGATTTACAAAATGTGTAAAATTAGCTAAAATGAGAACAGACTTGTACATAAAATGGAAAATAAGTGTGGTGTTACATAAATCCTCATAATGGCAGTGTAGGCTATACAGTGACTTTTCAGAAGAATATATAAAGAACATAGACATGTATTCTCAGCATATTACGTATGCATTATTAGCAATGCTCAGAGTAATAATATCCCTGGTAACTTACACTTGCACGGTAGAGGTCAATTCCCTAAATGTTAGTACTAATTATGCATATAACGTAATGGATACTGTCAGCGGTGCACAGTGGGTTGCCAATAAGGGTAAGGGGACCAAATGTAATATTCCCCCCCTTGTTGCGGTACTGAAAAGGCAACACCACTGTTGGAAAAGTAGTGGTAACAAAATCCATCATTTATAGACCTGATACATGAGCCTTGTAAAGGAATTTGAGTTGTTCACGGTGTTGTGTGCCATAGACAGCAGAGAGTTAATAACAAAAATGTAATCAAAAATAGTTGTACAATAACAAAACCTTTAAAAGCTAATTCTAACCAGGTATTGGAAAGTGTGGTGCTTAAATCACCATCGTGGATGAGGGTGTTAAGGGCTGCTCCAGCTTTGGAGATCTTATTGCTGATGTAGATGAGATGGGTGTCCTTTCTATCTAAAAGTGTCTTAAGAGACAAGGTCAAGGGATCAATATGGACATTGAAAATGGGTAAATACTGAGACAGCAAATATTCAGGGTCAGTATCAATAACGTCAGGTTCCAGAATGGGAACATGAGTAACTGTATGACCAATCACGGTAGTTTGATGAGGAATAAAACAAAAAATTAGGAAACTGTATGTCACAGGTTTTAGACCTATATGCGAAAGATTAATTAATAACCACACAATACTGTCAATCAGTATTGTGACACTCACTGAGGAATCCTCCATTTATGCAGTCGAATTTGGCAGATGAAAGATTGATCTGAGAGTCTTATAGTGAAGCGATGAACCCCTTCTATGTAGTTCTGGTAGAAACATCCAGTGTTGCCCACTGGTGATCATATAGTTGAAGCTAAAGATGCTGTTGCTCTAGGGGTATCAGTGTCGTTTGAAGAAATGTCCAAGTCCAGAGTAAAAGATCAATCAATGCTATGTGGTGAGTATCCACAAACCAGCTTGATGACGTCAAATATGTCACAACGACATAGGTAATGGTATCCCTTTTTGGCACAGCAGTCTATCAGGCACCACCCAAGCTTCCAGGGTGGGATGGAAGACCAGAAGATGTGTAAGGTCGATCCTTTCTCTGTAGATGTCCTCATCAAGATGCCCGGTTGAATGTATGGAGGCCAGTCTATCAAAAATGGCAGTCTGGATCAAAGCATAGCAAAGAGACAGAAGGTGACGAACATGGTGTCATGGATGGTGCAGCGGTTGGCAGTGTAATATGGGCCCCTGTTGGGATGGCGTTTGACATAACCTGTATTTCTAGCAGTAGACATTGGTATATTTTCTTTATTTTACACGATTGTTTCTCCTGGGGCCCTCAGTCCGCTATTGCGTCTTCTCATCCTAATCCTCCGGCCGCCGTCTGACCCTGCTCCAGCCCCCCACAGAGGGCAGTCACCTTTATTGCCCCATGACCCACCCCTGTGGTGGGGTGGCAGAAGGCTACCAACTCCCCCACCAAGTCCAGATCCACATGGTAATCCCCTCCAGGAGCTGGAGCAGGTGTACACAGATGGCCATCAAGCCGTTGTGACTGGGGCACCCATTTTCCACTTTTCTCCCCTTGCGGGAGCACGGCGTGCAATGATGCTGGCGACTGGGTTTGCGAACACCTCATGCGCATCCTCCTTGAGTGTCTGCCACATCCCCGCCCCCCCCCGTGTTTTGTGCGGTTCTATGCCGTCGAGCCCCAGCCTCCGCTAGGGGTCAGGCGAGCACCAACTGCTGGAATCCCACCTCCCCAAAGATGAAGAGCAGTCCGGGCACTTGATCAGACTTCTCCCTGCCGACCCGTGGTGACACGTGCTCATTCCCGAACACAGGTCGCTGGCATGGTGCAAGGTGTGGCGTCCAGTGCCTCAACCCTCAGTGCCATCGGGCCAGCTTAGACATTGGTATATTAACGGATCTGGACATACACATTGTAATACAAGCAGTGGATCTGCAATGTGGACAGTACCATTTAACAAGGATTCCAAATCCCAGAAGCGATTAATAGTGGTTATGACATAAGAGCCATAAGCAAAGCATAAAATGTCCTTGGCAGTATATTGCTTGTCTGCCTCCTTGTTATTTTGGAGGACAATGTCATTGATTTTATTCTTAGTGTCATTAAAACTTTTAGCAATGTCATGCATGCTGTACACAGTGTATCGCTCTTTCTGACTAAGCCGATCTACACCAAGCAATAAAGGTGGTAAAACATTGTTCTTCATTCCAGTCTGGAATTTAACTCTTTGGCTTTTAATGGCAGCAATGTCTGCCCTGTTCCAGATGGACATGTCAGATCTGAAGAGTCCGGATATAGTGGCAGTTACACCAGTGACATCAGCAGTGGCATGCCTCCTGCATGATGAGGATGTTTTCTTATTGTTGGGGTTAGGTCTAGACCTGAATAATCCTAAGTGTTAAGTAGCATGGGAACCAGCCACAGGATTGTGTGTGCGTGTCTGTGATGCCGCAAGACTATCTAATAACACAGTGCTGAAAAACCTAGAAATGTTAGTTTTAGAACTCATACCAAATTCAGCCATATTCCAATGTGTGAGATTAAAAATAACAGGAATGTGCATAAATTGCACATTGCTCACAAATATACTGGAAGTGAGGTGGCAGTGAGACCACTAGGTGGGCCAGGTTCCTGTGTGGGACAGTTAATAAGTTTTGTTTCAGTAGGGGGTGTCACAGATTCACTCAGCAGGTCAGGCCCTCTACTCCCAAAGTGCCAACCTCTGAGCGCAGTCTTGTGAACAGTGTAACAGACAAGGTAACCCTCTTGTCTGTTTTTGCGAGTTCGGATCAACCTTTGGTCTCCAGTTCTGGAGGGATTCAAACTGTTAACCTCTTATTAGCATACCCAGTGCACAGGCTCAGATAAGTCTTTGGGGGCCGGATATCTTTGCCTATGGGCACCTAACCAGGCGTGCAGAAATGAACCCTTTAAAACTTTAGTAAAAACCTCAGATTTAAAATGCTCCTCTTTCCAGTTTGGTACCACCATACAAGCTGTCTGCTATAACCATAAATATTTCTCAGCAAAAGAAAACAATTCAAAGACAGACCAGGTTTGCTTTAAAATTAATTTTTGCTAAAATAGATAATACGTCAAACAAATAATACAGAACTCATATCAAAAGACATACAAATCTTTAAACAAAACGAGGTTTAAAACAGTGCAATTCGTACAGCAATATTTAGATTTTTGTCTAGCTTTTCTAAATAGCTGTTTTCAGTGCTCAGATGTTATCTTGGTCAGAGTCAGCTAAAAGTGTCTCTCTGTAGTGAACAAAGAATAATCTTTACAAGCAGTATTGGTCAACCCATTTTGGATGAAGTCATCCAGCTCCTCCTCTGTCAAAATATCTAAAAAAAAAAAAAAAAAAAAAAAATATATATATATATTTCTATACAACCACAGGATGTAATTTCAAAGTATTAGTTCTGCAACCTTAGCATAACTCGAGTTTCAAATGACACTTTCTTTGATCTCATGCTGTACCCTCCTCACACAGGCTTCACAGGGTCATTTATGACCTCTCACCTTTGTGTAATAACCTGTGTTTTGTTTTTTTATTTCCCTCTTAACAAAATTAACTCAAACCAGTCTATAACTCGGAGAAACAGGATCCTTGATTAAAGTCTTCCAGGTAACACATTGTCTCTAAAAAAAAAAAAAACTCTGTGTGAGTGATGCATGCTGTCAGTAGTTCTCTAGGCCTGCAGCTGTGAGCTGAAATCTGGGGGGATGAATAGGGTCATTCCTAGCATTTGAATTTTCAGCAGAGACATTAATACATATTATATAATAAAAAATAAAATATATATATATATTACAACACTCAGAACTGGCTGTCTACGTCACAGGGGGTACTACAGACAGAAACATAGCTGCCATATAGTGTTGTAATTGCAGACAGAAAAGTCTCTTGCTGAGTCTTCTGGGTATTTTATCACAAAAGGTGGTATCAATCGAAGCAGTAAGATTGTATAGACCAGAATGTCTGCAATTAGCTTGGTGGATGGACAGGGTACCATTTGGGGCAATTCTGGTATTAGGCCAGCCTTGGAAAGTGCCTTTATAATGGCGGGCAACAGGAAGCATCTGTCCCTGATTGTCAGTTTGCCATTCCATTTGGAGGGATGATTTGTCTGGTGCCACAATCATGGTGGTCAGGTAGGTGTCTGTGCCTTCATGAACAGTGACTAATTTGTTGGGAACATCTATTCTGATTCCTTCAGGGATGGTGGTGGGTTTGTTTTGTGGGGGTGTAGGTCTTCTCTCAGGATGGTCAGGCAGTGGAAGGAGTCTCCTTAGATGTGTGTTGTAGTGGGATATAGTTTTCATATCCTTGCCATGGACAAAGTGGAGTGCTCCTAGGAGGAGGATCAAATGCAAGATGGCCATCTTGCATGGGTATCTGCAAGGAAGAAAGAAAAAGGTCAGTAGGTACAATTCTGCCCAATGGGGTTAGGAAAAGTAATTATTCCCCTTTGTACAGTTTGAGCCAATTAGCATGCAGCCATTTATCAGTAGGTTTCTTCTGATAAATGAGTCTAATCTTGGTCGACTGCGGGACTGAGTTTAATGATAGGGTGGGGTCCTTCCCACTTGTTGGTAGTAGGGATGAGTAGGGTGTGCAAATCTGAGAACCATTACGTGATCTTCGACTTGCCAATCCACCTCTTGTGCGTGTTTGTCAAAATGAATCTTCGATTGCTGTTGGGCTTTGCCCATATGATGTGCAGCGTACAAGTGGGTCTTGATGTCACCTCTCTTTTGCGACATATGTGTCTACGGACACTCTGTCTGCAGCAGGTGTGTTCAGATCAATACAGGTGCTCAGATAATCTCATAGTTCTCCCAGTCATCACCTTGAAGGGTGTGCACTGGGTGGTGGCTGAAGGAGTACCCCTAATTGCCATAAGGAGTAAAGGCAAAAGGAAATCCCAATCTGTGGGATTGTCCTTGATAAAGTTGGATAGCATTTGCTTTATCAGTCTGTTGGCTCTATCTACCTGACCTGAAGATTGTGGGTAATAAGGAATGTGAAACGTCTGGTGTACAGCAAGACGTTTTGAGTGTTTCTTGCATCAACGCACCTGTAAAGCTGGTTCCTTGATCAGAGTCTACCTTAAGAGGTAGGCCTCCTCTGGAAAACAATTGTTCTACCAGGACTCTTGCAGTTGCTTTTGCTGAGCATTCTTGAGTGGGAAAAGCCTCAAACGATTTAGAGAATAGGTTAGTGACCACTAGGGTGTACTTGTTCCTGCTGGTGGTGGTCAGGGGGCCAATGAAATCTATTTGGATTGCATGCCAGGGGCCAGATTGTCTCTGGGGAAGTAATTTAGTATTTCTTTTGGTTGGGGCAGGATTGTTCTGTGCACAAACTAAACTGTTTTGGATGTCATGTTTAACATCCCTAGTAAGCCCAGGCCACCAACCCACTGATTTCAGTCTCTGGACTGTTTTCCACCCCCTGGTGTCCACCAGTTGGGGTGTCATGGACCTGATGGATGAACTCTGATTGCAGTGATTTAGAAACTGTCCATAACCTGTGGTTCTGGCCATCAGGCTGATGCCATCAGCTTGTCAGGTGATAGATACAGTTTGCATGTCTTTTGTAGGGATGGTTGGTTGGCAGATCTTGTTCAGTTCCTTTGTCTAGGAATCTGAACACCTCTTTCAGCTGAGGATCAGATTTTTGTGCTGTGGACAAGTCCAGCAGCTACTGTATTTGTATAGCTGCCAGAGCAACAGAGTGAGCCATATCCACGTCTCTTCTCCCCCAGTGTCCTGTTTTGCCAGATTGTCTGCTCGGTCGTTGAAGACGAAATAGGGATCAGATTTTGAGTGGGCCTTCACCTTGTGAATGAACAACTTGTGCTTAAACTGTCGAGTCAGACTGTGAATGTATACAAAGAGTGCTTTGTATTTCACAGGGGTGTCGTCAGAAGATGTAAAGGGAGTTCTTCTCCCAGAATGGTAAATTAGTTAATGAGCAACTGACCCATAGGAACATAGACTTTGATGGCAGATAAGGACTGCTTGACTCACCTAGTCTGCCCATTTCCTACCTATTGGATATGCTGCAGATTCCAGTTACCCAATAACCTACTTCCTTCTACCCCTCACTATAATTGCCTTATGTCTGTCCCATGCATTCTTGAATTCCTCCACTATTTGTGACCCCACAACCTCCTCAGGAAGGCAATTTCATGCGTTCACCACCCTCTCTGTGAAAAAAAATACTTCCTCACTTTGCCCCTGAGCCGCCCCCCCCATCTTCAGATTGTGCCCCTTGTTCTTGTACATTTTTTTTTGAAAGATGCTCCTGTCTTGGACTTTATTGATTCCTTTGAGGTACTGAAAGTTTCTGTTATGTCTTCTCCCCCCTTTCCTCAAGGGTATACATATTAAGCACATTTAGTCTCTCTTATTATTGGCTTCTGTTGCAGACCCTGCATCATTTTAGTTGCCCTCCTCTGGACTGCCTCTGTCCTGTCCATGTCCCTGTGGAGATGGGGTCTCCAGAACTGTGTGCAGTACTCCAGATGGGGTTTGCCAACTGTCTGTACAGAGGGATAAGAAATTCCTGTTTTCTACTGGTGATGCCTCTCTATATATCCTAGCATCCCCCAGCCCTCCTTACTGCCTTCTCACATTGCTTACCTACTTTAAGGTCATCTGATATGACTACCCCAGGTCTTCTTCCATTTGTGTTGTTAGTAAACCCCCCCCCCCATTGTGTACTCTTCCCCTGGGTTTTTGTTTTCCCAGGTGCATTATTTTGCACTTTTTTGCATTGAATCTAAGCTGCTATATTTTTGACCATTCCTCCAATCTTGCCAAGTCCCTTCTCATCCTTTGCACCCCTTCTTGTGTATCAACCCTGTTGCAGATCTTTGCCTTATCTGCAAAGAGGCATACTTTTCCTTCCAGCCTGTCTGTAATGCCTCTTATAAAGACATTTAAGAGGACTGGTCCCAATACTGAACCCTGTGGTACCCCAGTAGTAACCCCCCTTTCTTCGGAGTGTACTCCATTTACTGTTACCCTCTGGGTCTTGTTGTCCAATCAGCTTGTTAGCCAGCCTACCACCCTGGGACAAACTCCCAGGCTGGCTAACTTGTTTGTTAATCTTTTGTGTGGGACTGTGTCAGATGCCTTGCTGAAGTCAATGTAGGCCATATCCAAAGCCCCTCCCTGGTCTCCTACTTTGGTTACCCAGTCGAAATCTATTAGATTCGTCTGACATGACCTTCCTGCCGGTGAATCCATGCTGCCTTGGGTCCTGTGCCCCACTGGCCTCTAGGTACTCAACAGTTTTTTTTTTTTTTTTTCTTTTTCAGAAGTGATTCCATCATTTTCCCTACCACTGAGGTAAAGCTAACAGGTCTGTAGTTTCTTGCCTTTGCCTTGCTCCTGCATTTGTAAAGAGGAATATCATTCACCCTCCTCCAGTCCTCGAGTACCACACCATCCTCCCATGATTTGTTAAAAAGGGTAGTCAGTGGTATCACTAGCTCTCTTCTTAGTTCTTTCAGAATTCTGGGATGAATCTCATCAGGCCACATTGCTTTGTCCACTTTGAGTTTTAGGAGTTCCTTCATGACCCTTTCTTCTGTGAATGGACTGGTATCAACTCCCTTGTCCGGAGTGTTTTTATTGTTTGGTTTAGGTACCTCCCTCATCGTTTTGTGAATACTGAGACAAAGTATTTGTTCAGTATCTCTGCTTCTTCGCCTCACCCTTTGTGCCCCCCATTAAGCCTCTCACTATTCTCCTTGGTCTTCCTTCGCCTCCTGATATACCTATAAAAGGCTTTATTCCTTCTTAACTGAGTTGGCTATCTTTTCCTCGGTTTGGGCCTTCGCTATTCTGACTGCCTTCTCTGCTTCCTTCTGCTTTAACTGATAGTTCTCTGTCCTGCTCCTTCTGTGAGTCCTTGTACTTCCTGAATGCCATTTTTTTCTCCCTAACCTTCCCTGCCACCTCCTTTGAGAACCATAGTGATTTTTTACTTTGCTTTTTTATTTGCTTCACACAAAGGCTTGTTGCCTCTGTGATGGCAGTTTTTATTATTCCCCATTGTTCTTCCACCCCTCCTTCCTGACCATTTGCTAGTGCATTCCTTAGGCATTAACCCATTTTGGCAAAGTCAGGCCTCCTAAATTCCAGGTCCTTTGCCTTTGTATGGCTTGACTCTGCTGCTGTGTTTATCATGAACCATACTGTTCGGTGGTCACTAATTCCCAGATGGCTACCCACTTTTAAATCTGTGATCGTCTCTCCATCTCCATTTGAGAGTACCAGGTCTAAGGTTGCTCCCTCCCGGGGGGGGCGCTGTGGAGCCCAAGCCAGACAGACGCAGGGGAAACAGCTCTGCATCAAAAATAATGTAATAAAGAATTAAAACACTTTACAATTCAAATTCAGCAGTTAAAAAGATATATATATTTATTTATTTCAGCTAGCCAGGATCAGAATGGGCAACCCTAAAAAGATCATGCCCATACAGAATCTGGTACCGCGACGAGTTCAGTGAAGTAGACACCTACTACCAGCAGTGAGAGAGAGAACCATACAGACACTAGGTCATAAGCTGCAATTCCTGATATCCTCAATAACTGCCATGAATACAAAATTGGATGGTCTTCCAGGAAGGATTACCTTGGTGGAGACATCAGTAGAGCAGCTATCTAATGCAGTGAAGGATTTACAGCAGCAGGTGACTAAATGCAGTGCTTTGAACGCAGGTTGCCAGAAGGAGGTACAGTGCTTGAATAACTGACTTGGAACTGTTGGAGAATCAAGTAAGGAGTATCAACATTGGGATGATCGGCTTGCCAGAGGGGTTAGGAGATCCCCCTTGCTCTTCTTTAAAGATTGGATCCAGGGGCTGTTTAAGGACCATGGAGACTTCTCAGACTGGCGCTTCCTAAAGGCCTATAAAATCCGACCATGCGGCAAGCAGGCAACAGAAGCACCGCATGTCCTTATGATAGTGGCCGACAGCATGGGCACCAGGGACTCTATTCTGGGACTTGCAAGAAGATTGTGCTCACTCAGTGTACAAGATCATACTGTGCTTTTATTCCCGGATCTGTTTTTTTCTACTCTGCAATACCGTAAAGAATTTGATGGAGTGCGGCGGAAGCTCTGGGACCTTGCTGTACCTCATACGGTTCTTCTTCCCGGCTAAACTCTGCATTGTACAGCAAGACAAGATGCTTGTGCTTACTGACCTGATTGACGCTGGAAAATGGGCTACCAGGATAGAAGCTCACCAGTCCAAAGTTCGTGACCAACCATCAGAAGATGAGTCCTCTGAGGAAACCTGAATGGGACTAATTCCTACCTTTATTGTGGGACATTAAGTTATAGTCTCTGGTTTAGGACCAGGTTGTTGTTGCTGGGTATTACATTGTGGTAAAATGCTCAGAAATACAAGATTTCTACTAAGTTAGCATTAAAGATATGGCTAATCGGCTATAACTATCAGTAAAGTAGCTTTTAAATGTGATTGTGGCCATTGAGCCCCATCATTTACTTCAAGTAAGAATAATCTACGAGTAACCAGGAGAACTAAGCTGTACTCTTCTGAGGTCTGCATTTAACTTTTAGTATCCAGATGCGAGTTGTGCTTATCTTTGATGTCTGAAAGTCTTTTTAGGGGGTTATATTTCTCTTTAGGCATAGAGGTGGACCCTAAGCTCTGCGAGCGAGGTAATTTAGATAAAACTTGAGGAGTTACTTTAGTTAATATATCCATCTGCTCTTGGGCTACAGCTACACAGAATCTCTGACATTCAGTATGTACTTGCCTCATTTTAGACTTCTCTCCTCAATTATAGGTCTAGCTTGGAGAGACTGTAATCCTGTATATCATAGGAATGTTTTATTTTCTTGCAGTATGCATCATTTATGCTATTTCCAAGATGTATGATGTACTTGCACTTGTCTATATGCAAACTAATAAATATAAATAACAAAAAAAAAAAAAAAAATGCTCCCTCCCGAGTCTGTTCCAGTACAAGTTGTCTGAGGTATGCCCCCTGCAGGGCATAGAGAATGACCCTGCTCTTGGATTTGGCTGCAGCAAATGTGCTCCAGTTAACATCTGGCATATTCAGGTCCCCTATCAACAATATCTCCCCTTTTTCTGCCATTCTAAGGATACCATCTATCATTTCTTTGTCCATTCCCTCCTGAGATGGGGGTCTGTATACAACCCCCTTGTGGATTGTGATGCCATTGCCTGTCTCCAGGTTGACCCACAGTGCCTCCTCGCCTCAGTTTACCCTTTAGTTCTGTTGCTTTGATTCCTTCCCTTATGTAGAGAGTTACTCCTCCTCCTTTACCCTCCCTGTCCCTCCTGTAGGTTGTGTACCCTGGTATGTTTACATCCCAGTCATGATTCTATGTGTACCATGTTTCTGTGACTGCCACAATAGCCAGATGTTCCTCTTCCATCAAGGCCACTAGTTTAGGAAGCTTATTGCCCAGAGTTCAGCATTGGTACTCATTACTCTCCATTTTTTGATGGCTTTACTTATTGTAGCCCCATCCCTGCCCTTACTGACTTTGCCTTCTCCATTTACCTCTGTCCTGCTCCGTATTGACCTTTCTGCCTTGGTGTTTACCTCGCTAACTACCCTGTTTTGTGGGGGAGGCTGGGAATTTTCTGTTTATCAGTGCCTCCCCACTTGGCTAGTTTAAAAGCTTGCCATTGAAGCATTTAAACCCATCACCAGGAGACTGGTTCCCCTCCTGAACAGATGCAGACCATCATGCCGGTATAGACGGGTATCCCTTCAGGTGGAACACCAGTCCCCAATGAAGCCAAACCCTGTGCTCCTCACCAGTTTTCAACCATTCACAGATCTAGTTAGTCTGTGAAGATGATAGTATGTGTGGTACCATGGTGCATCAGTTCAAGAGTACAGGCCACAGCTGCCAGTTCTGCAGACTGAAAAGATGAAACACTGCAACGTTTGAACGCATGGACAGTGTTTCCAGTAGGGTACATGATGAACACTCCAAATCCATCTATCTGCTCTCCTTGTTAGTATGAGGCAGAGCCAACAGTAAAGATATAACAGGGAAGTGTCAGCAAGGAGTTTTGGAGTAGCAGAAAGAACCGGCCTTGGGTCAGGCAAATCAGGAGACTGGAGTGAATAATCATGCGGGTCTCCTTGGTACAGAAGACCATGGGCTAAAATTTAGGGCATTTTGGCGGTGTAGACCTGTATGTCATGATTCTGAAGAAGAGACCAGTGAGTCAGTCTGGTATTAGACACCGGGCCATCCTTCACTCTACCTGACAGCGTAAAGTTTGTGGGGGTGTGATTGATGTACAAGATGATGTTTGAATATCCAGTGATGTACAGAAAGTGCTTGACAGCTCAGTATGTAGACAGAAGGTGTCTTTCACAAAGGCTGTACTCCTGTTCCCCTGGGGACTGCATCTGGGAAGCAAAGGCAGTAGGTATCAAATGCCATTAACTTTTTGAGCAAGTACTGCAGGCATGGCATTTTCTGAAGTAGCATATTACAGATGGAAGGGTAAAGCTGGATTGTGGTTAACTAGTGCTGGAGCAGAGGCCAGAGCCTGCTTCAGAAGGGTCAGAGCATTGGTATGAATAGGACACCAAGTCCAGGGGACATCCTTTTTCAGGAGCTCATACAGAGGGGTGGCCTTTTGCACACAGTCACAAATGAAATCCCTGGAATAGTTGACCATTCCCAGGAAATGTCTGAGTGTTGCCACACTGGTAGGAAGTGGCACATCTTGTAGACCATGAATCTTCTGCCAGACTGGGTTTCTGCCTTGTTCTGTGATACGCAGACCAAGGAAGATGACCTCTTTCTGGCAGAATTGTGCTTTTGCAGCGTTACACTTGAGGTCTGCTATGTGTAAGAGCAGGGATTTATTTAACTCCAAAAATTGATTAGCGTTTTGCTCATAAAAGTGCTAAAACATTGTGAAAATGCATAGCACTTGCCTCACTGTGTTTAACAAACATAACACTTCTAGAAAACCTATATAAATACTTTCTGTACAGTTAGCATTGTCCCAAGAAAAAAACTGCTAATCAATTATTTAAAACCCTGAAGAGAGTCAGTGACTCATCAAGGAGGTCAGAATGTTGCTTCTTGATGGTGGTTGCCAGGACTAGGTCATCCACATACTGCAGAAGGCATTGTGGGGCAGAGAAACCTGGAAGGCGTCCACGTGTAGATGGAAGAGGGAGGGGCTATTGCGAAAGCCCTGCGGGAGGCAGGTCCAGGTGTACTGATGACCATCAAAGGTGTATTTGCTTTCCTGAGCAACGGGCAGTGACCAAACCCATTGGAGATATCAAGGGCGCTAAATCACTTATGATCTGGTGTTAGCAATTTGAGCACATCTGGTGCTGAGGCTACTGTAGGGGAGCAGCAGAGTGACCTGATTAAGTCTCCTATAGTCAATAGTAAGTCTCCAATATCTATTGGGCTTTTTCACTGGCCAGATGGTAGAAGTGGCAGTTGAGACACAAGGCCTGATGATCACACCTTGCTGAAGTAGTGACTGAATAGTTTCTGTGAGTGATAAGGACTCTGCAGGAAAAGGATATTGCCTTTGCCCGTCATGTTCAATGCTTGGAACTTCAATGATGGTTTGCATTCTCCCACAATCATGTTTGTGTGTTGCGAAGACATCAAGGTGCTTCTGCAGAATGGGCAACAGTTCTTTGAAGAATTTGTGTATGGAATAGAGCTATTGCATCCTATTCTTTGTCATTGACCGCGTAGCGACAATCGTGTGGGAATCTGGAATCATGATCATGTGGTACTGTCCTTTGATCTGGATCAAGAGCCAACTGGCTAAGTCTACTACACAGCTGTGTAGTGCTAGGAAATCAATTTCTAGGATGCTGGGGTGATGTAATACTATGAGGTCAAAAGTGTGATTTAGTGTTGAGGGTTCCCAACACCACAGAGTACAATAGAATGGTAGGTAGACAGTATAGTGCCATCCACACCTTGAGCACTGGTCCTCCATCCGGTGGACCAAGAGGAATTAGCTGGATCATCATCATGTAATACAGACGCAGCCATGCCTGTATCAAGCAATATAAGTTTGGTGGCCCCCAACCGTGGCCTGAGTACAAGGCCTTCCATTTATGTCAGTAGTAGTATTGTTCACAATACAGACTGGGGCCTGTAATCTGAACTAGAACTGGTGTCTTCAAGTGGTTCTTGAAAATGCATGCCAGCAGGATCTCGCCTGACATCTGCCCGGTCCTGTATAAGATACAGGGAAGTCTGGGTACTGATAGTAGCTGCAGTGGACAAGACCTCAGGATTTCGGCCTGCTGCAGCTTGGCCAGAGGAGGTTCTTGTGTCTCCTTGGCCTAGTAGGGACTGGGTTACCAGAGCTAATGCTGCAACAATCTGCCTTGGGATGGCCTTGGCCACTGATTGGACCTTCCCAAGGAGCGTGCAGAGGTTGTTTTTCTCCATCACTACATCATGGTAAGAAGGGCCTTGTCGATAATTTTGATTGCCCTGGTTGTCATTCTGATCGGAATTAGGGTTATTCCAGTTTCTTTGTCTGTTCCTATTTCTGTTGCAGTTCCCTACCCCCCTCCCATCTTGTAGGCCCATTTATCATCAGAGGGTGTGGCTTTGTTGTCCTGGGCCTTGCTCTCAACTGTGTAGTGGGCTCGCTGGTAAATTGTACTGTGGCCACCTTGGCTTTTGAGCTGGAATTCAAATCTTGGAGGTAGAGCTGGTAGACATGCTCCGTCCTTCTGAGAATGTCCGAAAATTTATTGGTTCTGGGGAAAAGTGTGGGCCCGACCGTGGTTTCGCATGGCTGGAATCGTATTCCAAATGAACAAGGTCTTGTATTCAGTTTGGTCTCTGTCCGCTATCTCTTGTGATTACACTTGGCCTACCACACTGGCAAGGTGCTATCTCTGATGGTATGACGTCGGACTTTCCTTGGCATACTATTTGACAGGATGGGCCAACATAATGCCAACCATGCCTGGGAGTGTACGGCAATAAATTCCGCAGTGACGTCAAAAGTCACATCCATGGCTTGGTGAATGTCCTCAGAGTTTTGCTCAGAGGTCAGGGTCTATGGTCTGCTGGAGGATCTGTACTTGGTAGCCTGCCGGTAGACTGAGCATTTTGCATTCGGAACAAACTTTTTCCAAATGGCAGCTGATATTGTCGTTGGGGGTCATGCAGCCTATACGGTCAGTGATCTGCTGTACAGAGTGAGCTGCCTGAAGGGGACTAATCTGAATTATGGAACATGGATCAGGAAAAGGGTTATGGGATTGTGTGCTGCAAAGAGCGGCCTCCGCTACGGGGTCAGCCACAGAGCGGACAAGTGATTGCCGAGTAGTGGCTTCCTTCAACATGTTTTCCATGTGTTCCTGGAAGACCAGTCTTTGCTCCTCAGTCATCTGTGTCCTAGTGAGGGCGGTCTCAGTCATCTGATCTCTGTTCTGTCCTCCTTTTTCAGGATGGCAATCGGAGGGGCTAGGCTGCAATCTCCCTTCCCCCCCATCATGGGGGTCTCCATCTTGGCGTCGCACATGATACTCATCATGGTTCACATTACATCGGGTCATGCTGGTACAGCATAGGGTACCACCATCTTGTGGGTGGCAGTTGGAGGAAGCATATTGAGGGTGTGGCTGGGCACCATCTTGGTTTCTGTCGTCACCAGAATTGTCTTCTCCAGATGATGTAAGGTCAGTGGGTGTGTAATGAAACCTGCCAATCGCTTTGACATGACCAGCCAACACCTCTCTCTGGTGACGCAGTTTCACCATCTTGGCTCTGCACTGTGTGTGGCTAACTCTTGCATTGTTCTGCCCAGCACCTTTTGAAACCTCTTTCTGTAACACACTATGTGGCGCTCAATTCGCAGCTGTCCCTAAGCTCTCTATCCAACTCATAACTTTCTTCAGAGCCGAGTGTTGTGGTTCAAGGGAATGAAATCTCACCTCTGAGGCATCTGTAGCAGCATAGAGAGCCGCATTAACAGCCCTTTAGAATCCTGCTTTTTGACTGTTTGTCTTGCCTCTGAGTACTGGGTCAAGATCCCTAGTACGGGGTTATCAAGAGTTTTTCGCATCCAGCGCAGTCGCTCCAGCCTCCATGGGAAGCAAGAAAGTTAGAGACAGAGTCTCAGATCTGCGTAGGTACTGGACATGGTAAAAAAGGTTGGGGAAACCCAAATGGACCTGTCAGTGGTTACCCTGCTGTGCATCGATCCACAGTGGTTGAACCAAACAGATGGTCGGGCGTCTGCACTCACACAATCCTGCAACTCAAAACTGCTGTTGAACAAGGTGAGACAGCATCAAACTTGCCCAGTAAGCAGCCAGACTTTACAAGATGCTACGGAGTGAAAAACATGGGCAAGGTGGTAAGGGTGTGTACACCTACTTACTACATGCAAGGGAAAACCCAGCAAACAGTGAAATCTTCACTAGTTTAGACCATGTGCAGGCGGTCACCAGTAATGTCAGGGTGTCAAGCCCTTCTCAGGTTCTTGGTGGTAAAAAGCCAGCAGAAGAAACAAAGTGTCATATGTGGTAATAAACTTGATTACACAAAAGCAGACTTATGCCCTAAAAACAGGTCTTACCAAATAGACACTGGGAGCCAGCATTTCCCCAGTACCCCAGGGTATGAAGACAGTCTCAGTGGGGAAAACGTAATGCAGCAAGTTTATATATGGTGATTCCCATAGCAACTATAACTGTTGTAGGTAAGTTGGATACATAAAACAAGCCCTACGGGCCAAATGTTAGGTGGCTGGCACAGTGTTGGCTATAGATATACAAAATGTGTAAAATCAGCTAAAATGAGAACAGACTTGCATATAAAACAAATAAGTGATGTTACAGAAGTCCGCATGATGGCAGTGTAGGCTACACAATGACTTCTCAGAAGAATATACAAAGAACACAGACATGTATTCTCAGCACATTACTTATGCACTACTAGCAGTGATCCCAATAATAATATCCCTAGTAACTCACACTTGTACAGTAAGTGCCAATGCTCTAAATGTTAGTTCCGATTATAGATATAGCAATAATAGATATTGTCAGCGATGCACAGTGGGTTGCCAGTAAGGGTGAGGGGACCAAGTGCAACAGGGGAATAACCAGAAGTCACTGATCTATGGCGTGCAAGGCTCCAGAGGTGTGGTGGGGTGTCAGGATCTCATGAAGGTAGGAAGGGCCAAGCCATTTAGGGCTTTGAACATTCATAAAAGAACCATATTGTTTGGATGCTGCTCTACAGGCAGCCACATAGGTTTTAAAGAGCACTGGTGTAATGTGATCAGACCTTTTAATGGAGCTCAGAAACCTAGCTGTCGTGGTTGGACCTGGCTGCAGACATTTAACTACTGGGCAAGCCCTTTTAAAGAGCATTGCAGTGATTGAGTGTGGAAGCAGCAAACGGCTGTACTAGATTAATCAGATCATCAGGTTCTAAGAATGGGTGAGGTTGAGCAATATTCTGAAGATGGAAAAAGCAACTCTTGAAGACTAACATCTGAGATTCCATGCATCGCTTTTCATTGAGAGCTATGTTCTGACTACAAACAACCTTTGAAGTGTAAAATGTGCACAGTGGCATTCCCCAGGATGAAACCCAATTTTGCAACATTTTGCAGCACTCTGCAGAATGCTGCAGCAGACCTACTGAATAAAGCAATTCAACTCCAATGACAGTTAGTCCCTTTTGTCATTCAGGAAAATGTGACACTGCCAGGATGAAGTGAATGCCACAATTTTCCTGCATGACAAAAGGAACTAATTGCCATTGAAATTACATTGCTTTATTCAGTAGGTCTGCTGCAGCATACTGCAGAGCGCTTTAAAAGTGGGTTTCATCCTGGGGGACGCCACTGTATATACTGTGGATTTATATAAATATCCTTCTCCATCCCTTTGAGGAGATTTTGCATTTTAGCTTCAAGTTGAACCCTGTCAAGACAGTAAACTAGAGGCCTCCCCTCCACCCTAAGCCATTTTTTTTTACTTTTATAGGCACAGGATTTGACTGACAACAGAAACTTCCTGTTTGGGAGCAGGAAGTGAGTGATCACAGAGCCACAAGACTCACCATCCTAGAAGGAAAAGAGTAGCTCTGTGTCCCCCCCCCTTCCCCCAGCTGCTGGGGAGTAGTCTCTGAGCAAGTAAGGAGACTGCTGAGAAATATAGGAACTTCTTGTCTCAAAACAGGAAGATCTGGAACTTAAAGGGCACAGAGGCAGTAAGTAAGTAGGGAGAAAAAAATAAAATAAACAGAGGAAAGAGTAAGTATTCCAAACAACAGTAAAGGGGCCAGAAATAAGACATGATGGCTGTGAAGCAGTAGTCTTCTGGGAGGCATTCTGGAGGATGCGGTGTTGTCCCATCTGCAGGCACCTCTCTGGACTGAGGGAGGAGGCTGTTCATCTCCAGGCTGAGTTGGCTAGGATTTGGGGGACCTCCTCTCCCATCCAGGGACCACCAGGGTCACTGCTGCAGAGGTTGCCAAGAAAGGAGGAGCAGCTGGACCACAGTGGGCTCAGGGAGGGTGAGGGTGGTGGCACAGAGGCACATCCTTCCAGTTGTACCTCTCCACAATTCATATGCCATTCTGGCAAAGTGTGGTTCCTCTATGGAGGCACCCGCAGTGGAGAACCATGACAGGATGTTAACATACAGGGGTACACTAACCTACAGGAGAGACAGGGAGGGGAGAAGGGGAGGAGTAGCTCTCTATGTAAGGGAAGAGAAGGGATAAAAGCAACAGAACAAAAGAGTAAACAGGGAGAAGAGGAGGCACTGTGGGTCACCTTAGAGACTGGAAATGGCACCACAATCAGCACAGAGGTTGTATACAGACCCCCATGTCAGGGAAAGGGAATGGACAAGGCTATGATAGAAGGCATCCTTAGGATGGTAGAGAAAGGGGAGATATTGTTGATGAGGGACCTGAATATGCCAGATGTTAACTGGAGCACCTTTGCTGCAGCCACATCCAAGAGCAGGGCCATTCTCAATGCTCTTCAGGTGGCATACCTCAGACAGCTAGTTTTGGAACCCACTCGTGAGGGAGCAATCTTAGACCTCATACTGTCAAATGGGGGACAGTGAGAGGATCTCGGATCTAGAAGTGGGTAGCTATCTGGGAACAAGTGACCACCCAACAGTGTGGTTCATGATAAACTCAGCTATAGAGTCAAGACATACAAAAGTGAGGGTACTGGAATTCAGGAGGGCTGACTTTGGCAAGATGGGAGAGTGCCTTAGAAAAGCACTAGCAAGCAGGCTAGAAACTGGGTGGAGCAACAATGGGGAAACATCAGAACTGCCATCACAGAGGCAACAAGCCTTTGTGTGAAGCAAAGAAACAAATCAAAATAAAAGAAAAAGCCACTGTGGTTCTCGAAAGAGGTGGTGGGGAAGGTTAGGGAGAAAAAGATAGCAAAGGAAGTGTAATGAAACAGAAGGAGCAGGACAGAGAACTGTACCAGTTAAGGTAGAAGGAAGCAGGTAGGGAAGTCAATAGCGAAGGCCCAAACTGAGGAAAAAATAGCCAGCTCGGTTAAGAAGGGGGATAAAACCTTTTATAGGTACATCAGGGAGTGTAGAAAGACAAAGGGAGGAATAGTGAGGCTGAATAGAATGGACAGTGGGTGGACAGAGAGGGACAGTAAAAAAGCAGGGATACTGAACAAATATTTCTGCTAAGTATTCACAAAAGAGGAGGAGGAGGGGGAAGTGCCCAATCCAATTAACAGAAGCACTGTGGATGGGGGGGTCGATCCCAGTCCTTTAACAGAAGAAAGGGTTCTGAAAGAACTCAAATCTGAAGGTGGACAAAGCAGTGGGGCCTGATGAAATTCACCCCAGAATTCTAAAAGAATTAAGGGGGAACTAGTGAAACCACTGGCTACTCTTTTTAATAAATCATGGGAGGATGGTGTGGTACCCGAGGACTGGAGAAAGGCGGATGTGATTCCCCTTCACAAAAGTGGGACTAAGGGGCAGGAAACTACAGACCTGTCAGTCTGACCTCTGTGGTAGGGAAAATGATGGAATCACTTCTGAAGGAAAGAATAGTTGAGTACCTAGAGGACAGTGGGGCACAGGACCCAAGGTAGCATGGGTTCACAGCGGGAAGGTCATGTCAGACGAAGCTAATTGATTTCTTTGACTGGGTGACCAAAGTAGTAGACCAGGGAGGGGCTGTGGACATGGCCTACCTAGACTTTAGCAAGGCATTTGACACAGTCCCACACAAAAGATTAATAATCAAATTAGCCAGCCAGGGAGTGGGTCCCAGGGTGGTAGCCTGCGTAAAACATTGGCTGGACAACAAGACACCGAAGGTAATTGTAAATGGAGTCCACTCTGAAGAAGGAGGGGTTACTAGTGGGGTACTGCAGGGTTCAGTACTGGGTCCAGTCCTTTTTAATGTCTTTACAAGTGACCTTGCAGAGGGACTGGAAGGAAAAGTATGCCTCTTTGCAGATGACACAAAGATCTGCAACAGGGTTGATAACACAAGGAGGCATGGAAAGGATTAGAAGGGACTTTGCAAGGTTGGAGGAATGGTCAGAAGTATGGCAGCTTGGATTCAATGCAAAGTGCAAAATAATGCACCTGGGAAACAAAAACCCAGGGGAAAATTACACAGTGGGCGGGGAGGTAGTAACAACAGAAATGGAAAGGGACCTGCGGGTAATCGTATCAGATGACTTTAAGGTTAGCAAGCAATGTGAGAAGGCAGTAGGGAGGGCTGGGGGGATACTGGTATGCATCAGGAGAGGCATCACCAGCAGAAAACAGGAAGTTGTTATCCTTTTGTACAGACAGTTGGTGAGACCACATCTGGAGTACTGCGTCCAGTTCTAGAGACCCCGTCTTCACAAGGACATAGACAGGATGGAGGCAGTCTAGAGGAGGGCAACTAAAATGGTACAGGGTCTGCAAGAGAAGCCATACGAGGAGAGACTAAAGGAACTTAATATGTATACCCTTGAGGGAAGGAAGGAGAGGGGGGGCATGATAGAAACTTTTAAGTACCTCAGTGGAATCAACAAAGTCCAAGAGGGTAGCATCTTTCAGAAAGAGAAGTGCAAGAAGAAGGGAACACAATTTGAAGATTGAGGGGGGGACAGCTCAGGGGCAATATGAGGAAGTATCTTTTCACAGAGAGGGTGGTGGACACATGGAACAGGCTTCCTGAGGTTGTGGGGTCTAAAACTTTGGGAGAATTCAAGAATGCATGGGACAGATGTAAGACAATTCTTGTGGGGGGTAGGAAGAAAAAGGTTGTTGGTTAACTAGGATCTGCAGATTATCCTATAGGCAGGGAAATGGGCAGACTAGGTGGGCCAAGTGGTCCTTATCTGCCAACAATTTCTATGTTTCTATGTTAGTAATGCTCAGATAGTGCTTTTGTGGATTCTATCACTGTCTGTCAGATAGTGCTGGTATCCTACCTAGGATCCTATCAACAATCCTACCAAAGACAGATGTAGGATCCAGGGTCAGACAGTGATGGATCCTAATTAGGATTCAGGGATTGTAGGTCAGATAGCGATGGATCCTAGTTAGGATCCAAGGATCTTAGGTCAGATAGCGATGGATACTAGGTCAGATCCAGTGATCCTAGGTCACCTCATTAGGATGTGAGCTGGATCTGTTGCTAGGATCCACAGTATTTGTAGGATCCATGCACTGTATCCTAGAGGGTAGGATCCATGGTTAGATGGCGCTGCTATCCTACCACAGCAGCTATCTGGTCAGATGGGATGTATCTGTTGGTGTCCTCATTTTCAGGATACTATCTGAGCAACACTACTAGAGGCTACTCTTCAAAGACAAAACCAGGTAATCTGAGCCTACCAGCAACCTGTTTTGTTTGGATCAAGCAGCAGCCAGCTAGAGACCAGGCTGTCATTGACTCCACAAGGCAGGATTTCAGTAACTGCATGGATTAATCTTGACAAGGCATAACAGAGATGCACTAGGCTGTCCTCTGTATAGCAGTGAAACCCAATGTGTCATCTCATGTTACGAACTGGGTAGAAAGAATGCTGATACCAGATTGTCCGAGAAGTATTTTCTGCTGAGACACTATTCTAGCACAACAGCCCATCTGAAAGTATCTGAACAAAAATGTTTAAAATCCAGATAGACAGCCTGGTGGTACAAAGGGCTAACGTGCTTTTGCGCCTTGCCTCTCCTGTGTTAGCGACCTGAGTTTGGGGACGAGTTCAGGTTGGTGCGTGTTGGTGGTGGGGAGTGGACTGAGTGTCCGTTTGGCAGCTCTTCTTTTCTGGATTGGGGTGGCGAGTCTACTTTGCTCTTGGCTGCCACTAGGTGAAGGCTTGTTGTTCGTGCCGATTCTCAAGTGTTTGACTATGGTCAGGGTTGGTGGGTGCCTCAGTTCCAGGACGAATGTGTGCCTCCACATGCATGTGTAATCCATGTTGCTGCAGCTAGGGAGAAAACCAAGGTTGGAAATGGAGAATGAGGTGCTGAATGAAGCCTTGCCCACTAGTCCCAGGTCTGTGCCACCACCCTTATCTGGATGAAGGGTACTTGGGGAGGACAAACCTTACCTTTCCGGACCCACCATGAAGGGATTTCATTGCAACTTCTGACCAACAGGTGAATGCTGGGGAAGGCAGGTACTTATTTGGGATAGTGGGGATGGAGCTCAATAGCTGGCTGTTGTGGCTGGGAGCCGGAAAACTTCTATGAAAAAAAATCTAATTTACTAAAAAGGAGCCATTTCATAATCTCAATAAGACATTCCTTGTGGTGCATTATGGTGGGCTAACTGCCCTTGTCAGATGGTGGAAGCCCTCTGTTATCCCACCATAATGCACCCCCTTCATGCCTTATTACTTCAATAGACTTTCGCAGTGGTATATGATATATGGCAAGTGGCACTTGAGAAAGGATCTACCCCTGTGGTATGCACATTCTAAAGCTGTTTGATGACATATGAATGGGCCTGTTACTGCCGATTGCTCAGAATCATTAAAGACCTGAATCATGTGAGCACAGTCCCAACAATCCTAGTCTATAAAACTAGTGCCCCATGGTCTGCTGTGTTGAATGACACTGAGATGTCAGCATTTCCCAATCCCTTTCCCTTGATCTTCACTAGAAAGAGATCATTACAAACTTTATCCTTAGTGGCTTTTTGTGCTGTGGAATATTTGGACACCTGACTGGAACAGCTCGAAGATGAAGCTTCTCTTCTGATGTCCACCAAGCTGCTCTGCCACCACCTTTTTAGTTATATTAGTCGGAAATGGCAAGTTGAAAAATATGCCAGTAGTTAACGAGGCAGTTGGGATCTGACAAATGCTTTTAAAGCAAGGTCTCACACAGCCTTCTTCAAGATGGCAGGAAGAAGGGGGTGTGGCCTAGTGAGGCATGCCTAAAGTTTTGTGACACTTCACCTACATTAAACGCCATCTGCAAGATATTTTACACCTTACCTGAAAAATATGATTGAGCCTACTTTCCTCATGTTACAGCTGCCCAAATCTGCCCTCCAGCAAATAGTTTAAAATGGTGAAGCAATCTAGGAAGGAAGATGGGCCTACAGAATTGACTCTGTGTGCAGCATCTCAAATCAGCTCTGATGAAACACCTGACTCGGCGACTGGAATGATGACTCAGTTCGTGGCCCCTGCACCCTCTGAAACAGTTGAAGTACTTCTGTTAAATTCAAAAAATGAAATGAGAGCTGTGTTTGAAATTTATAAATGCCGAGTTCTCACACACACAGAAAACTCTGAATGGCCTGGGAGAGACTGCTGAGACCACGTAAAGCACACTGATGAACTAGAGTGTTGCCTGCACAAACAAGAGGAGCATGATAATGAAATGGCAGTGGAACTCTCCTCCATTCACAAGCTGGTGTCTCTGGCTTCATGGTTAAGCTAGGTGACAACAAAAACCTGGAGCGCTATACCAGTGTTGGGGTGTTTGTCTTCCTGGAGAGGCTCTAGGGAGCAGACACACCAACTTTCCTAGCTTCCTCAAACTCTAGGCCTGGAGGCTAGTACCACTCTATCAAAGTGCTCACAGATCCCCAGAGAAGAAACCAGGAGCTGAGGAAAGAGCCACACACTTGATCAAGTTTCTTAGATTCCCAGACAGGGTGAAGGTTCTGCAAGCTGCTGGGGAAAAAAGGCCCTATTCAAATTCAGTTTCCTAAGCTTTTATCCTAACTACAGCTGCCTTCTTCAGGCCTTGAAGCAGGAATTTAACCCAGTTAAAAATGGGCTTCATGAGTCTCAATGGCAGCTTGCACACATCTGCCCATCATGATTTAAACAGGAGACCTGGCCTCCTGCTGAAGTTCTTCATGTAACTGGTTGTAGTAGCTGCCTAAAGCTGGCAGTTATGGATGGATGCTCCAGTCCATGGAAAATGTGTCAATCCACCTGAGGACCTGTGCATCATCGGCTGAACATATCTTGAGAAGTAAGTGTGGGCTGGGGAATCAGTCATACCGCTAAGCCTAAGGTGCCGTAGCTCTTATGTTGGCCTGGAAAGCACACCTCTTCAGCAGAAACTGCTTGTTTGGCACTTTTCAGTTTATCATGGCTAGTGACTTGGGCCCAAAATGTGAAGGAAATAACTGCATTGTGATGTGAGGCCTACCCTTGCACCTTGACAATGGCAGTTGCTTTATGGAGTCATTGTGGTGGGAAAGGCAACAGAACAGGCTACGGTAGCACCATGGAATATAGAAACTTGTATTACACCCCCTGGGCATTGGTGGGGAGCCCCAAAAAAAGTCTCCTGACACTGAGCAATCCTATAGGAACCGTTTCTTAACATGTAAAATTGAACTAGTTTCATTTTGGACAATTGCCAAAACATGGAGATGGGGCTGTACCTGGTTCTCGCAGTGGTCCATGGTATTCCCTTCCTTATAGTAACATCCATATGGGCAGCTGTTTTGGCTACCTAATTTCTTCTACTTTCCAGCAGGGAATCTGCTCCCCCCTCGGCTGTAGGACAACAGCCTATCTTGTGCGAGTCTGAGATTGTGATAAATTGCTCAGATGTGGCATGTGTTAAAGACCATTGGGTGGGGAAGCTGGCCATAAGAAATCTCCCACTGTGAGAACTTGGCTATTCCTTCCTCACCTCTTCTATCTCTCTTCCCACTTTGCTGGTCACTAGGGTTTGTGCGCCCACCCACCCCCAGCTGGGGACTGGTTCTGCATTTGTTTGTAGCAATCACTGCTGCCTTGAAGTACATTGGACTGTGGGACAGACTGCAGAACTGCCATCCTCTCTGGTTAGCTGCTGCCGCTGTAAATGTTTCTCTGTTATATTAATTGGAAATGTTTATTCCATAGGTGGTTTGCTTCACGCCAGCTCCTTCCATGAGGAGATTGTGTGATTTGTTGGTAGGGAAGGGTTGGTGGGAGAACTTCCCTTTGAGCCAGCTGCCTCATGTTGGTACCCAGAGCTATTTGTCTCTGGGAGTACCCAGAATGGGGACGGGGGGTGGGGGTGGGTCTAGACTCTGAAATACTATTTGGGGGTTCTGAGCCTATTGCTTATAAGTTGGGGGATGATTAGGGAAAGTTTTTCATTTGGTGTAAAACATTTTTTTGTGTAACATAACTATGTTGAGCAGATGTTGAACATGTTGGAAATAGCTGGGGGGGGGGAGGTCTTCAGAGGGACAAGACCATTACCACATGATCGTTTTCATAAGCACCCTGAGAATTTTTAACATGGAACATCACTGGGTAAAAAAACAGTGACCCAAAAAAAAAAATGGTTTGGACATTCATTAGTAACTGAAAGGGAGATATTGCCATCCTACAGGAGACTCGCATGGTCTGGGAAGAAGCCCTTCAGCTGGAATGATCCTGGGGAGGTACCTTTTCGTCTGCCTTTACTTCCAAGGTGAGGAGGTGGCTATCTGGCTACATCCTAGCTTTCGTGATAAGTGGTCTGGCATGTGACTGATCCACAGGGGAGGTTCCTGATTGCAGTGGTGGAGGTTGGGGAGAACAGCTCACCTTAGTAGTGGCCTATGGCCCAAACTCCGACCACCCAGATTTCTTCCCCCACGTTATTAAACCTTGCAGACTTTCCAGATAAAATTGTTTGGGGGGGGGGGCCCGCAACTCTAACACCCCATGGGACATGGTATTGGAAAAGTCTGCCCTGCTGTGGAGACTGCCTCCATAAAGCCGAGTGGTACTCCAGCAGATGACTACTGAAAGAGGCTTGATACTTATTGTGCTTCCTGCACCGTCTGACAGAATTTTCATTTTTTTTTTTTCTTATGCCACCAATTACACGCGTGCTTAGATTCTGTGCTTCTGGCAGGAGCCATGCTCCAGATACTGATATTGGTCACTTATGACCCCCTACTGCACTCTGACCATGCCCCTCTCCTGGTACAGCTGGGAGATGGGACCCCTTCCTTAGACAGTGGAGACTGGACCCTAGACTGTTGCTGGACAGTGAGTTCAAAAGTAACATGTCCAGTGCCCTTAATAAGTTCTTCATCCACAATGATAAAGGGGAAACCTATGTCTCTACAAGATAGAAGCAGCTTTCTTGGGGTGGAGGCAGTGGTCCTTATTGGGAGCAGCACATAAGAAGGGCAGTGTTGAAGCCCAAAGAGGGCAGAACCTGGAAGACAAAGTGATGGCACTTAAAAAGGAAGTGATAAGCCATACTATGCCACACAGGCTTGGGTAGTTTATACTGTTACAGGGCCAGTAAAACCAATTGATCTCAGCATGCTCAGAATGCATATTTTGAGGGAGACAAGGCAGGTCGCTGGCTTACCTGGCAGCTGAAAAATGCAGGAGGAAGACCACACCATTCTCAGCCTTAGAACTCCCGAAGGCAGGGATTTCCCCTAGACCAACAGGATCTAGGGATGGCCTTCCAGTTCTCGTACTCTGACCTCTGTACTGTATGTCTGAAATAATGGCAATTGTCCACTCCCCCTGTACTTTCCTGGACTCCTTCCCTCAGCCTCCTTTCCCTGACCCTGTCCAGAAAGAACTCTAATGTACTCTCTCCAAAGAGGAACCTATGTCAAGCAGTCTCTTCCATTGCCTCAAGTGGGGCCTCTGACCTGGACAGATGGCCTACTGAATTTTATAAAGAATTCTGGGAGGTTATCCACAAGCCAGTGGAAAACATGGTGCTGGAGGCATAGAGGCAGCAGACTTCCCCAAGTGTCTCACTGCAATAACTGTCTTCCCAGAGTTTAACCCTTTGCTGCCAGGGCTGTTTGCCATTTTAGTGCCAGTCATTTAAAAAAAAATGCTCTTGTTTAAAATGTCGGTCTGTTTCCCCCATTAGGCAGCATCACTCAATATACATGGTTGAGAGTAGTCTTACCTTTTTAGGGCATAAATAGCTTACATGTAAAAAACCTGGGTGTAAACTAACAAAATATCCTTTATTTTCGTATAAAATAGGGGTACTGCTGGGAAAGGGTTACAGTACCGTGCTTGCATTGTAGCAGTATTGTTCCGGCTCCTCAGTGATGCCTTAATGGAAATAATCCACAGCCTCTGATCGTAGCTTATCTGACTTTGCAGCACTATGCACAGAACTCCCTTGTGTGTATTGTTTGCTAGGTATTTGGGGTTAGAGTGGGGTCAGGTGCCCCTGATCACTTGATCTAACCTGCCTTATACATGTTTTTTGATGTGATCAAGGTCTCTTGTCTTGATCCACAAGCCAAAAGTGAGACCAGTTTTGTTGGTTTCACTTCCGGTTTAACAAAAAAGTGATGCCGTACACTGTACGGCATAGGGCCATTATTTTCCATGCGGCAAATATCAGAGAGCAGTGAATTGGTCAAGAACTCCACCCAGTACAGCTGTTACTGCCCAATGGCAGTCATCCTTCCGGATGCAGACAATAACATTATTGCTAAAATATTGGTGCATCATCTGGAGAGGATTCTTTTAGGAGTCGTACACCTGGGCCAGAGAGATTTATAAAGGGACGTTATGCCAAACATAATATCCGGTGCACCTTGACAGTCCTGTGAGATTGGCTGTTTGGCCCAGTCTGGCTCACAATACCAAAATGGCCTTTGACCGGTGTAGTGTCCCTTCGTGTTCGCTACACTGGAGCGTTTTGGGTTTGGCCATAAAAACGACTCTTGGATAGCAGTCCTGTACCATTCTGCATGTTCCTAGGTCCTCGGAAACTGTCATCTTTCAGACCCGTTCCCCACTGTCCAGAGGTACAAGACATGGGTGCCTCGTCTCCCCTCTCTAATGTCTTACCAGTGAACCTTTGGTGCTAGCCGTACGAGAGAACTCCACAATCCAAGGGATGACATTTTAAGGAGTAGGCCATAACATTATTAGCAGAAAACGTACTGCTCCTTTATAGCCAGCCCACAGTCAGAAATACAAGCCTGCTTGACTTATACCATTTCGGTGGCCTAGTACCGGGCCATAAAATTAACTGTTCCAAATGTGAATGGTTGCCCATGGGACGGGGAGTGGGAACATACCTCCAGGTATCTGGGGTTCTGTTGAACCCTGCTTCTAGCCTAGAGTACCTTGGGAAGCACCTGTGTGTAGAACATAAAAAAGTCATCCACACTGGGTTCTCCGAACTTCCAGCCCCTCTTCCAGAAACTCAAGCTAGACTCTTATAGGGGGAAACCCCTCCCACTGTCTTAATTGCCAGGGTTAATGCTCTGAAAATGTGTATTCTACCTCCTTGTTTATACCTCTTTCAAGTTCTGCCAGTTCACCTTCTTCTGAAATTCTTTGTTTCCCTCCAGGGTTACCGTATGAACTTCCTATGGCAGTGTGAAAGGGTGAAAGTAAAACTGTCCATCTTGTGGTCTCCCACCTCCAAGGTGCTTTCTGTCCTGAGCCAGACAGATTTACTTCGGTGTATCTTGAAACGGAGATTCTATGGGGTTCTATGCTTCACTCTCTCTGGTCACCACCCTATCAAATAGGGTGATAAATAGGGGATACATGATGGGCAGGAGTGGGATATGGAAAATATTCACACTCCTGCGGAGTGAGCTGTGTATTCTCACGAGTGCCGAAGGCACGAGTGAGAATACACAGCTCACTCTGCAGGAGTGGCAGTATTTTCCACATACCATAGTCTACCCATCATGTGTGTGATTTATACCACAGGGGTGAGAGCTTTAGGAACATTTTTTGTGATTGTGTGTGTGTGTGTGTGTGTGTGTGTGTGTGTGTGTGTTCTGAATGGACTGGGAGTCAAACACAGGTGAGTGTGTTTTGCAAAGCTAATTGAGTGAGTGAGAGGCTTAGTGAGAAGGACAAACTGCTGCAGGTGGCACTGAGAAACAAACTGCTTTGTGAAAGAGTTTCATTTAGAATTTGGGTTGTTTCGAAGCTGAGATCAGCACAGTAATGGGCTAGGAATGTTAGCAACACAATGGGACATAGGTGAGAGTCTTTTGCAAAGCTAATTGAGTAAGTTGCAGCTTCAAGTGAGAAGGAGAAGCTGTTTTCTGAAGCAGTTTCATTTAGAATGCAAGCTGCAGTGCAGTTATCCTCACTCTGGTGACATCAGCAGAGTATGGATAAATGTTTATATCCTCACTCTGCTGATGTCATCAGGATGTATCCTCACTGCAGTGGAAATAATGCAGGATATCCTACAGAGAAAGCTGTCACCCCCGTGGTATAAATTCATTTTCCAAAATGTCTGCCACGGTTTGTGATGTGGCATTTACCCTGAGGCAGACATTTGTGGAGCCCTCTGAAGAGGGCAAGAAATCCATTGCACAATGCTGGAACGAAGATACACACCTACCATAGCACACTGGGTATCCTGTTGCTAGACTGCATGAAGACGTAGTAAACACAATATTCTGTCTTAAATAAACTTTCTGAACATAACAAAATATAGAGCCTACTGGAGGCAGCTCTGGAGACCAAGTGCCTGTGAATTGTTGATGGTGTGAAGCAATATATATGAATGTATGTCCAAGCGTGGGCTCGTTGAGGCAATATGTCACTAAATATCACTAAATCCAAAAGGAACAAAAAAGCCGAATCCCAAAAATAGTTCCTTTTTAAGCAAAAAATAGTAAGCTTCCCCTTTATTGTATGTAAATATCCAAATGATTTTTAAATAATTCTTTACTTCCACTATTAATAATTGTCTGGTAATTTGTTCCAGGATTGGTTGTTCTTTGTGTAAAACAATATTTTCTTTTCAGTTTTGAATATGCTCTTTTTAACTTGTAATGGGTGTCCTCTTGTAATTGAGTTAATGTCTTTATATTCTATGTTAAATTCATTCATAAGTAAAGGGTCATTCATTGTGTCATGGAAAAGTAGGAGATCCCACCCCCAGCTCCTCTAGTCTTGAGACTATGCAACCCAACTAACTGTATGCGCGCCTGATATGCCTTTTTTCGAATGGGTTGTATTAGTTTAGTGTACCTACGGTGTACTTTTTCTAAGTGATGTATGTCCCCTTGTCTGTACAGACTCCATAACTGGCTACAGAAATCCATATGTGGTCTTGCGTATGATAAATATAGGGGTAACATAACTTCAATAGATCCACATTTTGTTTAATTGCACCAATAATTTTATTGACTTTAGCAACAACTGTTGTGTATTGATTTTTAAATCCCAATTCAGTATCGATAACTACACCTAGGTCTTTTTCATAATTTTTTGACTGAAGAGGTGCTGTATTTAAGAAGTACTGGTGTTTATGATTATGTAACCCCATATGTAAGATACAGCACTAGTCTTGATTGTTGTACCCCATTTTTGTGCCTATGATACTAACCAATCAATATTAGCTTGTATGATTTTTTTGGTATTCCGTAGTTTCACATACTGCTCCTAATTTTGTCATCTGTGTATTTGCAGATGTAACTTTGGATGTTATAGTCCATGTTTGCTGTAAATACCTGAAATAAAACTGGGCCCAACACAGAGCCCTGCAGGACACCACTTGTCACTTTTCTGACTTCGGATTTCTATTCTTTTACAGTTACTACTTGTTTTCTGTCCTGCAGCCAACTCCGTATACAGTTAATAATGTAATTATTTATGTTGTATTTTCTAAGTTTTGCTTAAATTGCCCAGTGAGGCACTAGGTCAAAAGCCTTATTGTAATCAAAAAGTATAACACTGTATGGTTTGCCCTTATCAATGTGCTTGTTTGCCTGTTCGTAAAAGCAAGTTAAGTTTGTGCAACATGACCTTCCAGTTTTGAATCCATGTTGATTAGTGTCAAATGCTGTTTTTTTTTTTGTTTTTTTTCTCAGTTTGGATTTTATCCTTAATAGATTCTAAGAATGTTACCGATTTACAGAAGTGAGGCTTATACAGTAGGTCGGTACTCAGTAGTTAGATATGTTTTGTTTACTACCTTCTGTATTGGAGTAACATTGGCTATTTTCCATTCATATGATGTCATTCCACTATTTAGTGACTTTGTGATATTGTCTGCCATGATTTGTAGATTTTGAGCAGATGTTATCTGGACCCAAGGGCTCCATATTTTTTCAGTTTATTAATTTTAGATTTAATTACATCTGTTTCAAGTGTGTGTTTTCCTATTTTGCATGGCATAGTTGTGACATCTGATGTATTATGGGATGTATAAATTGAACAGAAGTGTGTGTTAAATAAATTACTGTTGCATCTGAGATTATGGAAGTCAACTCGATTGTTTCTGGGATCTGTACCATTGAAGGCCTCCTATAGGGTGCGTAATCTTGGTGTTTTCCTCGACAGTGAATTGACATTTGAATCTCTGGTGTCATCCATTGTCCGGTCCAGCTTTTTCCATCTAAGGAAAATTGCTAGGATTAAACACCTGATTCCGCCCTGTACCTCCCTACCTTGGTACATGCATTCGTGACATCTAGGCTTAGCTACTGTAATGCGCTCTATCTCTGGGTCTCTGGAGGTACTCCATCGATTGCAGCTAGTGCAGAACGCTGCTGCCAGGCTGTTGATGGGACAGCCTAAATACTGTCATGTCACCCTGGTGCTGCGTCAGTTGCACTGGCTGCCTGTTAGATGGAGGGTTCTCTTTAATTTGGGCTTGCTCACCTTTAAGACCCTACATGGATTGGGTCCTGGTTACCCATCTGACCTTCTAACACCTGCTGCCCAAGTCCGTTCCCTCTGATCCTCCTTGCAATTCCCAGGACGAGGTTACAAACTGCCGGCAACAGAACCTTTAGTGTCTCTGGCCCCGTCCTGTGGAATTTGCTACCTGCATCAGTAAGGGAGGGCCCCTTCAGTTCTGGCATTTAAAGCCCGCCTCAAGACCTTTTTATTCAGCCGGACATTCCCAGATACCATCCTTTAGAACGATGTCTGAGACATTTGCATGATGGCACTTTAAAAATTTCTGCTGACAATTTAGACCCTTATTTTAGTGTTTTGATTTTATGTATTTATTGGGATGTTTACATTCTGTTTATTGTGTTTTAATTGTTCTGATGTTTGTACAGCGCCCAGAGCCTCCGGGATTGGACGCCCGAAAAATAAAAATTTGCCTTGCCGTCCCTGAATTCCTTAATGAATTGATGTATGAGTAAAACTGTTTGCTGTTAGTTTTAGTTGCTGTAGTTGCTAATTTGAGCTCCATATTTTGTTTTACTTTAATACCATTTTTAAATTTTTTTTGGTGAGTCTTTAAATATTTTCCAACCTACAGGTGTATTATCTGATTTTTGCCTTCCCATAAGCTTTATTTTTCTTAACGAGTTTCAAGATGGCTTTGTTGAGCCATTTTGGTTTAATACCTTTTTTGTTATACTTTTTTACTTTCTGGACATGCTTGTCAAAGTATGGTGTTATTTAATGTATGACCAACTCAACTGATTTAATACCTTATCCCAATGTCCTGTAAGCACTCATTTATTTTTTTATTTGCTGTTTTATATAAATATATTTCTGTGCATCTCTGCTGTAGACTGTATGAGTTCTATGGAGAGAAACACAGTTGTGATCACTAGTGCTGAGTGGAGAGGTTACATTACAATTTAATATGGTCATAGTGTCAGTAGCTAGGACAAGGTCAAGCAGGTTATTGCCACTTGTTGGATGTCTGACAAACTGTGTAAGTTATTTTCGAGACATGTTTCAAAAAATGCTGTACTTTGTTTAGAATGTGCTGTTATTTTCGCAGTTAAGATCTGGGAAATTAAAGTCCACAGTCAATACGACGTTGCCCATGCTGGTTGCTTTATTTCATTTGTAATTGCTTTGTTCTGTTCATTAGTATCTAGAGGTCTATAACACAAGCCTAGTGTAATATCCTTGTTCGAATTAATTTTAATTTGTACCCATAACGTTTCTGTTGTGATAGAACCCGATTTTATTTTTTAGTATATTGCTACTCCCCCTCTTCTCTTGCCAATCCTGTCCAATCTGAAGAAGTTAAAACCTTGTACGCTTTTACCCCATGTGTTATTTTCTGCCCACCAGGTCTCTGTTAGCATTGCTATGTCAATTCCATCTACTTCAAGCCTGGCTTGAAGTTCATCCATCCTTTTGTTAAGGCTTCTGGTGTTACCAAGAAGTATTTTTATTTGTGTATTGTAACAAGTTTTAGTGATAGTTTTAGTATTTAGGTTTTGTTTTATGTGTTCTACTCTTACCTCCTTCCAAATCAGTTTAAAGGAACCTCTTCCATTTTATTAATCATATTTCCTAAAACGTGTGCCCTCTTTTTGTTGCAGCCCATCTGTACCGTACAAATTGTTTCAAATACAGTCCCAGGAATCAATAAAATGTGTATCTTCTCTAGTGCACATGTTGTGAAGTCTCACATTCTTTCAATGGTTTTGTTTTTTTCTTTGTGCTTTTATTTTATTTTTTTTATTTAGTTGTTTATGCTCCTTGAGCCCCGGAGGAGGGACACACTCTCAGGTCCTGCCACACTGCACTCGCTGACCCCAGAGTTTCCCCCCAAGCGACCAAATTCAGCAGCTGGGGTCTGCCCTCAACAAGGTGGACTGTCATGGAGCCCTGCCAGGTGCCTTCCTCCTGTTTTCTTCCGTCCCCCCTCCCTATCAACATAACTGTGTCAGAGTGCGCCTCCCGACCCGTATTGTCCTTTAGTCACCACCAGAGGGTAGTCGGCTAGCGGGACGACGTGGGACTCTCCCCCTGACAGAGAGCAGTCCTCTGGACGCTCAACCCTCCCCCCTGCCGACCCCCAGCAGCCCAAGCTTGTTTCCGAACCCAGGTTGTCTGCATGACACAAGGTGTGATGTCCAGCACCTCAGCGACACCGGGCCGGCACCTCTTTGTGCTTTTTTTTTTTATCTCCACTTTATTTATCCTCCTGTGCAGCCACCACTCTGCCCTACATCCAGCCACTGCTCTGCTTCCCCTAACCAGCTGGCATATGCTGTTGTGCCCGCAAGAGGGACCCCCCCTTGTTCCTTGTGCCAGGCCAGGATCCAGTACCGGCGTGTTAGGTCAATCCTGGGCTGCCTCCGGGCTCAGGAAGCTATGGTCATCAAGCTGCCATGAGTGATGCTGCTATTTTCCTCCCATTATTCCCCAGGAGTGCAGACATGCAGTGACGTCTAGCACTGACACAACTTCCTCTGCACTCCTCCCTCCATTGCACTGACTCTAGCAGTGCCTCCAGGCGTCCCCTGGGGCCGCTGCAGAGTGGCGGAAACCCACACCCTTCCGGGCCGTATGCTGGATACAGTGACTTCCTGATTGTTTCAGCTCATTGGCAAGTTCAACTAATTCAGAACAAATATCTTTTGTGGTTATACCCCATATCATTTGTGCCAATATGGAGTGTGACAATAGGATTTCAACTAGATTCTTTCACAATTTTAGGTGCCACTTTTTTAAGCGCTTTGTTTTTGGCCCTGGGAAACGAGATAACGTTCTGTTCTGTTTATCAGTTTCACAGATTGTAGCATCACAGTTTCTTATGATGGAGTCCCCTAGTATAATTAATTCCTTAGCTGATTCATTTGTGCTATCAGTCGAACAATCCTGATCATCTCACCCAGTACCTGAAATCTTATTATCTCAAACAATGTCAGAAGACACAATTGCTCATCTCCCTTTATTTTGTCCTGTTCTGTGATTAATTCTGCTCCAGCTGTCATCATCTGAGCCTCGTGTAGCTTTAATTTTTTTATTTTCTCTTTCTGTGTCTTCCTGGTCTGCCTTGGGGTCTCTAGTTCTTTTATGTCTCCCATGGCTAATTCCCTGTTCACTAATAGTGGTGTTAACTGTAGTTCATGTACTTGCTTGTTCCAAGTTTAATACTTCTCTGAGATTTTTTTAACTCATTAGTGGCATTTGTAAGTTTGTACAAATTGATAAGTTCTAAACAGCACTTACAATCCACCAGTCCCCAGAATGCAGAGTTTTTTCCTGCATACTTCTTACATTTATTACACTGCTGCAAAAATCCCTCCTCACATAATTTAAGAATGTTGTTGGCCTCCATTTTTGTTTTTGTTTTATGTTTCGTAGCCTCCTCGCAGAATCACAGTACCTTCAACCCTTCTGACCTGTCCGCTCGAGCTCCGCCCGCTCACTCTGTGCAAGATTTAAATAGCCTTGCAACCCAGAAGTAAGTACTCCGGGCCACATGACCAACTAGCGCTGGTAGCTATGGAGATGTACAAATAACTTCCAGTTGTTTATTATAAAGCTGAACAAGTACAATAGATACAGCTATCTGCTGCCTGATAGGGTTCTTAATAAAAAAAAAAAAAAATACTGTAGTGCTCTGTAGTTAAAGCTTCTTGCTCGAACCACAGCTCCTGCAACTCCTAGTTAAAATGATCTCATTTGCCAGATACCCCCAAATACAGTTACAGCAATACAGAATGAATTAAATCCATCTGCCAGCCAGAACAATGTCTGTCAGTCAGGTCTTTGCTCAAGTAAAGCAGATATAGATATATAGATATACATACACACACACACACACTGGTTTAACCCAGAGATGTTCCTTCTGTGATGCCACCCAAACTTTTCTCTAATTGTGGAGCTGCCCACGGCTTCTGGCTGTCTGTAGTAATCCAGTACAGACAGTATGAGATATGTAGATGTTTGCAAACGGATTTTACAAAAGAAGATGGCAGGAAGAAGCTCTTCACTTGATGAAGCACTTACCATGCCCACAATGGTTGAAGCAAGAACTTCTACCGTAGCCTTTATAAGTTGGATTGTGGCAGGATCCAGTCTGTGTGGTACTGCACAATTTGGCAAGCAGCACAATGGCATCACAGACACGCAACTGGTTAAACTCCATTCACTCCATCAGGTAGTTTGGTATCCTCATTCTTGTCACCCAGTAGCTTGGATCACAAGAGCTGGGAGAAATCTAGTCCCAGATACTAAGTGTACTGATCAGGAAACTGATTCACCTTATCACATGTCTCTAAAGGGACCGTCTCTTTCACTTATAGACAGGATGCAGTTGCCTGTTCACAGTATGGAAATGTTTAGGTCTGTTCTTGGTTACTGTAACACTGGAAAGGAATTCAGCCCTGGCACACTTTATAGTGTCCTGGTAGTGGGCCAGGTGCAAGTTATCAACTTTCACCTGAAATTTCCTCCACATACTCGACCCTGTAACGTCAGCCATTGAAGCACTGAGTTACACAATGGCGACTGCATCATGGGGTCATGCAGTGTACCAAGACGGGTGCCAGGGAATTGATTGCTGCAGTTGGGGCCCAATTAAAATCCTTGACAGTGGTGGTGGATCCCTTGAAAGCAGCTACAAAACAAAGTATGCAAGTGACCAAGAAACATGTCCCACCAAGGGCAGACTTTTATTCCATTCAGAAGTGGCTTTATTGGAGCCTTGAGGTTGGATACCATGGTGCAGTGGTCTAGCCAACTGACAATATCAACAGCTGTTCTCGCTCTCTAGCCCTGCAGAGAACACCAAGTCCAGTGCATGGCTGTTTCTTCATATTTAGCCATGGAAGTTTCCTCTCTGAGCCCCCCAGAGAGTCGGTTACCTGGAGAAGTCTGATCAGGTTGCCCAGCCATGCTTTGAAATCCTGAATGACAAGTTTCCTATTGTAGCACAACAGATAACTTCTTTGCAAGCTGTAATTATAAAATATCATAAGGATTAATACTACAGGCCTGTGGGAGGTCATTCACAAATATTAAGAACATGAAGGGAACAAGACACAGATCTTCTGAGGAACCTGGATATCTTGCTTCGAGGGGGCTCTTGCAGCAGGCAACACCATTAGAAAAATTCTAACTAGCAGTCATTAGTGGGGGAACGCCCCCTGATGTCAGACCGCCCCCAGCATCCACCTATAAAAAGAGCGGTGCCCAACCCAACCTCTGTTCTTTTCCCGGCGTCGACCCACGCAAGTCGGACCTTCATGGATGCCTTCTGCTCTAGTCAACCGCCATTTTCTTTATCTGAGCTTTATTATTTTTACAAAATTCTTCAACTCTACAGTAATTCTTGCATGTTTTATTCTCCATCCTCTTCTTTGGAGCGGTGGTGAATGAAGTGTGCTTGTGGCAAGCAGCTTCCCCATAAGGATGGCCACTCCTGTCTGCTCTGCCTAGGCCCGGACCATGACACTGAGGCCTGCCAGCACTGCCGGGATTTTAACCAGCACACTCTGCCGCCAGAAGACCCTGGAAACAGAATATCAATGATGGAGAAGGAGCTCCCCAAAAGTACCTCTTCCCCGGCCTCCGGGGCTTCTACTTCTTCATTACATAGAGAAGTCCAGCAGAAAGCAGAAACACAGGGAGAAACTTGGGTCAGCTTCCTGTTGTAACTCCCTGTGCCAGTTGGTGACCGAGCCTGGGTCTTCCTCCAATGGGAGGTTGGCCCCTTCCACCCTGGCAGCCCTCACTTCTTCTGGGCTACCAGTGATCAAACCACCCACTTTCATCACCATCTCGGGGGATGGTTCTTCAGGGTTCGGGACTTCATCTCCAACCTCTCAGCTCCTGATGCTAGGGCCCTTACATCAGGCAGTTTCTCAGCCAGGTGGCTCGACCGTTGTTCTCTTCAGGTGGTGGGTCTTTACCCGTCGCCCTCCCAGTCTGGGTGTCAGCTAGGTCAGCCCTGACTTCTGGGATTGATGCCACAGAGTACGCCAAGGGCATGTGCTTACCTCCCCAAGAGTGACGTCTCTGTCCCGCTTGAGAGTGATGTTCCCCAGGACAGGCCTCCTTCATGGCTGGCGCCGGCTGTTATCACCAGACCAGGGTCATCCCATGTCTGTTTGGTCAACACTGGCCACTCTGGTGATGCCCCAGCGTTTAGCCCCTAACCCTCTTTCATCACCAGTTGACCCGGTCATCACCCGGCAGATGCCAGAGGGTCCAGTGCCTGGTCTGTGTACTCCTGTTAGAATGATGCTGGATGGCTCTTTGCCCCAGGGGCCAATGTCCATAGATCTGACACCCAGGTTACCACAGCCTAAGGAACTAACTCAGGGATGCTCTAATCTTACCCCATCAATGCCGGCACCCCCACAGACCTTAATGCCCTTTTTGACGCTTGGTGGGCATACTTTAAGGACAAGGAGTCCCAAAAAGAGCCCCCAGATCAGACTCCTAAGGATCCTCCTTTGAACCCAGAAAAGGATCAGGTCCTCCCTAGAAAGGCTTCAACACCACCTCCTGGAGAACCTACCTCACAAGCCTAACTGATCTGGCTGCAGTCATTCAAGGACTCACTGAAGGCATCGTTGCTTGCCCTTTCCATCTCCAGACTTAGGCAAGTTGGGAAGATATTCCTCCTCCTCCTCCTCTTCAGATGAGTCTGAAGGCGCTGACTTGATGTCAGAACCAGAAGAGCCCAAGGATACTGCTCAATCTCCCCCAGCTTACCCTATTTTTATGGAGGTGATGAGGCAAATCCAATTCCTTATGGGTTGGGACACAGAGGAAGTGGACCCCAAGTGACATCGGCTGGCTGCCTTCCTTCGTAAGAAGTTCCTGCCCTTGGTTGTTCTACCCCATATCGATTTCTTCAAGAACATCAATATGGCTGCTTGGAAGCATCCTTCCTCTACTTCGGTGACATCCAAGAAAGCAGATTGCCTATATATAATTCTCCATGGGATGAGCCTTTTTTGGGGGAGCATCCAGAGGCTAACTTTGTAGTCATTAATGTTGCCCATGACTGCTCGAAGTGGCCAAGGCACCTTAGCAATTAGCCACCCGACAAAGACTCCAGACAAATTGACCAATTTGGCATGAAGGTCTATGCCTCTGCCACCTGCACTATCCGTTCCCTGAACTTTGGCTCATGTGGTCCAATACTAGAACACCCAGTGGGAGAAGACTTAGAGGTAGCTCAAGTTCAGCCTGATTCTCCTGGCAAGGCCGAGCTACTGCACCTTTCGAAATTGGGCTTGGACGTTGGTACTCGCATTCTCTGAGCCTCCTATGACTCTGCGGACTCTGCGGGCAGAGCTGCAGCTACGTGAGTTTGCCTTTGTCGCCACTCCTGGCTCAGTCTCCAGTTTTGCCCCGGATGTGCAGTGTAAGATCTTAGATGCCCCTTTCAGGGGGTCCTGTTTGTTTTGGCGAGGATTCCTAGAACATTACTCTCCTTCAAGAGTTTGGGCAAGGCTCTGTGCTTGGTGCAAACTTTGTGCTGATCTCCACTGAAATCCTCTCAGGGGTGGCCCTTTCATCACCTCTCCAAACAGCAACCTAGGTGCCAACATTACAACCCAGAAGTACCTTTGAGCGAAAAGCCTCTACTCGAGCCAGTGGAGGTTCAGCCCCCAGAGCTCCTAGAACCGGGGTAGCTTCTCTCTCTACCTTGAGGGCTGGCACAAAATAACAGTGCTTCAGCTAGTGGAAAAGGGGCACACTCCGGAATTTTTGGAGATGTCCCCGGACAGTTCTCCGTTGTCGTCCCACTACCCTCAGGCCCACATTGCCTTTATCCAAGAGGACATCCAAGCGCTCCATGCGAAAACGGGCCATAGAACTCGTCCTGCCAGTGCAACAGGGAAGGGATTCTATTCTCATTTCTTCCCAATTCTGAAGAGAATAGGAGACCTGCGTCCCATCCTAGACCTCAGCCACTGGAACCGATACATAGAATACAAACGTTTCAGGATGGTCGCTCTCCCCATCCTTCTCCCCCTGCTTCATCAGGGGGACTGGATTTGTTCTCGGGACATGCAGGATGCTTATCTTCCCATCTTGGTCTTCCCACCCCACAGAAGGTTCCTTCGCTTCTGCTACCAAGAAGACCATTACGAGTTTTGCGTCCTGCTGTTTGGCCTGTCCTCTGCCCCATGAATTTTTACAGAGTGCCTCGCAGTAGTAGCTGCAGCCTTACGGAGGAATGGCCATTACGTCTTTCCTTACCTCCTTACTTGGACAGTTGGCTTCTGACAGCTCCCCACCAATAAGCAGTTGCTCAGAACCATGGAGGCCACCTTCACCTTGTTTTAGGATCTGGGCATCAATCTCATTCTCCCCAAATCCTCTCCTTGGCCAAGACATAGGCTTCAGTACATCTGGGTTTTTTCTGCCCTCAGACAGGGTACAGTGCCTTCAGGCACAGGCTCCACTGTTTTCATTCTCTCACCAGGTCATTCCTAAGGCTGCTGGGACACATGGCAGTGGCCATTGCAACAGTTTCCCTGGCTCTTCTGCACATGAGGGTAGCCCAATAGAACCTTTATGTCCAGTGGGAGCACAGATGTTTTGGAACAACTGGTGTTCATCGCCAACCCTGTGCGGCAGACTCGGGCATGGTGGTTGAACCCTTCCAATCTCCTAAGGGGTCTACTTTTGAACAGTCATCTTGCGTCAGTCTGACCATGGACACATCGGGCCAGGGCTGGGGGCACCCATCTGGCAGACTGTTGGACTCAAGGGACCTGGTCTCCACAGGAGCAGCATCTCCATATCAGTGTTTTGGAAAAGTGGGTGATCCTTTATGCTTTGCAGGCCTTCTAGACTAACCTGCTCCCAGACCCTCTTTTAATCCAGATGGACAATTTGTCAGTGGTCTTTTATATAAATAAGCAGGGGGAACACATTCCTACCTCCTCTGCAGGGAGGCCATGAGAGTCTGGTATTGAGCCATAGAGCATCACCTGGACCTGACCACTGTGCATGTTCCAGGTGTTCTGAATACCTTGGCCGACTGTTTAAGCCGGTCCCAGTCCAAGGCGCACGAATGGGAAATTCTGTCCTCTGTGGTCGAAGATCTCTTTGACAGGTGGGGCTGTCCAGAGCTGGACCTCTTTGTGTCCCCATTCAGTGCAAAACTGCCCAGTTTCTGCTCGCTAGATCAAGGGTCTCATGTTTTCTGGCAAGATATCTTGTCCCTCTCCTAGACAGGGAGGTTTCTCTGTTTTCTCTCCCTTTCCATTATTGCAGAGTTTTTCTCAAGTTGCAGCAGAGGGAGCAGAAATTATCCTGATAGTCCCTTACTGGCCATGCCAGATATTGTTTCCACTTCTCCAGCAACTAGCAGTGGAACCTTCAATCCCACTGCCCCTGTGCTCTGACTTGCTCTCCCAGGAGCAGGGCACTCTGGTCCACCTGGACCTCAAGTCTGCTTCTTCATGCATGGCTCCTGCAGACTTAGCAGTTACTTGTTTTGGGTTTCTTCCTGGGTGGCAGATGTCCTAGTGTGGCAGTCAGGAAGCCCTCCAGAAGACCCACTTATGCTATGAAATGGAAGCAGTTCTGTATTTGGGCCACCACTCTGCTTGTAGATCCCTTCATCTGTCTGGTGAATCTAGTTCTAGAATACCTTCTTTTCCTGTCAGACTGCTCTGGGTTACTCATAGATTAAGGTGTACTTATCTGCCATCTCTGCATACCACTTCACCTATGGAAGGAGAGACTCTTGCCCAGCTGGATCTTTCCTGCACCTTCTTGTGGGGCATACTGCACCTGAAGCCTCCCATCAGGGACCCTGTCCCTCCCATGGGACCTTTTGTTTATCTTAGGGAAGCTTACTTTGCCTCTCTTTGAGCCTGCCTCAAGCTGCGAACTCCGCTTTCTGTCATGGAAAGCATTGTTTTTATTTACTATTACTTCTACTCGAAGGATTTCAGAACTTCAGGCTCTGATGTGTAAAGAGCCTTATTTAGTTATCCACAAGGACAGGGTGTCCTAAGTTTTTGCCCAAGGTGGTGCCTGAGTTTACGCTGAATTAAGATATCCAACTGCCTGTTTATTTCCCGGAGTATTAAAGGGGAGACCTTACTCCATACTGTGGATGTCCACTGGGTGCTTTGCTACTACTTGGACTGCACCCGGTCCATTAGAAAGTCTGATCAGTTGTTTTCCTTAGTTGCTAATAGAGCAGGGGCTCCTATTTCAAAGCAGTGTTTGTCAAAATGGTTATCCAGTTGCATTGTTTACAGAAAGTATGACACGCCTTTACCGGACCCGGTCAAAGGCTATTCTACGAGGGTGTGGCTGCTTCCTTTGCCTCACTTGGGAAGATGTCTGCAGCTGATATCTCATAACTGTGCAGCTGCCACTTGGAGTTCTGTCCATACTTTCATTCGGCATTACAGTCTGGACATTGCCTCTAGGCGTAGGGCAGGTTTTGGACTTGCAGTCCTGCAAGGCCACCACTCTTGAGAGTTTTACTCGGCTGTCTTCTTCCTCCTCCCAGCTGACTGGGGTCAGTCCTTACACTACTTGGGACTCTGTGTATCTCACTTCGAGGGGGCTCTTGCAGTAGGAAACACCATTAGGACAATTACTAAGAACTTACCGTAACAATAGATCTTGGAGAGGAGCTCTTGCAGCAGGTGCTGCTTTCTCTCCCTCCATCCCCCTGGTGGTTGCTTCTGCAGCACTGTTACCTCGCTTTCCTCAGTGTAGAGAGACCTCCTTGGTTCTCCAATATCTGTATGTGCCGGGATCTCTGGCAGGAGAACTGAGGTTGGGTTGGGGGACCACCTCTTTTATAGGCAGATGTCGGGAGAGTGCCTGATCTTGCTTCAAGAGGGCTCTTGCAGTAAATAACCTTGGACTGTACCCCCTGGCGTCAGGACCACACAGAAACTTTAACAGTGTCTGACGGGGGACTGCCCACCCGATGTCATGTGACTGACGTCAGTGTGACACTATATAGTGGGAGGTCCCCACGCCCACCTTCCAGTTCTTTCCCGCCATCGACCTGAGCACATCTGACCTCCTGGAGATCGCTGCTGCAGTTCAACCGCCTTTTCTTCAGATCAGCATCCGTTTTTTTTTTTTCCTTTTTTCGTGTTAAAAATCTTATTTTGTGCATGTCTTCACTGTCTTCCACAGAGTCGCATAAAAATAAGTGCGGTTCTTGCGGCACGCAGCTACCGCATAAAGACTCTCACTCCCTGGTCTACCAGAAGTCTCTCTTCTGTCAGCTGGAACCTATTATTAAGGCTGTGCCGGACTCCGCTGACGCTATTGGGTCCACCAAGGTCACCTGTCATTCACTGTGGGCCACATATGATGCTATGGACTCCTCAGCCAGGGGCACCACCATAGCAGTTTGCCTCAGGAGGTATTCCTGGCTAAGGGTGTCTGGTTTAGCACCTGACATCCAGGCAGCAATCCAAAATGCTCCCTTTAGGGGCTCTGTCCTCTTCAGATGTGACACCCAAGACATTAACACCAGCCTTCAGGACAAGGGCAAGGCCTCACGGTCGGTCCACACCATGTACCACCTTAAATTTAAGGCCAAGCAGCCATTTCATCGCCAGGCTAAGCAGCAGACGAAACGGCAGCAGACAGCCAGACATCCAGCAAAATATCGGGCACCTTCAGCAACAGCCGCCCCTCCCGCCAAAGCTCAAAGGGCCTCCGGCATGGCTGTCCCCAACCCTCCCTCTGTCTCTTGACTCACAATCTGCCCCCACCTTCCCTCGAAGGAGCCAATGCGTGGAAGGCTCGCCTGTCACTTGCTGGGGTGGGAGAAAGTCACTACAGATGTGTGGATTCTTCATCTGGTGAGTCAAGGTCACCCATTGAAACTTCTGGAGACGACTCCAAACAGGCCCCCGGGGATGTCTCATTACTCAAAGGTGCACATCTCCCTTATAAGGGAGAAAATTTAGGTTCTTCTGTGAAAACAAGCCATAGGCCCAGTCCCACAAACCAGGTAGGGAAGGGGTTTTACTCTCTCCTTTCTGGTTCTGAAAAAAACAGAGCTCTGCGTCCAACTCTGGACCTCCACACTCTAAACCAATACATTCAGTACAGATGGTTTCGAATGCTGACTCTCCCAGGTCTGCTGCCCCTCCTGCACAAGGGACAGTTGCTCTGTGCCCTGAACATGCAGGATACCTACCTGCATGTCAGTGTTTCTGGCCCACTGCTGCTACCTCAGGTTCTCCTTCCAGGGGGAGCATTACCAGTTCAGGGCACTCCCCTTTGGACTGCCCTTGGCACCTCAGGTTTTCACCAAGTGCCTGGCGGTGGTGGCAGTGGTCGTGAGACGCCAGGGCCACTTTGTTCCCCCCTACCTCGACAACTGGCTTCTGTCAGCCCAGTCGAGGGAACAACTGGAAATCTCCCTTTCTGCTAACCTGGTCTTCTTTGAGCAAGTGGGGATTATGGTCAACTACCCCAAGTCCCACCTTGCCCCTTCCCAGCATCTCTAGTTCATTGGAGCAGTGCTAAATATGGGTCAGGGCATGGCTTTCCTCCCTCAGGACAGGGCGGAAACCTTAGAGGCATGCTTGTCTAATAGCCTCCTGCAGGTGGATTTTGGCCAGGTCGGTTCTGTGGCTCCGTAGCCTTATGGCAGCAGCCATCCCCACTGTTCCTCTGGCCGACTACACATGTGTAAGGCATGCTATTAGTCCAGTTGGACAATATGTATGTGGTCTGGTACCTCAACAAGCAAGGGGGTACTCGCTCGTATACCCTCTGAAGGGAGGCGATGCGGGTGTGGAATTGGGCAGTTGTGCATCGAATACACCTTTCAGTAGTTCATGTTCTCTACATGCAAAACATCCTAACGGACAGTCTCAGCCACACCAGAGTAAGAGCCCATGAATGGGAGCTGAAGCAGGCGGTGGTAGAACACATATTCGCCCTATGGGGACATCCAGACCTGGATCTGTTCGCCTCCCCATACAACGCAAAACTACCCAGGTTTTGCTCGCTTGCCGCCGGGCATGGTGTTTTCTGGAAAGATGCACCACCTCTTTGCAGGACAGGGAGGTTTTTGTACACCTTCCCTCCCTTTCTAGTTCTGAAGAGGGTGGAAGGGCTCGCATGATCTTGATCACCCTGCATTGGCCCCTCCAGGTATGGTTGCCTCTTCTTCAGCAGCTTGCTGTGGAGCCTCCGGTTCTCCTGGCTCTCTGCCATGATCTCATGACTCACAAGAGGGGCACGCTGGTCAATCCAAGGCTGATACTCCTTCATATTCATGCGTGGCACCTCATGACATAGCTGCTTTACGCCATGGAATTTCCTCCACAGTGGCTTGGGTCCTTGTAGAGGCCAGAAAGCATTCTACGAGGATTACATATGCCATGAAGTGGAAGTGTTTCTCCATTTGGGCCACCTCGATGGATTGGGACCCTTTTTCATGCCCCATTCCTCAGGTCATGGAGCATCTCCTACACCTCTCTGACCTGGGCCTGAGTTATTCTTCACTGAAGGTTCACCGTTCTATTTCTGCCTACCACACCTTAGTGGAGGGCAAAGCTGTGGCTCAGCTAGAGGTTTCCAAAACCTTCTTGAAAAGGATCCTTCACCTGAACCCCTGGGCCCGGATATTCAAACTGCGCCAGGCTGTGGCGGAAGCCTGGGCACAGCTCAAATTTGTTGCGCAAGGGTGTGGCCTGGGCGATATTCAACGGAGCTGCGCTGTGGCACAGCAGCTTTGAATATCGCACCCTGGCCACCTCCACTGTGCATGGCGCAGTGGCACTGTGCCAGCGGCCAGAGTGAAGCATGGAGATGTGCTAGCGCAAGTGCCATTGTGCCATGCACAGCACCTGCGATATTCAAAAGGGGACATGCAGATGGGGCCATAATTTATGCAAGGCGCACATGGGGCCATTTGCATGTCATTATAGCCCTATTTGCATACCATTGCTATCGGTGCGCCGATCCCGACGACTTGCTGTAGCGCCCTGCCAGGCAGCAGCCGTTGGGACCGGACGCCTCTGCAGCCCTATCATGGCATTCGTCTAAAAGAACCCCCCGTCCAATATCTCTGGTGGTCCAGTGGACTGCACTCTGCCCGATCGCGGGCATTTGTCTCAAGAATAAGCCCCGTCCTATATCCCTGGTGGTCCAGTGGACCGCGCTCTGCCGATTGCGGGCATTGGTATAATAACCCCCACGTCCAATATCCCTGGTGGTCCAGTGGACGATCGCTGCCTGATTGCGGGCATCTGTACATCATAACATACTCCTATTACCCTGGTGGTCTAGTGTACCCCCTCCCACCGCCCACTGGGCCCCCACCCTGCTTCCCCCGTCAGCTGGTGGGTGGCAGCACCACCGCCTGCGCCCGCCAACTGACAGCTCGGTGGGACTGCCGCCCATTGGTTCCTGGCGTGAGCCAATGGGTCCACCCATACCGTACAACAAACAGTCCAGATGGACCACCAGGATAGTTGGACTTGGGGAGTTATTATACCGATGCCCGCACTCGGGCAGAGTGCGGTCCACTGGACCACCAGGGATATAGGACAGGGGCTTATTCTTGGAGACAAATGCCTACGATCAGACTGGCGGTCCACTGGACCACAGGGATATAGGAGGAGTTGGCTACACAGATGCCCAGCGATGGGCCATGGGGGGGGTGCCGCCAGGTGCGGCAGGAACTCGGGTGGCCACCCACAGGTGGCAGCTGCCGTGTTGTGCCCTGCAATGCGGCAGCTCACCTGTGGGTGACCATCACTTGTTTCTTGCTTTTTTTTTTTTTGGCTTAACTTTGTGTAGACGCAGGTAGGGGTTGTGCATGCATGATTCTGCACATCCCGGGCTGAATATAGGGCCGTGCAGGTTATGCATGGGCACGCCCCCCTACCTGTGCCTGCATACATTACTGATGTGCTCCGGCGCATCGGGATTTGTGCGACACACTTTTTCCCTTTTTGAATATCGGCAGGCAGATCAGTGGGTTGTGCATGGCACAACACTGTTAAGCCATCAAAGCAACCCCTTTTAAATATCTGGGCCCAGGTGCGTAGTCCCGCACCACCTTGGGATCTTAATTTTATTTTAGAAAAACTGACCTTGCCACCCCTTTGAACTGACTGGTAGTTGATATGCGCCATTTATTGTGGAAAGCGTTCTTTTTTGTTGCAATCACTTCTGCTCAAAGGATTTCTGAGCTTCAGGCCTGATGTGTAAGGAGCCTTATGTAATTTTTCACAGAGACTGGGTGGCTCTGCATACCAATCCTTAATTGTTACCGAAGGTGATTTCGGAGTTCACATTGAACCAGTCTATTCAACTTCCAGTATGTTACCCTGAGCATTCCAATCAGGGGAGGCTATTCTGCATGTCTTAGATGTTCACAAAATATTGTGGTGATATACTAACCAAACCAAATCTGTCGGGAATGGACCAACTTTTTGTTTCTTCTACACGCAAGAGAGCGAGTGGCAGTTTCCAGATGGTGTCTATCCAAATGGTTTCTGTTACCGGAAGTATAACTCTCCCGGGACAGGTTAAGGGGCATTCTACCATAGGAATGGCTGCTTCTGCTACTTGCTTCAGGAATGTCGGCCACTGACATTTGTGCGGCTGCTTCTTGGAGCTCCATCCACACTTTCACCAAGCATTACAGTCCGGACATTGCCTCTAGGTACAGGGCTGGCTTTGGACTAGCTGTCCTCCAAGGCCTTTTGTCATAAACTCTCTTTAGACCATTTGTGCCTCCTGTGTTTCAGTTCCTTCTGATTCACACTGATTGGGACTTGGTTCTCAAGGTTACCTGCTGCAGAAACCCTCTCGAAGTAAGAGAGTGTATTTACATAAGAACTTACCGTAACAGTAGATGTTTGAGAGAGGCTCTTGCAGTAGGTAACCTTTTTCACTCCTTCCCTTCCTCCCTCCTTCCCTCCCTCATCTTCTGCTGCTCTTTTTCTTTGACTTTGTTGGCTTCAGGCGCCTCTTTTTCTGTTTTCCTGTCATTCTCTTGGGAGGTCTCCCACAGGAGAACTGGAAGGCAAGTGTGGGGACCACCCACTATATAGTGTCGCGCTGACATCGGGTGAGTGGTTCCCCCATCAGACACTGCTAGCTAATTGTTCTGTGTGTTCCTGGTGCCAAGGCAGTGCAGTTCTGAAGGCTACCTACTGCAAGAGCCTGTCTTGAAGAGCTAATCTTATTGTAAGTTCTTACATAACTGTTCTTTACCCTGCTAATGACTGTTAGCTAGAAATATTCTGTGGGGTCCTGGTGCTTGCCCGCTTCAGTCCTAATGGTGTTGCCTGCTACAAGAGCTCCGCTCTAAGATCTATTGTTATAAGTTCTTATGTAACTGTACTGTCTAACATGAAGTTCTTTTATACTGCCTTCTGTCCAGTAAGTGTAGCTAGTGACCTGTTTGAGTAGAGAATTTTTTTGAGTAGTACACTGTGAGACTGAAAAGGCCTGGTTTGATGGCCCAGTGGAAGAACATCACCCAGGTAGCAGAGGTTGGAGCAGCCTTAGGCTTGACGAGTGGTGCGGAGTGCAGTGCAAGCCAGCCTGGAAGGGAGGTGTCGAGCACCCAGTGGGCCAGGAAGATTACTCTTCTGTAAGGGGTGAGCTGTGCAGTGCCATTAATAGGCTGCATCAGCACCATGGGAGTTGGGAGAATTCTGAGGAATAGCTGGGTGCAAATAGAAAATTACCTGGAGTCCGTTTCGCACTGGCACACACTGGCCCTGTCTATGTTGAATCCCTGTCACCCTGATTGGTGGGGGCACGATTGGGAAGTTACTGGGGGGGTGCTTTATATAGGGAGCAGATAGAGGATTTTAGACCAAACTGAGTGGGGCGAAAACATGGATTGCTGAGATTTTTAAGACTGCTCCAGTGAGATACCCCATGTATATTGATAAACTGTGATCTGTCATAGAGGCATAGATCAGGAAGCGTAGGCAAAACCAGGAGAACTTATTCACAAGTTGCATTTTATTACTGTCAATAACAAATAAAAACGAAAATCGTGCAGGATAGGTCTTGATATAGGCAATTCAAATAAACAGAATTCCAAACAGAAGTCCTTCATCTGAGTGTCTCTTTAAAATATCCAGCTCTCTATTTTTAAACAAAACATTGTTCTTGTTATAAGATAGTTTTCCCTGGCAATTAAATTCTGCATTATATTTTTTTAAATTACACCACCTGTGTGCCACAGAATGCATTGATTTCAATGTCTTTCCTGTAAGCAGTCTGAAGAGTACATTAGTCTTAATAGGTGCAAGCAATTTAGACATCCTGCCCCAGGGCTGGTTTCCTGCTGATAATTCAACAAACAAACTTGTGCAGGTCATAATTCACTTCAAGGTAAAGCTCCGGTTTTCCAGATAAACCCAGATAGTTTTCTGCAAATGTTTCAGTAATAGTTATATACATTTGCAGACTGAGATCTGTTTCACAAATATTTTTTAGCCACAGAGAAACTAGGGAAGAAAGTATAGAAACAGCAAGTGAAGGAAGGAAAAAACAGGGAAATTGTGTGACCGTCTGAAGGGCCAGTTCATAGGTGGCACAAGGTAAATTTGATTGTGCAGTCACAGGAAAGAGATAAGTGACCCAACAGGAGAGGACAGACTAGAACCTTGCTTTTTAACTCTCCCTGCATAACAAATGGGATAGGGTCTTACCCAACCCTGTCATATTACCATTAGATCTTCTTTGAGGATATCTCTTCTCTTAGGCCACACCTTTGAAACTATACCCATGTCAGTGCTAGGATCATATTGAAACTTTTGCTAGCTGGGTCCACCCATGATGATGTTGTGCATGATTGTCTACATAAGAGAAGCCATATGAGGAGAGACTAAAGGAGCTTAATATGCATGCTCTTGAGGAAAGGAGGGGGAGAGGGGGGACATGATAGAAACTTTTAAGTACCTCAGTGGAATCAACAAAGTCCAAGAGGGTAGCATCTTTCAGAAAGAGATGTGCAAGACCAAGGGGACACAATTTGAAGATGGGGGAGGGGCTCGGGGAAAATGTGAGGAGTATTTTTCACAGAGGGTGGTGGATGCATGGAACAGCCTTCCTGAGGAGGTTGTGGGGCCTAAAACTGTGGGAGAATTCAAGAATGCATGAGACAGACATAAGGCAATTCTTGTGGGGGTTAGGAAGAAATAGGCTGTTGGTTAACTAGGCTCTGCAGCTTATCCTGTAGGTAGGGAAATGGGCAGATTAGGAGGGCCAAGCGGTCCTTATCTACCGTCAGTCTGTTTCTATGTTAAATGTGCGTGGCCCCATCTCTGTTCTTTTCCCACCATCGACTACTCCTCTGACCTCCTGTGGAAATGAATATGACTAACCGTTTATTTTCTTATAAAGTGTTCACTAATACATTAGTGATCCCACCACTTCTGTGTATGCTGCTGAAACCAGCGATGTTCCGGTACTGCTAGTGCAGAGAAAAAATTTACAACAATGACTCACGTGAAGTGTATGTCCGTTTTGACCTCTCACAATATTAAGGACTTGAGATTTGCCAGGGCTTCAATCAAGCAACCAGGTGATGCAGAAGAAAGGTACTGGAGAAACTTAATAGAAAAAGCTCTAGTGGCCATGGAAAAAAAACAGGGTCAGAAGGTAGCATCGCCAGCCCCGTCGACCAATTTGCAGTCGTTGAAGTCAAGACTGCAAAAGACAGGTCATCGTGGGACATAAGCGTAAACAGAAAGATAAGGAGATAACTGCTTCCTTGGCAAGATCTGGGTTGCTAGTGCAGCCTGCGAGTAGTCTACCTGCATAGTCGTTGCCAGACCCCCTCCTCCGACCACCAACCAGACACCTAGGTTGTGGCTTGGTTTAGGGAATGCTGTTCCAACTGCAGACAGTACATTGCTGTTATCGACTGATCCAGGCCTGTTGTCAACTCCAGTGGTCATAGCCCCTGGCTAGGGTGTCGTCGTCATTCAGGCAGTACTGGCATTGTTTTCTGATATGATAAAACACTTCCTTCACATCTTGCCTATACAGCCTGTATCGCCATTATCGGGCTGTTCCTGTGTCACAAACCCTGTCATTGGCAGGTATACAGCAGGCACCACCTGAGCAGAAGCTCCTAGCAATGCAAGCAAGGTCTTCAATTCCCGTTGTTGACAGGGACGCCGCTGAGGAGGAGGAATATAACCCAGACTTCATAATGGAGGAGGATTGTGAGGAGGAGGGATAGAGAGGAACATTATGCTCCACATTCCAGCTCCACTGTATCCTCTCGCAGTGAGTATTTTGTAATGTATACACTCGGATCTCCTCCTGTAGACCCTACCTATCAAATAGTGATGCAGCAAATACAAAATGCTGTGCGTTTTGCTGTGGAAGAAGAGGATTCCACCAAAAAGATCTTGATAGATTTCCTGGAGGCTTGCTTTTTTTTTTTTTTTTTTAAACTTCTTTATGTGGTCACATATTGTATACATTTGTAGAAGGTGATTCCATGTTTTAAGTTTACACTGTTTTTACTGTATAAAGAATGTATCAGTACATGCTTTTCTTAACATTCAAAGAAATTCATTGTGACCAGTCAATAGTGTACTGTCTATGGTCTAACACTAACATTTATCATACCTGATAGTCCTTGTATATTAAACCGCCAAAAATCTGGTTAATCAATAACAGTGAAACAGTAAAAATAAAATGCTTCTTACAATAATGATGATGAACTTTATTTATAAAAAAAAAAATTCACGTGCATCAAAGCCCTTGTATAGTTCCAGAACATGTTAAAATCCATAAATAATTAAAATACAGTAACTAGGCAATGACATTCAATAATGATGCTCTAAAAAAGCAAGTTGAGATAAGTGAGTTTTTAGTGCTGATTTAAAGCTCTTCATGGTCACACTCCCATACCAGACGAGGTAGAGAATTCCACACCGTAGGGGCAAAAGCAAATGCTCGAGCCCCCGAAGTCTTCAAACAGACCCTTGGAATCTCTAGCAGTCCCTAGTCTGCAGAACGAAGTGGTTGAAGGGGGCAGTAGGGGCATAGAACCTCTTGCAGGTAACTCGATCCTAGTCCATGTAGGGCTTTATAGGTCAAGCTGACCTTGAAGGTGATGCGCCACTGAACTGGCAGCTAGTGCAGACTACGCAGCACAGGCATGACACGGCTAGATTGAGCAAGCCCAGTCAACAGACTGGCTGCAGTGTTCTGCACCAGCTGCAGGTGGCAGATATCAACCCCTGGTAGCCCTAGGTATAGGGCATTGCAGTAATCAAGGTGGGGGGTCACAAAGGCAAGGACCAGTGTCAGAAAATCACTGGGTGAAACCAGGTGCTTAATCCAGGCAATATTTCTCAGATGGTAAAAAGAGGTCCTTACGGAGTACACCAGAGATTGCATGGTCAGTCTCGTCAAAAATAACGCCCACAATTTGCACCAGTTCAGAGGTCATCATCTGGCTACCTCTGAGCAAAAGCCCTGAAGCCTGCCCGTTCGAGGACCCCTCTACGTAATAACCTTGGTCCACCACCAATACTTCAGTCTTCTGCTTCAGCCAGTTGGCACTCATACAGTCCTGGATCTCGGAGTGACCATTGTTAAATGAGACTGCACCATCTTGATTGGGTACAAAGGAAATATGTAGCTGAGTATCATCTGCACAGCAGTGAAAACTCAGACCATGCCACCTTACAATGTCTCCTAATGGCAGTATATACACTGCGAACAACATAGTCGACATCACAGAGCCCTGCGGGACCCCACATGGCAGGGAGAAAGCATCAGAGTAATAAATCCCCAACACTGCTCTCTAAAACCTACCAGTGAAAAATGATTGAAACCATATGAGGACTGTCCCTGACAATCCACAGATCACCCGTAGGTGCTCTAGCAACACACCATGGTCCACGGTATCAAATGCTGCAGAGAGATCAGGAAGGACCAAGATGGAACATCTCCTCCATATGAGAGGTCTTCTATGCTGGATTTAAGTTTAACCATCTATTTTAACTTGTTTTAAAACACATTCAGGTGAAATCTTCACGGAGTCGGCTTGTGAAGTTTTTATTGCACTAGGGAGACCTAGCAAGGCACACTGGGAGCTGCAGTCCATGCCAGACAGTGGTGGACTACAGCCCAGCGTGCAGTAGGAATTTCCTGAATTAGTTTTAGTGCTTGCAATCATTTAGGGACACTGCTGAGGATTCCACAGTCAGGGGATCGTGTTTACCAATTTTTGGGAGTTAAAATATCACTTTTGGCACCGCAGTGTGATTGGTCATGTGACTGCACCACGTCCGTATTCGGACTGCTATTTAAACTTGCCCCTGAGCGAGCGGGGTGAGCATATGGCTCCATGAGCGGAGACTCATGCATCTCCAATGAGAAGAAAGGGAACAGGGGCATAACATTATTTAGGTAAGACCAAACTTCCCTTTGCTAAGAGAACTCGCCATACTAAGGCAATCCTCCCCAATCAGGCATCCTATTAATTGTCCTTTTCTACTCTTGTCTTCATCAATCACAACCATGGCAGAAACAATTATGACATTGGACAGTGATGTTGGCCACGGATGTAAATCCTGCAACATGTACCACCTGCTAAACATAAATCAGAACAAAAATACTGAATTCATATGTGATGCATATGATTTAAATGCAAAATTATTAACTGAAGTGAATAGTTTGTTCCAGATTGGATAATCTTGAAAAGTCCCAAAGAATCACGGAAATTAAACTAAATCCAACTGCCTCCCCCTCTAATATTACTAGACCTATAAAAAGGAAAAATCAGGGTGAACCATGACTGTTTGATGACTAGTGCTTTGTCAAACCAAACCCAAGGAAAAGACCACCTAACGTGATGCCAACACACAACACTGGTGGTGATCTGCTGTTAACCAATAGATACACAGCCTTACAAGAACATAATGATGCATCCCCTAATGCTCCCAATTTACAAGCTGACACAAAATAAGCCAAAGTTCTATTTGTCAAGATAGTGCCCCCACACTTACTAATGCAACCTTTCCAGCTAATTCCACGGCTCCTACACCTGTATGAATAGTTGTTGCAGAACAAGCCTGACAAACTGAATTTAAAAACACGCCTGGTAAGGCACCTTCCTATTCTCTCTCATCCACATCATTTGATTCTAATAAATCTACAGATGCACCCTCCAGCATCAATGCCCAACTGACCATTACAGCAGATCCAAATGAGGTACCTAGCACTAGTTATGTCGGGATGCCTAACATAACCCAATTAGAATTGGTTAATTTGTCACAAATAAACCATAATCTCCCCAAAACATCTGATTCTAACAGGATTATAGATAATTCTGTACCAGCTATTAGTAGGGAACTATTTGCACCATCCCTACAAGGCATAAATGAAGTTACTAATCAGCAGTTAGGTGAAACTGAACCTATGCAAACTGAAAATCCAGCCACTAGCAGACAGGCTTTCATATTGGGCGACTCAGTTACCAAATATTGTGACTCCATAATCTGTAAAGATGACGACATTAATAGGACATGTTGTTACAATGAGGCTAAAATTTCAGACATCAAATAAATTGACATTGTCCTAAAAATGACTGGATAAAGACCGCTTGTGCTCATCCATGCCGGTATAAATTACATCAATAAATGTAGCATCAACCAAATCAAAAAGGAATTTCAGCTTCTAAATGCAAAACTAAATATGGTGCAGAAGCTTGCTACTCTGGAATTCTGTTGCCAGATTTAATCAACACAAAAGTAGCAAAATAAGGGATAAACAAATGGATCAGGAAATGGACACTAGAGAATAAATTAGGGTGTCTAACTCATTGGAAAACTTTGGTACACAATTACAAATTTTAGTGTTGGGACGGCATCCACTTGGGGGGAAAAGGTAGCAAGTACTTGGGGGACAAAATAAACCAACATATTTCAAATTGTTTAAACTTCTGAATAGGGGCAAGGGAGCACATCATCTGTTTTAGAATTAACAGATCACGGCTACAATCCAATAATTTTGGTAACTAATGCTCAGTTTAAATGTTCTTACAAAAGCTGAACTTGAAATCTTAATCGAACAAGAACAAATTGATATGTCAGTATAAGAAACATGGTGGGATGAGTCTTCACTCTGGTCTAGAGAATTTACAAACTTTAATCTCTACCTAAAAAATAGAATAAATTAAAAGGGGAGGAGATGTCTGTTTATGTTAACAAGAAATATCAGCGCTTTAAAATTATCCCACCCAGTACTGACGCTACTGATAATATTGAAGCAATTTGGGTAATGGTAAAACTATCCCCATCCCATATTGTTCTGATAGGATCCTGCTCTAAGCCACCATCAAGTTCTCCCGAATACAATAGCCAGCTCATAAAAGAAATTGATGAATTAGCTGAAACTAACGACGTAATAATCCTAGGTGATTTTAATTACCCTGATATAAATTGGGGCAACCACACAGCCTCAAATACTCGAGGAAATCTTTTTGGATTCTCTGATATCCATAGGACTAGAGCAGCTAGTTGACTAGCCCACAAGGTCAGATAATACCCTCAATCTTGTCATAACTAACATATCCAACCTATTTTCTGACGTTGTTAAAGCTCCATTGGGAAACGGCGACCATAACACCATTCTTTGTACCCTTGTATCCAATAAAGTAGGCAAAAACAGACCAGTGATTATTAGACTACAACAGTCAACTATCAGGCCATAAGAAGTGGTTTTGAACTCACTAAATTGGGACCTAATGCTTTCTGACCTTCATGTAGAGGACTGCTGGAAGACCATCAAGGAAGTAATCCTCAAAACCAAAGACTGGCTAGTTTTCGCAAAACAACTATATAATAATAAGGGTAAAATGCCACCCTGGATGTCTTAAACTCAAAAGGCAAATCAGAAAAAAGGAAAACGCATTTAAAAAGGAAAAAAAAAAGACACAACAAACATATTCCAAGTACAAACCCGAGGTCAGAATTACCAAAACATTAATTAGATCGCAAAAAGACTACTTAAATTCAGAATATCCATGAACAAAGGGAACAGTAAAGTCTTTTCTTATGTCAACCACTTAAGTAAGGGGAAAAACGCAATTTGATCTACAGTGGTGATCGTACAAAAGTTTCAGTACTGAGGTATACCTCGGTGGTACTGAGGCAGGATCACATTACAGTTGATGCAAATTGAACTTGAGTGCCTCAGTGGTACCTCGAGGTATACTGCAGTACTGATGCAGTTTTGTACGATCGCCACTCTATGCTATCCAGCGGTAAAGTTTTGAATGACTCCGCTGAAATTGCAGCAGTTTTAAATAACTACTTTTCAACAGTATTCCACAAGAATGATACTTAATTCTCAGATCACTGAGTCCTGATGAACCACCGTACTTTAGTATCGACACTAAGGAGGCTATAGAGAACTTGAGTCGGTGCCTCACCAGGCCCTGATGGTATACATCCCCGATATCTTAAAAAAAAAAAAAAAAAAATTTCATCCAGTATCTGCCTTCCCATAACCAAGCTTTTTAATACTTCTATAAAAGAGGGTGAAATTCCAAAAAGAATGGAAAATAACTATCCTCTGCCCAATTTTCACAATAGGAAACTGGCTCAACTGCCCATCGCCCTGAAAGTCTGTTATCTGTTCCTTGCAAAATCCTAGATACATTGGTAAAAAAAAAAAAAAATAGAAAAAGAAACTATATCACAAGTAATCAAGGAGATCACCCAACACGGTTTCCAGAAAGGAAGATTGTGCATAACGGTATGCTACCCTCACAACAGCATTTCTACGGTGACATGCGTCTATCTCAACAACAGCGCCATGCCGCTATAGACGTGCTGCTGGAAGGGGGCGACTACTCCCCCTGACCTGCACCCCTTTCCTGACCTGACTCCGACCTGGAGTTAGAATCCTTTAGTTCGGGGGGGTGCGGGGGTGAAACACCCCCTGTTGTAAAAAAATAGAGCCAAACTGTGCAGCTCCATGCCGACTGCAACTTAGTCGACATGGAGCCAGACGCTGTAATGTCAGTCGCAATCTTTTTTGTCGCACCAGCATGGTAGAGCCATGCATAATTAATTTGATAACATTCTATGAACTAGACAATCGTGCTTTGGATGCCGGCAACCCATGCAATGTTATACAGATCGACTTCAGAAAAGCCTTTGACAAAGTTTCACGACATACTTATCAAAAAAAACTATGTACAATGAAATATAGTTCTTACTTAATAACATGGGTCAATAACTGGTTACAGGACGGGTCCCAACAGGTTAGAGTACAAAATCAGTTGTCATCTAAGGCAAACGTGACAAGCGGTGTACCTCAAGGTTCAGACCTGGGACCCCTCTTAAACTGCTACATTTCTGACTTGCATACTGTGTAGATGTTGCATCTAAAATTATCAGATTTGCAGATGACACTAAATTGGCCAGTGAAATCACAACCTATTCTCAATATGAATCACTTCAAAAGCGCCTCAGCATTATTTTTAAATGGTGTGAAAATAACAGAATGGAGCTTAATCTAAACAAAAGCGCTGTCATTCACTTGGGGAAAAAATAACCCTCTGTACATGTATTCACTGTACTCTACACCTCTACTTGTAGTTGACGAGGAAGATCTTGGCGTGATTGACAAGACACTAAAACATAAACTCCATATTGGGTCGATAGTTCAAAAGGCCAATAAAATAAATAACAAGATTAAAAGATCTCTTACAATGCACAGTGAGTGTACCATCCTAAATATATACAGAAATTATGTCCGCCCTCACTTGGATTATGCTTCTCTCTTTTGGTCACCATACTGTACACAAGAGAAAGATCTCTTAGAAAAAGTCCAGAAAAGGGCAACCGAGCTCATCCCCCGTCTCTCTAGACTGTCCTACCTTGCTAGACTGCAGCATTTAAACCTCATGCCATAGAAACATAGACTTTGACGGCAGATAAGGACCACTTGGCCCACCTAGTCTGCCCATTTCCTACCTATTAGAAAAGCTGGAGATTCCAGTTACCCAACACCCTGCTTCCTCCTACCCTTCACTAAAATTGCCTTATGTCTGTCCCATGCATTCTTGAATTCCCCACTGTTTTTGACCCCACAACTTCCTCAGCAAGGCAGTTCCATGCATCCACCACCCCCTCTGTGAAAAAGTACTTCCTCACGTTGCCCCTGAGCCATCCCCCCCTCTATCTTCAAATTGTGCCCTCTTGTTCTTGTATATCTCTTTTTCTTAAAGATGCTCCCGTCTTTGACTTTGTTGATTCCCTTGAGATACTTGAAAGTTTCTATCATGTCCCCCTTTCCTCCTTTCCTCAAGAGTATACATATTAAGCACTTTTAGTCACTCTTCATATGGCTTCTGTTGCAGACCCTTCACCATTTTAATTGCCCTCCTCTGGACTGCCACCATCCTGTCTGTCCCTGCGGAGACTGGGTCTCCAGACCTGTACACAGTACTCCAGATGGGGTCTCACCAACTGTCTATACAGAGGGGTAACTTCCTGTTTTCTACTGGTGATGCCTCTCCCTGTACATCCTAGTATCCCCTCAGCCCTCTTTACTGCCTTCTCACATTACTCACCTACCTTACGGTCATCTGATATGACTATTCCCAGGTCCCTTTCCATTTGTGTTTAGTACCATTCTCTCTTCTCTCCCCCCCCCCCGTGTGCTCTTCCCCTGGGTTTTTGTTTCCCAGGTGCATTACTTTGCACTTTTTTGCATTAAATCTAAGCTGCCATATTTTTGACCATTCCTCCAATCTTGACAAGTCCCTTCTCATCCTTTGCACCCCTTCTTGTGTACCAACCCTGTTGCAGATCTTTGTCATCTGCAGAGAGGCATACTTTTCCTTCCAGTCCCTCTGCAATGTCACCTACAAAGACTGGTCCCAGTACTGAACCCTGTGGTACCCCACTAGTAACCACCTTTTCTTCAGAGTGTACTCTGTTTGCTGTTACCCTCTGGTACTGTTGTCCAGTCAGCTTGTTACCCAGGCTACCACCCTGGGACCCACTCCCAGGCTGGCTAACTTGTTAATCTTTTGTGTGGGACTGTCAAATGCCTTGCTAAAGTCTAGGTAGGTCATAACCACAGCCTCTCCCTGGTCTATTACTTTGGTTACTCTGTCAAAGAAATCTGTTTGATTCATCTGACATGACCTTCCTGCTGTGAAACCATGCTGCTTGGGTCCTGTGCTCCGCTGGCCTCAAGATACTCAACAGTTCTTTCTTTCAGAAGTGATTCTATCATTTTCCCCACCACTGAGGTCAAGCCAACAGGTCTGTAGTTTCCTGCCTCTGCCTTGCTCCCACATTTGTGAAGAGGAATCACATCCACCGTTCCCCAGTCCTCCGGTACCACACCATCCTCCCATGATTTGTTAAAAAGGGTAGTCAGTGGTGTCACTAGTTCTCCCCTTAGTTATTTCAGAATTCTGGGGTGAATCCCATCAGGCCCCATTGCTTTGTCCACTTTGAGTTTTAGGAGTTCCTTCATGACAGTTTCTTCTGTGAATGGACTGGTATCTACCCCTCTGTCCCGAGTGATTTTGTTTGGTTTAGATACCTACCCCTCTTCTTTTGTGAATACTGAGCAGAAATATTCGTTCACTATCTCTGCCTTTTCACAGTCACCCTCTGCCTACCCCGCCTCTTCTTTTTTTTTTTTTTTTTTAAGTCTCACTATCCCTCCCTTGGTCTTTCTTCACTCCCTAATGTACCTATAAATGGTTTTATCCCCCTTTTTAACTAAGTTGGCTGTTTTTCCTCAGTTTGGGCCTTCACCATTCTGACTGCCTTCCCTGCTTCCTTCTGCTTTAACTGATGCATTTCTGTCTTGCTCCTTCTGTGATTCCTTGTACTTCCTGAATGCTGTCCTTTACTCCCTAGTTTTCCCTGCCACCTCCTTTGAGAACCATAGTGGTTTGTTCCTTTGTTTTGTTTGCTTCTCACAAAGGCTTGTTGCCTCTGTGATGGCAGCTTTGATTATTCCCCATTGTTCTTCCTCCCCTCCTTCCTGCCCTTTTGCTAGTGCATTCCTTAGGCACTCACCCATTTTGGCAAAGTCAGCTTTCATAAACTTGAGGACCTTTGCCATTGTATGGCTTGATTCTACTGTTGTGTTTATCGTGAACCATACTGTTAGGTGGTTGCTAGTTCCCAGATGGCTGCCCACTTCTAAATCTGTGATCCTCTCTTCGTCTCCATTTGAGAGTACCAGGTCTAAGATTGCGCCCTCCTGAGTGGGTTCCAGTACTAGCTGTCTAAGGCATGACCCCTGCAGGGCATCAGGAATGATGCCACTCTTGGATGTGGCTGCAGCAAATGCGCTCCAGTTAACATCTGGCATGTTCATGTTCCCCATCAACAATATCTCCCCTTTTTTTGCCATTCTAAGGATACCTTCATTCTATCATTCTTCACTATCATTTCCTTGTCCATTTCCTCCCCTGAGATGGGGGTCTGTGTACAACCCCTGTGTGGATTGTGGTGCCATTGCTTATCTCCAAGCTGACCCACAGTGCCTCCTCTCCTCCCCATTTACCCTTTTGTTCTGTTGCTTTGATTCCTTCCATTATGTAGAGAGCTGCTACTCCTCTTTTACCCTCCCTGTCCCTCCTAGTAGATTGTGTACCCTGGTATGTTTACATCCTAGTCATGGTTCTGTGTGTACAATGTTTCTGTGACTGCCACGATATTCAGATGTTCCTCTTTCATCAAGGCTACTAGTTCAGTAAGCTTTTTAGCCAGACTACGGGCATTGGAACTCATTACTCTCCATTTTTTGATGGCTTTACCTCTTATAGCCCAATCCCTGCCCTTACTGACTTTGCCTTCTCCATTTACTCCTGTCTTGCTCCCTATTGACCTTTCTACATTGGTGTTTACCTCTCTAACTACCCTGTTTTGTGGGGGGGAAGCTGGGAATTCCCGGCTTCTTATTTTTAGGAGACTGATTGGGGTTGTTTTTTTTTTTTTTTCTTTCCTTCACAACATTCTCAAAGATCAATCAATCAATTGTTGAATCACCCGTAATAATAGAAATTTGGATTTATGATCTCATAATTACCAGTTTGTATTACCTAAGGCTAATTCCAAACAGCATGATAATTTTTTTAAACTAAGGACAATAGCTGTTTGGAACAAACTCCCAGGACATATTGTTAATATTAGTGAGCATACAAAATTTAAAACCACACTGGAAAATATTTGTGTTATTAATTATTGCCCCATGTGCGTGGGGCAGACTTGATGGGCCTAGGCCTAATTCTGTTCTATAACTACAAAGTACAGATCGGGGGGTATAGTCTTAATGTTTTACTGTTGGGGAAGTAACATTACTCTAAATCTCAGTTCCTAAATGGGGAGACTTGGGTAGAAGAATATCCCCAAGCTTGTTGAGAGAGTATTGAAAGACCCTCCTTTTCTACCAAAACAATAAAAGGGTACCAGATCCCTTTGAATTTTTCTGTTTGCAGATGAAGGTCTGCTGTTTTCTCCATATGGTAAATATTTTTAGTATTCTTCATCCAGTACTGCAAAGAAGGGGGTTTAGGTATTAGCCATTTCTGAGTGGTGGCTTTGCTAGCGGCAGCAAATAATATTCTTAAAGATCATGTGCAACGATTTTTACATATTTTTAATAAAAGCTTAAAAAGTTGCAGTTCAAGTCCTTGTGTCATGATTAGTGTTTCCTGAAAATTTCATGCTGTTTGGTTGTATGGTTTTCTTTAAATCAGCATTTAACTTGCTCTGTAGTGGCTGAAAACAGTGGAGTTATTTCTGTCCTCTCAGTCAAACTTAGAGTGCGATTACATCATTTTGGAGTAGCTTGCTGTTTTAGACTCCTGATCAGAGCATCACTCTGTAGAATTTATGGTTTGCTGAGCTCTCCAGGTTTCTTACAAACCCAGTCTCTGGTTTGTGTTTAAATAGATCAGCTTACAGTGTATAGTTCTCTTCCTTTAAAAAGCTGATCATTTCAGTTTCAATACTGAATTGAAGTAGTGGAAATATTTTTCTGTGAGAAATTAGCTTGTATGTATCACAGCTCTGTTCTTTCTAATCAAACTTCAATTTTTTTTTTCTAACTATATAACACAGGGCTATTTAATGAATATAAAATAAATAAAAATTTTGTTCATGCACAAAAAGTTTGTTTTTGATTTAGCCTTCATAAATATAATCACGTAAGAACATTTTTTTTCATGTCAGATTAACAGACAGGGGTGTGTGTTGTATTCTACTACAGTATTACAAGCACATGTACTGTTAGAACTCACAAATTTCAGTTCTTTGGTGGTTTCTGTGTGAAAATACATCATGTATGTGTATAACTAAAAACACTATGTGGCATCCTGATGCACCGTGTCTCTGCCCTACAGTTGAGGCAGCTGAAGTCCACTGCCACCAGTCCCCTGCCCCACAAGCCCCTTGCCTTCTGCTCCACATTCGAGGCTGCTGCACCCTGCTGCCCACTGTCTTCTCCCACACAGTCTGGGATTGTGCACCCTGCTGCCTCCATCCCTTTTCTAAAGAATCTGGGCTACTGCACCCTGCTGCCCCCCTGCCCAAACAATTGGGGTTGATGCACCCTGCTGCCCTCTCTCCTCCCCACCCTCACAGTTAAGGATGCTGTACCTGTTGCCCTGTTCCTGTCTCCACAGTCAGGGCTGCTGTGCTGTGCTGTGCTAAGCTAAGCCCTAGAGTGCCAGATTCCCTGTCTCTACAGCTGGGGCCACTGCACCATGCTGCCATAGCACCAGAGGTGGGGATTTTGCTGCACCCTGCTACCCACTTCCATTTTCCCAAATGGTCAGGGCTGCAGCACCACATGTACCCCATCTCAGTCAGGGCTGCTGTAGCCTGATGCTCTGTGTCCTGCCCCACAGTTGAGGCTTCTGCACCATGCTGTCTTCTATCCCCTGTCACCACTGACATAGCTGCTGCACCCTGCTGCTTTCTACACAGTTGGGGTTGCTGTGGCCTGTTGTTATGAGACCCATGCCTCTGCAATTAGGGCTGCTGCACCATGCTGCCACATGCCACAAGATTCAGGGCATTTGCTGCACCCTATTGCATGCCTCCACAGTTGAGGCAGTTGCACCTTGCTGTCTCCCTGCCACCAGAGTTGGATCCTTTGCTACACCCTGCTGAGACAGGAACAGGGGGCAATATGTGCAGTGTCTCTGACTGTGAGGGTGGGGGGGGGAGAGAGAGAGAGTAGCATGGTGCAGCAACCCTAGCTGTTCGGGAAGGGTGCAGCACAAGAGTAGGGGCATTTGCTGCACCCTGTCCCCTGCCTCTGAAGGCAAGGGGTTCTGTGGTGCAGCAGGGCACAATGGTGGCAGGGGACAAAGGACAAGATGGTGCAGAAGCCCTGACTGTGAGGCAGGACACAGGTGGGCATCAGGGTACAGCAGCCCTGACTGTGAGATAGGGTACACGTGGTGCAGCAGCCCTGACCATTTGGGGCAGTGGAAGTGAATAGCAGGGTGTTTATTTATTTATTTATTTAGTTTTTGTTGACCGGGTAAGTGCGCTAGATGAAGCCTGCCTATTTTCAGGCACGACCCGGGGGAGGGAGATACAGATGAATGCCAACTGACATTGAACCAGATTAAGCTGTTGTAGCAAAAGCCCCACCTCTGGTGGCTAGGGCAGCATAGTACAGCAGCCCCAGCTGTGGAGGCAGGGAACCTGGCACTCGAGGGCTTAGCACAGCACTGCAGCCCTGACTGTGGGGACTGGAACAAGGGGCAACAGGTTCAGCTTCCCTAACAGTGAAGGTGGTGGGGAGAGAGAGCAGCAGGATGCAGCAACCCCAATTGTTTGGGCAGGGAGAGGCAGGGTACAGCAGCCTTGATTCTTTAGGCAGGGGATGGAGGCAGCAGGATGCACAGTCCTTGGCACTGTGGGAGAAGATGGTGGAAAGCAGGTTGCAGCAGCCTCAAATGTGGAGCAGAAGGAAAGGGGCTTGTGGGGCAGGGACAGGTGGCAGTAGGCTGCAGCTGCCTCAGCTGTGAGGCAGAGACACGGTGCACTAGGATGCCACATAGTGTTTCTAGTTATACTTAACATAATGTATTTTCACACAGAAACTACAAAATAACTGAAATTTGTGAGTTCTGACAGGTGCCTGTCACACTCTGCTACAGTATTTCAAGCACATGTACTGTTTGTCAATCTGACATGAAAAAAAATGTTCTTACATGAAATCTGTTTGTGGAGGCTACATCAGAGACAAACTGTTTCTGTGAATGAACAAAATTTAGATTTATTTTATATCCATTTAATAGCCCTGTGTTATATAGTTAGAAAAACAATCTGAGTTTTGATTAGAATGAACTGAGAGCTGTGATACAGGCAAGCTAATTTCTCACAGAGAAAGATTTCCACTACTTCAGTTCAGCATTGAAATTAAAATTATCAGCTTTTTATGAGAAGATAGTTATATTTTAAGCTGATCTATCTAAACACAAGCCAGAGACTGTAAGAAACTTGGAGAGCTCAGCAAACCATTAAATCTACAAACTACTGCTCTGATTGGGAATCTGAAACAGCAAGCTACTCCAAAATGATGTCATTGCACTCTAAGTTTGACTGAGAGGACAGAAATAACTCCACTGTTTTCAGCCACTCTAGAGCAAGTTAACAAATGCTGATTTAAAGAAAACAACAAAACCAAACGGCATGAAATTCTCAGGAAACACTAATCATGACATAGGGACTTGAATTTCAGCTTTTCAAGCTTTTATAAAAAATATGTAAAAACCGTTGCACATGATCTTTAAGGATGACCTCTGGTAGTTTGTTCCCTTCCCTTTAGGGAGCAATCCAAAAATTAGATGTTCAAATCCAGGGCCCTTGAGAGGGTGGGGGACAGTAGGGGATAATTCCCAGGGCCCAGTGCCAGGAGGGCCTTGGGCCTCCCAGCATGCTGTATGCAGGGAAGGGGCTACGAACTGGTAGGGGCCCCAGAGTCTTAACTTTTCCCAGGGCCTGCAATTCCTCTCAAGGGCTCTGTTTGAATCCCACATCCCCTTGAATTCCTATCCCTTCAGACTGGAAATACACCTGACATTTGTTTATATTCTTGCCCTACTTGTTCCCTGAAGGAATGCAGAACTGAGCATTCCCCAAAAATATAGTTTTTTACACCCCACAGCCTCGCCAACACCTGTCCAAAGGATTCTGAGCATAGTGTTTCATCTTATTGGGAGTAAAAAGTAAACTGACTTTACATCTGAACTCCCTTCAGAGATTTGATGCTGAGGTGTGGGGAAAAAAAAAAAAACCTCTAGATGTATTTCCAGTCTGAAGGGATAGGTTCAAAACCTGATTCTTCCTCCCAGGCCTTCTGATAGGAGGGTGGTGATTGTGTGTATGTGCTGATATACTGTAGGTTGGAACAAGTGTTGATGTGTCCTTTTTGTGTAGTGTCCCTTCTGCAGCTTGAAGGAGGGTTAGGGATATGGGGTGAGGATCTTTCTGTGCCTCCCAACAAGTGGGAGCCAGATCTAAGAAAGGAGACCACCTGAAGAAGTCAGACTGTGTTAAATGATATTCCCTTTGCATATCCAAAAAAGTATATATACAGTAGCAGCCACAGATATTGCCAGCTATTTCCAGATATTTAGTGAAATTTCTAGAGAGTTTCTCCCTGCTGCCCCTACTGTGGAAATGCAGAAAGCAGATTTCTCTAGAATTATCACAGAAATGTCGGGAAATAGCTGGCAATGTCTGTGGCTACTACTGTAGTCCCTCCCTGAATGAACTGGGAGAAGAATGTCAGACCAACCCCTCCAACGTTATAGGCATTATCCATGCCAGGAGGGTAAAATTGGACACGTTGGGTGAAACAAGTGGCTGTGGTTGGAGACACCCCCCCCCCAATTCCTAAATCTCTTAACTGTATTCCAGATTCGATATAGCTGCTGTGTCCATGGGTTTGTCACCGTTAATTTATGTAGCTGTTCTGTTGGGGTGTCAAAGCAATTCAAGGAGTGTGGACCTAAATTATTTCTCAATTTCTGTGATACCCAAACATTCAAAGGATCTTGTTTTAAATAAGCTATCCAACGGAGCAGCAGGGCCATTGAAAATATAACTTCAAGTTTGGTAATCCCAGCCCACCTTGCTCCTTGGGTCTTTGAAGATCGGACCATTTTATTTGAGCTTTACGGCTTCCCTACACAAAATTATGTAGAGCCTTGTTAATCTTGTACCGATCTCTCCAAGATATATCTAAAGGGAGCATTTGAAAAAGGAATAAGAAGTGTGGGAGGATGTTCATGTGGATGGTATCGGTTCTACCCATAAGAGAGAGGGGGAAGGATTTCTCATCTCTTAAGGTCCATTAGGACTTGTGTAATAAGCTTTGTGTAGTTCACCTGGTAGAGATTAAGATTCACTTGCAGAAACATCCCTAAGTGTCAAATCTGGGTTGTGACCCATTTATATGGTATTAGTTATTGGTAGGTGTCATAGTCACTAACTAGGGTAGCTTCTGTTTTGTCAATATTTATTTTAAAACCTGAGACCTGACTGTAATGTTGGAGAATCTTGGTTAAAATTAGAAGAGTCACTACTGGATTCCGCAGATAGGATATCCCTTTATGCAGACAATGCTCTATTTCTTCCCTGCCAATTTATATACCTTCCAGTTATGACCTGATAAGGTCAGCTGGGGAAGGACAACCCTGCCTGGTGCCCTGCTTGATAGGCAGGGGACTGGAGACTGTACCATTGACCCTCACACGTGCTTGTGGTGCATGGTATAATGCTTGAAGCCAGGTACAGAACTGATCCCCAGAGCCATATTTAGAGAGTGTAGCAAAGAGGAAATTCCAATTAAGGCGATCAAATGCCTTTCCAGTGTCTGTCTCTTTTTTTTTTTTTAATAGCTAGTTGTTCCTTTGCTGACTTTCCACAGTGTGATATGTTAAGACATTATCTGATATTATCCGTTAGGTGACGGTTGAGCATAAACCTTGACTGATCTGGGTTTATAGGATTCTCCAATACTCTGGCCACCCAAGCAGCCAATACCTTGGTGAAGATCTTCCAGTCAATGTTTAATAATGAAATGATACAATACAACTCACTCTTATCCTCTGGCTTCCCCAGCTTGTGAATTATTGTGATAAAGCTTGATTGCCATGAAGTAGGCAGATCTTCAGCAGCCTCACAGGAATTAAAAACCGTTGAGGATGGGAAGCAACTGTTGGTGGAATTTTTAATAAAATTCCTCATTAAAGCCATCAAGCCACGGAGAATGACCCCGTGTTCATGTTTTGGAGGGCTTGAAGGATTTCATTGGGTGTTATGGGACATCTGTCATTTGCTGTTCTTTCTCTGTCAGCTTAGGGAGGGTGGTTTTATTTAAAAAGTCGGCAATTCTGTCTGGATCATGGGGGAGGGCCCGATCTTCACTGTAAAGGGTAGTAGTATATTCTTGGAAAGCTGTTGCTATTTCCCTGGGAGTATACACTATCTGCTAATTTCCTTTGTGTCCCTTTTTTAATCTTCGTGACATATCTGTCCGCCTGTGATTTATGTAGTCGACCCGCCCTATTCCCATGTTCGTAATATCTTTGGTTTAAATATCTAAAGGCTCCCGCAGTTGTAACCCCTGGAGGCTCTCTGCACTCAATCAGTCCATCCATCATTGTTCCTCCAATTTATCATGCACTGGAGGATGCAAGATTCGCTACGTGGTATAGGCCAAATATCACAACAGCTGTAGCCAGAAAGGCTGACAAGCAATACGCTGCCCCTGCTTCCAAGCCTTATTATGCCAACCAGTGAGAAACTGATTCTGTGGTCATAATGGCTGCCCACTATCGATCCAGAGCACCACAGCATAGGAGTACCCTGCCCCCGATGAGAAATCCAGGAGGCTTGATGGGCAAGCGAACATACACCTCTGCCTCATTATGCCTGTTTATTGCAAACCATCAGTCTCACATAATCTGGTATTAAAATCGCCTCTGGAAGGCTGCCAGAGCTGTAACTTAGGCACTCCCAAAAATGAATTGCCTAAAAATGTGACTGCTGGAGCGGAGGTAGGCATACATCTACTACACTCAACATATGATGTCTCTGATGTATTTGCAAGGGCAGCTGCCACTGGTATTTTCATGAGGAGATATTTCTAGCTTAAGGTGGCTGGATCTGCAACAGATGTGCAGCAAACAGTTCTTTATGCTGCTTTTTAGAGGCACCAAATTGTTTGGATACCATGTAGAAGAGTCATGAAGAGGCCTTCAAGTCTCAAATGACTTTAAGGTCAGTTAAGTCCTTGTACCCCATGGCTGGTAGAGGTCATGGTAAAGGATTCTTTCACCAGCCTGCTGCCAGAGGTGGCCGTCTAGCCTGCCATCAGCAAGGCCGAGGTAAGGGTGGTGGAGCATTGCCAGCCCCCCCACCCCGGAACTCATTCCAAAACCTCCAAAGCTGGTGGTTCTGCCCCCACTGGCTCAGCATGACTCGTGTTGGATCCCCCTCCCAAACAGTTTCGTCTGCAGGTGGTGGTGGTGGTGGTAGGGGGTCGCTTCTCCCTTCATTTAACAGAATGGAGGAAGATCACTACAGCAGAGTGAGTCCTGGAGACTACTGCAAAGGGACATGCTCTGGAGATATTGGAAAACTCTTCAGAGCATTTTCCATCTCTTTCAGCTTATCCCCCCAGGAGATCTGTCCCTGCTAAAAGAGGAGGTACAAGTTTTGCTATCCAAACGTGCCATAGAGCATGTACCTTCATGCCTGAAAGGCAAAGGGTTCTACGCCAGATACGTCCTGGTCCCCAGATGGACAAGAAATCTCAGACCTGTGCTAGACTTGGAGACCTCAATTTCTACACAACTGCAAGAAGTTCTGCATGGTCTCTTTGCAAAATCTGATTCTTCTGTTGCAAACAGGACTGATTTTACTTCCTGGACGTGAAGGATGCATACCTTCATATCAAGATCAGACCGTATCACAGAAAGTATTTGAGATTTGTCCTGAAAGGGGAGCACTTCAGTTTCGGAGCATGACCCTTTTGGCTCATCTTCTGCACCTCTGGTCTTTACAAAATGCTTGGTGGTGCTGGCAGCAGCCCTTCACAGGGAAGGTCTGAATGTCTTCCCATATCTTGACAATTGGCTATTGAAAGCCAGGCCCAGGAGCCAACTTGAACACACCCTGTCCCAAACAAGGCAATTGTTTTGAAGAACTGGGATTACAGTGAATGTACCCAGTCAGTACTGACCCCTTGCCAGAGGCTGCAGTACACGGGTGTAGTCTTGGACACAGAACAGGGCAGAATATATCTACCCATGGACAGGGCAGAACCATTTCATGGCTCAAGCACAGCTGGTGTACAGCAGTCATTCCATCCCAGCCAGAACTTTCTTGTGTTTCCTGGGACTCATGGTAGCAGCCATTGCGACTGTGTCACTGGCTTGCTTACATATCCTGTGGATGTCCTGTATCTGGACTTCAGTAAGGCATTCAACTCAGTGCCACATGGAAGGCTGGGAAGGAAGTTAGTAGGCACAGGGGCGGGTGCAAAGCTGGTGAGATGGGTAGGAAACTGGCTGCAGGGAAGGCAAGAGGGTAGTGGTGGGTGGAGAGCTCTCGCACCCAAGGGCAGTGACGAGCGGTGTTCCACAGGGCTCAGTGTTGGGACCAGTGTTGTTTGGGATATTCATTGCAGACATATCACGGGACATCAAGAGCAAGATCAGTCTGTTTGCTGATGATACCAAGGTAGGCGCGGTGGTGGATGACCTAGGGGGATGGCAGGGGCTGCAGGATGATCTGGCAAAGCTTGAAACCTGGTCAGACGCCTGGCAACTGGGCTTTAATGCAAAAAAGTGCAAGGTGCTGCATTTTGGGATGAGGAACCCAAGGAGGAGTTACCAGCTAGGGGGAGTGCAGCTAGCCCAGACAGGAGGAGGAGGAGAAGGATCTGGGTGTTCATTACAGGGTCAATGAACAACTCGGCACAATGTAGGAAGGCAGCTGCAAAGCCAACAAAATGCTGGGTTGTATTGCAAGGGGTATATCTCGAGGAGGGAGGAGGTGATTCTGCCACTGTATAGGTCATTAGTTAGACCACACCTGGAGTACTGCGTGCAGTACTGGCGTCCATATCTGAAGAGGGACATAAGTTACTGGAGGGGGTGCAGCGCAGAGCGACGAAGATGATCAAGGGGCTGGGGGACTTATCATACGAGAGGAGTTTGAAGGAGTTGAACATGTACTCACTGGAGGAGAGGAGAGACAGGGGTGACATGATTGAAACCTTTAAATACATGAAAGGAATAAACAAGACTGGTACAGAGGGGCTGTTCAAAGTAAGGAGGGAGGGAGGCCACCAGGGGCCATGATATGAGACTGGAGTGAGGAAGGTTCAGGAGGGAGATGAGGAGACATTTTTACAGAGGGTGGTGGCTGGGTGGAATGCGTTACCTGCTGAAGTGGTATGCAGTAGAACAGTGGACTGCTTCAAACGAGGATGGGACAGGACAAGGGGGAGGGTTAATGAAGGGGAAGGGTGGAAGGGAGGGGCAGCTGCAGAATAAGGGGTGCTAGCTGCACATTCGAGCAGACTTGATAGACCTCTAGGCCTTTATCTGCTGGCAAATTTCGTATGTTCGTATATGCGGATACCACAGTGGACACTGGGGTGCAGTGGTACAAACTGCTGGATGACCTGAACCAAAAGGTGCACAGCACGTCCTATTTACACAAAACACTGACATGGTGGGTGGACTGCAGCAACCTCTTGAGGGGCATTCTGTTTTTAATCCTAAATCCAACTCTGATTCTACCTTTGAATGTATTTACTCTCTCCAGGAACTGGAGTTTTTTTTTGGTGAGATGGGTTGTCCCTCCCTTAAAAAGGGAGGATACTGTATGCATTCCCTCCCATTCCATTAATATAGAGAGTGTTGCCGAAACTGCAGATGGAGGGTGCAACCCTCATCCTCATTATACTTCTGTGGCCTCAACAAATATGGTATCCACTGCTGTAGCTACCAGTGGAGCCTCCAGTACCCTTGCTTCTATGCAGAGGCCTGTTGTCCGACGGCAAGGATGCCCTGGTCCATGCATGGTTCCTGAAGACATAGCCATGACACTGTTTGGGTTGTGACCAAAACTAGCAGATGTACTGGTTGTTGCCAGAAAGCCTTACACCAGACATGCTTACTCTTTGAAAGGACATGGTCCGCCCCTCTTGAGTCTCAAAGTGTACCTCATTTAACAGCCGAGTGTTAACATTCTGTAGACCGCTGATGTAGCTGGACGTTTGATTCCAATTCATTTTTTCTTTTAAAAGGTGAAAACCAGACTGCCCACCATACTTGTTACCACACAAAAACATGTTTGTTTACATTCCGTCTTTCCTAGATATGGGAAGGCACATCACAATCTTGTTACTCATGACTCAGTGACGGGAGAGGAGGCTATCATCATGAGTGGCTGCAGTGTTTGGGGGTGTTTTCTGTTGTTCTGGAAGAATGGAGTACGAGAGATCAAGGATTTGAAACCAAACAAGTTTGGGTACAACTATACCATTAGCATGCATTTTAGTTCTAATAATAAAGATGCCAGTTAAAACAAGCAGCATAATCAGTGAATTTTGTGGAAGGTAAGCAATCCTAAAATGTGAGTTTTGAACTAAAAATAATATGATGAAAAAATGTTGATAGTTGACTGTGTCCCTTTAAGGAGGAAGCCTTTCACATTGTAGGCCACTTCCAAAAATATGGAACCATTCACCCGTCTGGTCAATGCGATGTTGGAATACATGCGGTCAGTGTCAGACTCCAGTCTGCAGCATTCCTCACTGAAGATGCATCAGACAGCCATATCAGCTTTCCATGCCCCTGGGCATACGTAGCTCAGTTAGAGGTGTCCCGTACTTTAAGAGGTATTCTGCACGTGAAACCTCCCATTCACAATCTGGCCTCCACTCGGTGGGACGTAAATTATGTGCTCGAGAAACTTACTTCGTTCCTTTTTGAGCCAGCCACAAGTTGTGGCCTTTACTTTCTTTCATGGAAAAGCATTACTTATGGTTACAATCATTTCATCTCAAAGGATTTCAGAGCTACAGGCTCTAATGTGTGAGCTCCTTATTTGATTTTCCATAAAGACAATGTATTTGGGTAGTAATCCTGAGTTTTTGAAAAAGGTGGTGTCTGAGTTCATACTAAACCAAACCATTCACCTTCTGGTTTCTTACCCTGAGCATGCCAGTCATGGGAAAGCATTGCTCCATACCTCAAATGTACACTGAATCCTGAGATACCATATTGCTTGCACTAAGGACTGCAGAAAGTCCTCTCAGTGGTTTGTTTCATTTGCCCCTCAGAAAGAGGGTGCACCTGTTATGAAACAGTGCTTGCTCAGATCGGGAGCACATTGTATTACATATTACATTTTGTCCTGTTATAGTAGTGTGGAAAGGAACTTAGTGTGGTTCGTGGTCATTCCATAAGGGGTATGGCCACATCTGTTGCTTACTTCAGAACTGAATCTGTGTAACATCTGCACTGCACTGTCCACACCTTTACTAAACCTTAGTCTGGACATTTTCTCCTGGATGTGCAGGCTTCGGCCTTTCTGTTCTATGGGGCTACTGTCATGAACAGACTGTGACAACCTCCCAGTTAGCTTTTGGGACTGCTTGGGACTCGTTACAAAGGTGTGGTCTAAGGAAAGAGCTCTCGAAGAAGAAGATAGAAGTTATGTACTTACCATAACAGTAGATCTTTGAGAGACTCTCTTCCCTTATGCTGGCCCTCCTTCATTCCCCCTTTTGCCAGCTGTAGGGAAATATGGCATCCACTTCCGCCTTGGGAATTTTCATGGTTGCTCTTTCCAGCGCCTGCATCTGCCTAATATCGGAGACACTCCGATCACATTACCAGCGAGGAACTGAGAGATGGGTCTGCCCATGTTTATGTAGACGCGGATGCATGATGTTGTCATGAACTGCCCGAGCTAGAGGAAAGTTTCCATGTTGTCCTAGTGCTGATGTGTGTTTAGTTCCAGTGGTGTGGCCTAAGGGAAGAGATTCTCTGTAAGATCTGTTATATTAAGTATGTGAATGTCCTTTAAGCAAGGCTGGCTAAGTAGTGTCCAGCTTGAAGCCTGATTTCAAACTGGAGTACAGTTGTGTGAACCTCCCAAAGTTGGACCATGCGAACTTTGACTGTCAAACCAGGTAACGTTTACCAAAGTTCTCTTACTGGGGGACTAGTTTGCACTGGTTTGATCAATAAAAAGCATTAGGGAATGGGATAAAAAAGAAATAACATAATTCAGTTCACTGGGCTGATCTCCAAATAGCAGAATGATGCTATGGCCCACATTGAGGGCTACTGGTTTTCACAAATTCTTTTCAGTCAGTGCCAAACATGAGCAATGCTAATACACAACACTATGTACCTAAGAATGCTCAAAATAAAATGATTTGTAAGGCCTGTGTCTGCATAAAATGTCAGTACAGAATCCCAATGTGGACTCCTGGTTCCAAAACTACATGCCCATTGAGACAGTGCCACATATGGACAAGGCTTCCCATTATGCCATGGATAAGTGTTGTACACACTGGATTCCTGGGCAACATTGTCCTAAAAATTATTTGGCCTGTGTAGACTTAGCAAAAATTCACAAAACGTCAATCTGAAGAACACTTGCATGAAGACAACAGTATAGGATCCCACCACAGTGTGTGTGTGTGTGTGTGTGTGTGTGTGTGTGTGTGTGTGTGTGTGTGTGTGTGTGTGTGTGTGTGTGAAGGAGATTGATCATGCATAAACCATGGCAGAAAGGGCTTTGGAAAAAGGGGCTGGTAAATGTTTAAAAAAAGTGAGCATCTGTGCATTTTGGGTCGAAAGGCATGTTTTCCCAAGTGACAGTGTTGTCTGTAGCACTGAAAAGTATCTCTGAGTATGTACTTGCAGGTGGGCAGCTGAGGTGTTAATAGCTGCCTGTGTCAACGAGGGCCACATGTCTTTTTTTTTTTTTTTGTATCCTTATAATAGAGCCTCTCATCTCCTTCTGCTGTGGCAAGTTCTCCTCCAGAAAATCCTGCACCATTTTGTTTGCTGGAGTCTCCAGCACCACCGTGTCAGAAAGTGGCTTTTGCTTTTTCAAGCCTTAGTAAGTTGTTCCCAGAGTTGTCATCAGTGGCTGCGCATAGTGTGCCTCTCAACCTCTCTGCATTAAAAAAAAATCATAGTACTGACCTTCAAAATTCAGAGCAAGTGGCCACAATGTGTAGCACTTTATTTTAAAGAATATATATACAAATAGTGAACCCCATATAATTAGTGTTAGGAATGTTTCTGTCAGGTTCAATGATTTAATCGTTTGTGTCCAGAGATGTAATATTTTTAAGAACATCAGAAAACCTTTGCAGAGCAAAGGTAAATTTGAGTGTAAAAATCATAGCAATAGCAGTTGAAAGGTATGATAGCTGGCTTACTGGGAGGAGCAGCAGTAGTAGCAGGTTGACTTGGAGACAAATGAGTGACTTGTGTGACATTCAGTAATAGCAGTGGAAACGCATCGAGATCCTCTTTCTTCCTGCTTCTCCACCTGGCCTATCCATGTAATTGCAATAGATGATGATAATGAGTGTTGTCCTGCTCTATTTGTGTTCCCGGTCTTTAGTGCCATATGTACAGAAACCACTAGATGGATACGCCAGGCTTCATAGGACTGCAGATCCTAGGGTTACCACCTTTTAAGAATACCAAAGTGGGGCATTTCTTACGGAAATATATTTTGCAGGACAATAGGTAACCTCGACCAATGCAACAGACTTGTTTGCTCTAAATAATCAGAATTAAGACTAAGTGTTGTTTTTTGTTTCTAGTGTGTCTTATCATTTTAAGGTATGTAAGTTAAAAAAGTAGTATAGTTTTTTTGCAACATTTAGAAGAAAATCAGAAAATATATTTTTTTTACTGTAGTGTCAGGACATGTAGTATTTTTCATGTTTTTTTGCAGAACGCAGATGCCCAAATCAGGACTGTCCTGTGAAAATTGGGACAGGCGGCAAGTCTGGCTGATCCTTAACGGCTTTTTTGTGCATCAAAGAATGTCTCAAATGTGTCTCTGAGTGGCCACGACATAGTGGTCAGCTGTAAGCATTTTTGAAATGCATCTGTACTAGATAGACAGCAGTGGTATCATCCTTGTTCTCATAATGAGTTTTTGTACAATCAAGTCGCAGGTTAATGAGGGCAGTGAAGGGGAGTACCTGACGTAGACCAGCTGCATCAGTACTTACCACCCTAGTGGCCTCCTTAAAGAGATTAAACACAGTGTAGAGGGTTTCCATCGGGCATCACTGATTTGTGCTTATGTTTACCTCTCCCTTGCCAGTACCAAAAGGCTCCATCCTGGGTCCCATCCTCTTCCCAATCTTCCTGAATGACCTTCCTACTGCCTGTATGACCAAGAGCCAAGAAAAGGGCACACTGAAACCGGTGGTGCTCACGAGAAAATAGCGTAAGTTTCTTGAAAATTCATGCACTTACCACCTTCTGGAACAATACCACATGCCTCTCTTGCTGTACTGCATTTAAAAACTGTTTATTGTTACAACTTCATTATAAAAAAACATGGCAACGCCTGATGCATTTTGGACTAATTAAGTCCTTTATCAAAGGCTAGCAGTCATTTATCATTCACTCACTTAAATACACCAGACTCCTGTGAAATCAGTGACATCAAAAATCCATTAATATGATTGGTTAAAATGTCATCCCTTAATGGAACACTTAATTTCAGATTAATCCATTAATAATCCTTCACCCAGTACTGTGGTAATAGCAAATATAAAATGGACCCATAAAACCACTAAAATATATACACAATTAACACTAATATATTAATGCATAACTAAGTACTGGCTCTTCCATTGGAAGTAATTTGTTTTGCCATGCTTTTTGTAATGAAATTGTAACAATAAACAATTTTTAAATACAGCAAGAGAGCTGTGTGGTATTGTTGCAGAGGGTGGTGAGTACCCATGTTTTCAAGAAACCTATGCCTGTATGACCTCCATACTGCCTGTGCCAACTCACATTCACACGTTTGCTGATGACAGTCTTCTTTACCTCCGGTCCCTCTACCGCAGCTTTTGAAGATCTGCTCCAGCAGGACTTCAGCAACATTCTGCATTGGTTCCAATCGAACCAGTTCCGGGTCAACACAAAAAAAGTGTCCATGACCTTTGGAACTAGTCGGATACTGGCCAGACTTGGGGCTCCATCCCCAAATTTCACCACACTGGCTGGCACCCCCCCCCCCTTGAAGCAATGGAGTCCTTCAAGTACCTCTGTGTGCGGCTTGACTTCTCAGCCCACATTGATGCCATCCATGCGAAGCCTCATCCCAAGCTTGGTGTACTGTACTGTACTGTACCGCAACAAAGACTGCTTATCTTTACAGGTTCACAGGGAGCCAGTTATCAAAGTGGTGCTTCCTGTCTGACTATGCGGATGTAGTCTATGGCACCGCCTCTCCACTTCCCTTGCCAGACTGGACACCCTTTGTATCTCCCTTTGCTGCTTTGCTACAAACTAGTGTCCTCTCCTTACTCTCCACTACTCCCTCTATTCCTCCCTTTTCACCCACACTCTGCTGTCACATCACCAACCTTATTGAACCCTTTTCATAACCAAATACTGTTTTGGTTCCCTTCCCTCCTACCTCTCCTCTTACCTCCCAAGTCCCTACTCCCTCTGTTCCAAGGATCATTGCACTTTTCTCCATTCCTCATCCCTGCTCCTTTGCTGGGCAATCTGACTTCTATCAACCTTCCCTCACTCTGTGACAAACTTCCCTCCTTCCTCCGCCTCACCTCCTCCTCCTCCCCTGGCTCCCTCAATCACCAGTTGAAATTCCAACCTCATCCCACCTACTCCTGTTACCCTTGCTCCTGACACCTTCTTGGTCTTGCCTCAAATGGCCATGCTTGGGCCTCCGGCTGGGTCTCCACTGTGTCCCTACTGGTTGCATTTCCTCCCCACCACTCTTCCCTCTGCCATGGAGTTAGGTATAAGCTTGTCTACAAGTCTGTCACCTGTTCTCAGTTAACTGCATGCTGTGTATTGCTGTTTTACTTTGTACCTGAACAGGCGTCTCGTATTGAGCTGTGACTGTACTTTATTTTTCTGTAACAATTTGTTTCTGTACCTACTCATTTTTGTACCAACTTATTTACCAGATGTTGCCCTATTGACTTATATTGTGTATTGTACTGCTGTTCGCCTGTTCTCCTCCCCAAGGTTGCACCTGGAAAAGAGCCTCAGCTCAGTGTGCCTGTCCTGGTTACTATGAAACGAGCTACAGTGCTTGATGACATACTGGTGGATAGCCTTCTGTTGTAGCAGCTGTTGCATCATGTTTATTTTTATTTATTGATTTCTAGGATTAACACCTGTGATCCAGAGGTTCCTTTACAAAGGTTCCACTTGAACAGAGATAGTCAGACCAAGCAAGGGAAGAAGTTACATATGGAGAAAATCAGTTACAGTTGAGTTGTCAAGACACAGGTCAGGAAGCATAGGAAAACCAGGAGCAGTTGTAAAATTTGCAATACGAGTTTTATTATGAATTAAAAAAAATAAAATTGTCCAGTATAACTCTTTACAAAGGCAGAATAAACAGAAGATGCATCTGAGTTTTCCTTCAGTCTCTGTGTCCTTTTTTTTTTTTTTTTTTTTAGCAATTGCAGCTCAGCTCTCTTAGTCCTTCCAACCCCCCTTCTTAACAAGCATCCTGTTTTTTCTAAAGTGTTCTAGTATATTTCAGGCAGGTGCTGGCAGGAACATAATGTCCCAGAACTGAGGCCCCGTCTCCACAGCTTTTGCAAGAGGCTTAAAAATTGCACTAAGGTAACCTCTTGAGTTTCCAATAGCGTTTTGCAATTATTTCAAACTATTATTATAGACATTTCAACAATTAACCCTATATAATTTCTAAAAGGGATCCCAATATTGAATACATGTCCACATAATGGTTTGCACATATTTTTGTACCAGCAGATATGTAAGGGAGGAAGACAGAACAGTAAGGGAAGACTGAGTTGGTGAGAGGCAATGAACTGTGAGACTATCGGGGTGATCAAATCTAGGTCTCACAAGAAAATTTGGTTGTGCAACCAGACACAGGAAAGGAGAGGATAGAACAGATCCCTGCATTCAAACTCTTTCCATAACAACTGGGACAGGGTCCCATTTCCACCCTGTCACATGTGTTCATAGTTAAAAGTACAATTTTAAATTGAATAACAAGCAGTAAAGCAGTCAAAAGCAGCCTTTGGAGAGACTTTGTCAGTTGGTTAAAAAAAAAAAAGGGTAAGGTTATAGCAGATAGGGTCGGGTAGAGGGGGCTAAGTAACCTAGGGACAGGTGCAGTGGGGGAGATTAGTGGAGAGAAAGGTGGACAACTGGGGGGAACAACTGGGAGGGGAGAGGGGATGGTGGGGAGGTGGGCAAAGGGAGAGGAGGGACTAGGTGAGGAGTCTGGTAGTGAAGACAGTATGTGAGAGAGGGAGAGGAGAAGAGAGAGAGAGAGAGTGGTTGTCAAGCAGGTTAGGGAGGACAGCCTCATTTAGCAAGGGAGATGAAGTGCTGTCTGAACTTAAGCTTAGAGGGGCCTAGTTTTGATTCATTGGTGATGTCTTGTGAGATGCCATTTGGATAGGTCAAGGCCCGAGAGTTAAAAATTTGCTGCGCCTCAAAGGTCCGAGCGAAAGGAGTAAGGTATGTATTTTTAGATGCACGACGTGTACAACGGGGGTTGTGAGCCAGTGTTAGTAGATGAAGGGAGGTGGGGGGGTGAGGTGAAGGGAGATTTTCTTGACCAGTAGACAGGTTTGGTAGGTGACTCGCCCTTTAAGTTTGAGCCAGTTAGCTTGTAAAGCTCACAAGTATAAGTGAGATTGCCGGTGCTGGTTACAAGCTTACAAGTCTTAAGTGCAGTTGAGATTCTTTTTAGTGTAGGAGCGGTGGCAGCCCCATAAATGACAAAACCATAATCTAATATGGATAGGATATAACTGGTAGCAGCTAGTAGCAGGGCCTCGGGTCAGACAGTGCCGGTGGCAGTGTAGAGTGCCGATGCTAGCATTTACTACCCTGGAGACCTGCTTTACATGGTGGGAGTAGGAGAGGGGGTACTCCAGCAAGACCCCTAGGTTCTTAAATTCTGTTACTTGTTCAAGAGGGAGGTTGTGACTTTTTTGTATAGACGGGGTGGCAGATATATGTGTGTTATGGGGGTTAGCAAAAAGTATGACCTTTCTTTTTATAATTCATCAGCAGTTTGTGCTGTTCAAGCCAGGTTTCAACCAATGGGAAGTTGGTCTGGACCTTGTTTGTAAGAGGGAGTAGGTCAGTGCTGCTTGTGAAAAGGACATCATCCACATATAGGACTAAATTGCTGCTACAGGATTTGGGAAGGCTGTTGAGGAACAGACGAAACGGGCAATGGATTGACCCTTGAGGTACCCCTGAGCTTACTGGCAGGCTACCGGAGAGGGTGTCATTAATTTTAACTTTTTGTGTTCTGCCTATAAGGTAGCTATGGAACCAGCTTGAGACTGCTTCCAAGAGGCCATGTGTGTGGAGTGTTTGTACCAGGAGGGAGTGATTGATATCAAAAGCTTTAATACGGTCAATATAGATTGACCCTACTATGTAGCTGTGGTCTAGGGCTTTGTGTATGTAGTCTGTATATTCAAGGAGGGTGGTGGTGGTGCTGTGCGATTTTTCAAAAACCATGTTGCTGGGGGCACTGTGGTTTTGAGGGGTGTTGGAATTAGATTGTTTGGAATAATTCAAGTGGTGTCTGGATTTTTAGAAGGGGTTGTGTGAGAGGCACCCCTTTGAAAGTTTCTGTGTGTGTGTGTGTGTGTGTGTGTGTGTGTGTGTATGTGTGTGGTTTGGCAGAGTGAATTTGTTTGAGCTGCAGAATATTTGGGGTCTATTTGTTTTATTTTTAAGTTGAAATGCGTTGGGAGGGTCTAAAGACGGTCAGGCAGTTTTCTCCCACCATGCTTCGGGATCTATATCCCTTTGACTGTACCCCATTATCATTAGAGACATACAAGAGGTGTTGAGTTTTGGGGATAGTCAGAAATCGAGTGAAAAAGGGAGAGCTGGGCCTGGTGGGGGGGAAAGGAGAGGGGTGGACTGATAGAGGTCTTGTGGACTAGGAGACGCCCTGGGGTGAAATGGGGCCAGGAAAGGGCTGTTCCCTACCTGGTTCCCATACCCAAGGGCTCCACAACTAGTGGGCAGGCCCCGGGATCTTCCTCAATAACCCATCCGACCCAGGTGGTGGTGGGCAATGCCAGATCTGTTAGGAACAAGACAGCTATTATAGCTGATCTTGTTGGGACATCAGATCTGGCATGCATCATCGAGACCTGGCTGGATGAGAATGCTGGCCCTATTTTGGCATCTGCTGTTCCAGCTGGGTTCTCAGTGATACACCGCCCGAGATTGGATTGTAGGGGCAAGGGTGTAGCCATTATGTTTTGAGCTGGGCCTCGTGAATGTGCCAGTGGGGTGCACCAGATCCTTTGAGTGTATCCTGGGAGCGAGTGTAGGGTTCAGGATACTCCTCATCTGTCATCCATCCGGCGATGGTGAATTCCTGAAGGAGTTTGCAGACTTCAGTGTTAGCGTGGCATTGGAATCCCCCAGATGGTTAATTCTGGGGGACTTCAATGCCTGGGTCGACGATTAACTCTCGCAGTTTGGAAATAATCTGCTCCAGCTTATGACTATGCTGGGACTTGTACAGGTGGTTACTTCCGCTACCCATATAGGGGGTCACTCCTTGAATTTCATGTTCCTCCTGGGGATGGAGATCACAGATCTGGGGGTGGAACCAGTCGGTCAGATCGTCACACCATAAGGTTCAGTTTTGGGGTGCCCCCTAATAGGCCTGCCCCTGCAGAGATGGTCCAATACCGCCCTTTAAGGGGAGTTACCCCAGAGGGTCTGTCTGTGGTGCTGGACCTATCGGGTTTATCGAGTGAATGCATGAGTCCAGGGGATCTGGTACTCTCCTATAATACGGCAATGGCGGACACCCTGGACCGAATTGCTCCTGTTCGTGTTTGCCCACTCACCCTGCACCCAAGAACCCCCTGGTTTGATGGGTCCTTGAAGGAGCTGAGGAGAGTGGGTTGAAGGCTAGCGAGAGTTTGGTGGAAATCTGGCCTGGAGGCTGACAGGCTTAGATTGATGGAACATTATAAGGGCTATCAATCAGCAATCGCCCATAAGAAGGCAGCATTCCTGTCTGGGGAGATTGCTGCTGCACAGAATCGACCAGCTCTGCTCTTCCAGACTGTGGACAGATTGTACAATCCAGTCTGTCTTCAGTCTGGAAGAGATTTTTCAGAGTTGAAGTGTGACGAGCTTGCTCGATTCTTCACAGATAAGGTTGCCAGCATCAGATCGGGTATCGGCCCAATTCTCCCTGTGAGAGATTGTGGAGATCAGCAGGAGGTGACAAGCACCTGCTCTGTCTGGACTGACTTTAATCGGCCGGAATTCGTGGACATTGTGAGGATTGTCCAGACTTTGTGACCAGTCAGCTGTAGTTTGGATCCGGGCCCTACGTCCCTTTTGGTAGGTTGCGTAGATGTTATTTGCCCAATCCTTGCTGAAATTGTTTGGAGTTTCTTGGAGAAGAGGGTCTTTCCTGATCCCCTTAAGGAGGCGGTCATACAACCACTCCTAAAATAAAAAAAATTAAAAACTCCTTGGATCCAGACTGTGTAGCTAACTACAGGCCTGTCTCTAACCTACCCTTTGTGATTAAGGTTATTGAGAAGGTGGTTGCATTGCAGCTGGATGACAATCTTATAACCCACAGTGTCTATGATGCTCTGCAGTCTGGGTTTAGGAAGAGACATAGCACCGAGACTGCCCTTGTCCGGGATTTAAATGACCTCCAAATTGTGAGAGATCAAAAGGCTCTTACTATCTTAGTCCTTCTTGATCCCTCGGAGGCATTTGACACTGTGGACAATGTGTGCTTTTGAAGTGCCTGTGGCTTCTCTGTGGACTGTCTGCAACAGTCTTAAGATAGTTTTGATTATTTCTCACGGGCAGGTCTCAGAGGATTGTCACTGGAATTTACTCATCTGATGCTCTTCCCCTGTTCTGCTGGGTGCCGCAGAGCTCCATATTGGCACCCATGTTGTTTGCAGTGTGTATGCTACCATTAGGAGACATCATTGGGTGATACGGGTTGGGTTTTCACTGCTTAGCAAATGATACCCAACTGTATATGTCCTTTATGCCCAGATGGGATGATGCGGTCTCCATGCTTAACAACTGTCTAGCCGAGATCAAGAGCTGGATGAGCTCCAGCTGGCTGAGGTTGAATCTGGATAAGACCGAGGTGTTGGTTGTGGAACTGGGTCATCCAGAGGCGGGACTGGGGGCTGGGCAGCCTTCAGGCTTATGGCTCGATGGTGTCTAGCTCACAACCTCAGACTGGGTGCGTAACCTGGGCATTATTTTTGACAGTGGTTTGACCCTGAAATCTCCAGGTGTCTGCCGTTGTCAAATCCTCTATCATCTGAGGAATATTGCCCAGGTGAAACACCTGGTTCCTCTGGCTGACCTTCCTACATTGGTTCACGCCTTCATGACCACCCACCTTGATTACTGCAATGCTCTCTACCTAGGGCTTCTGAGGGTTGATATCCGTCGCTTGCAGCTAGTGAAGAACACGGCAGCCAGGCTTTTGACTGGTACATCTAGGACTAAGCATATTACGCCTGTGCTGTGTGAACTGCACTGGCTTCCTGTACAGTGGCAGATCACCTTTAAGGTCGGTTTACTGACCTACAAAGCCCTACACGAACAGAGACCCTGGTACCTGCAAGATCTCCTGACTCCCCAGTGCCCCTCCCACCTACTCTGATCCGCCTTCGAGGACTTGCTAGAGATTCCCAGGATTTGGTTACGAATATCGGGCACACATGCTTATTCTTTTGCTGCACCTACCCTGTGGAATTCTCTACCTCGTCGCTTAAGGGAATGCCTGACTGTCTCAAGTTTTAAATCAGAGTTCAAAACCTACTTGTTTCACCTGGCTTTTCCTGATGGTTTCTAAAATCTTTAGCTGCCTATGGATGTTATTTGTTTTAAAAATTGTTAGTGTTCCAATTTTGTTGATTTTACAGTGCCTTGGCATTGGAAAGGCGTTTTATAAATAAAGCGTTACTTTACTGTATACTATTGGTAAGGTATTCGATAAGCTGGTCAGTTACGATGCATTCTGGGGCTTTAGAAAGGGGTGGGATGATGGATATTGAGTACTAGTTGGTACGCTGAGACCTGGCTCCACTTTTAGGTGCCAGGGTGACAATTGCAGCTTTCCATAATTGGGAGAATTGTTGTAGAGAGCGACATGTTGGGAGTTTTGAGAGGTGTGTCAGCACAACATCAAGAGAGTTTTAATAGTTTGAGATCCAGGGTGTGTCTGCTAAATCTAGATTTCCCAAGGACTGTTGGCAGGTGTTTTTTGGTTTCAGATTGGGTAATTCTTCTGAAATAGAAAGGGGGAGTGTTTTGAGGGTGTGCATCTGATATGTTGGCATCACCTTTGGCTAGATCATTAAAGAAGTTGGGGGAGAACTCCTCTAAGATCAGTTAAGGCTTCATTGAAGGTGTCAGCTGTTTTGGCTGGGATCCTGTGTAGTAGTACCATTTACCTCAGTCAAATTGGGGAATGTTCTGTTGGGCTTCCCCATGAGGTCTTTAATCCTGTTCTAAAAAATGATGGCAGTTACCCTAGGAGTTTGATTTCACTTTTAAAGTGCTCTGCTTTGGCTTGACGAACCTCCCGTGTGCAGGAGTTCCTGGCTGCTCTGTATCGTTGCATGTCATACTTAATCTATGGCACTGTGCCATTGCCACAGGTAATATTTCTTTCCTTCATAGTGTTGAGCAGGGTGAGTGTAATCCATGGGTTTGACAGGCCCTTTGATTTTCTTTTGTGAAGAGGGGCAGATGGGTCACAGGCCTTATTAAATTGGTCAATGAAATATTGCAGAGCTAGGTCAATACTAATAGCTTGTTATGTCAAGATGGCAGCCACGCTGGGCTAAGCTATCACTAGTAGCAGCAGTTTAAACTTTTTAAGTTTTTAAGTTTACTTGAGTTTTTAGCTCATTTTTAACTTGTTCTTATGTTTTATGTTGGTTATTGTCAGCTTTTTAGTTGAGCGGCAGTCAGGGTAAGTGAGCTTAGGACGTGTTTTCAGGATTTAGGAGCTGATAAGAAAATAGAAATAAGAAATATGGAGTCACAAATCAGTTTAATATTTGTGCCGGGTCCGGCGTTACAATTAAATGCACTGGAGCATATACATTTAAGGAAAGGTCCTGATAGTTCGGCGTGTTTCCGAACTACTTTAAGCCTGTGGATGTTCTTACCTGCCTGCCTCAGCGGTGAAGGAGTGAAGATTTGGAGTGCTCTGGAGGTACTGAGGAGGAACTGCCAATTGGGGCTTGGTGGATTCAGAATACCCCCGGCGGCGTTCTGGTTGACGGACTGGAACCAGAATTTCATTGGTCCTTTCTCCATCGATGGACTCTGAGCGCCAGAAGTCCTGAGAGTTTGGGATTTCTTAACTCCAAAGGGGCCATTAGGAGTTTGTGGGGAAGACCTGCTGTGGCTTGTTCAGGGGAGTGGTAGCTCAGCTGATGCTGTGTCCGTGCAGGGGATACTGGCACTGGGTCTGCTGAAGGGCAGGCAGTTGGGAGCTGTCTCCCCTAAGCTTCTTGAGGGGTCGTCTGGTAGTCTGAGTCAGATCGGAAGCTGTAGTAGTGGGTACAGTGGGCTGGGACTGCTACCTCCTCGGTATTTGCTGGAGGGAGGGCTCTCCTCGCTTACTCCTTTATTCGGTGCTGGGCCCATGACTGTAATGGAGACAGCTGCTTGTTAGAGTCCACACTGTGGTTGAGTAGGAAGAATTTACAACTAACAGACCCTTACAAAATCCACCAACTTTGAGAAGGTGGATCCTCACAAAGGACTTGTTAGGACACACAGGCTGATCAGTTATTTCTTTGGACTTTTTACAGTTAAAATTTGGCAGTGAGAGTGCCTCTGCAGTTCTTTTCCCTGTAAATTCAGATAGCTTGTATCAAGTCTAAGTGAGAGCTGGACTTGGCTATGCTTGTCCTGGCTAATTTCCGAAGAGGTGGGAGCTCTACGGACCCTATAAACTCAAATTGAGAGACTTGGTGACTTCTCTCTTGAGCTTTGAATCTGTATGCTGCTATACGATTTTTTTCACATTTTACATTATTATTTTGCTATATTAGAGTTTGGGATTTGTGGTCTGGGGTTTGTGGTCGGGTGGGGGTTTGATTTTGTATAGTGGTAATATAAAGGGAGTTTGGTGTGTGTGTGTGTGTGTGTGTGTGTTTGGTTACGAGTGAGGATTGGAGTTTGTGCAGAGTGTGATTGAAAGTGATTGGGTGTATATTGTGGATTGTTAATTTGTTTTCTACTGCTGTTGACAGATATGTGTTGGGGTGGTGTAAACATGGTCTGGCACTATTACCCCTCCAGACTCTGGGACCTCCACCCTTTTAACTGTCTCCCTTTATCATCATAAGTTTGAGATGTCTTCATGCTTTGGGGATAGTGAGAAGGAGGAAGAAGGATGGGGGTGCTGGGCTTGGTGGGGGAATTGAGGGTGGGGGCAGATTGGGGTCGTGGGAACAAGGAGACACCCTGGGGTGAAATGGGTCCAGGAAAGGGGTCCTCCCTGCCTTGTTCCCATTCCCAAGGGTTCTTCTGTATGCAGGCAGATGACATGGTCTTCCTTGATTGCTCATCCTACTCGGGTGGTGTTATGCAATGCCAGATCTATTAGGAACAAGACCGCTTTAATAGCGGATCTTGTTGGGTCATCGGAGCTGGCGTGCATCACCGAGACCTGGCTGGATGGAAATTCTGGCCCTGTCTTGGCTTCAGCAGTTCGGGCTGGGTATTCGGTGATCCACTGACCAAGGCTGGATCGTAGGGGCGGGGGTGTAGCCATCTGTTTTTAGATCGGAACTGGGACTTGTGGATGTGCCAGTGGGGACCACCAACTCCTTCAAGTGTATCGTGGGCACGGATGTAGGGTGCAGGATACTTCTCATCTACTATCCACCCAAAGATGGGAAAGTTTTTCTGCAGTAAGTCACAGACTTCATTGTTGACAAGGTCTTGGGATACCCCAGATGGTTAATTCTGGGGGATTTCAATTCCTGGGTCGGTGATGAACTCTCATAATTTGAACAGAACTTCCTCAAATAAATGACTTAGTTGGACCTTACACAAGTTATTACCTGTGCGAACTACAGTTGTGGTCACTCCTTGGACTTGATGATCCTCCTGGGGATGGAGATCTCCATTGTAGTGGTGGAGCCAGTCGATTGGTCTGACCATCACACCATAAGGTTCAGTTTTGTGGCTCCCCCAAATGGGCATGCCCCTACAGAAATGGTCTGGTACCACCCCTTGAGGGGCCTGACCCCAGATGGCCTGATGGTGGTGCTGGACCTATCGGGCATATCAAGTGAATGCATGGATCCAGGAAACCTAGCACTAGCCCTTAACAAGGCAGTGATGGGGGCCCTGGATTCCATAGCTCCTGTTCGGGTTCATCCACTCACTCTTCGCCCAAGGTCCCCATGGTTTGATGGGGAGATTCTTGAAGGAGATGAGGCGAGAGCGACTAAGGTTAGAGAGGTGCTGGCGGAAATTGGGCCTTGATGATGATGGACTTAGATTGATGGACCATTATGTTGTCTGTCATTCGGCAATCGCCCATAAGAAAGCAGAGTTCCTTTCCAGGGAGATTGCTGCTGCACGGAACTGACTAGCTCCGCTCTTCCGGACGTCTACAGATTGTGCAGTCCAATCTGTCTTCAGCCTGGTAGAGCCTTTTCACAAGAGTGATGTGATGAGTTTGCTCGGTTCTTTGCAGATAAGGTTGCCACCATCAGGTCCAGTATCTGTGCAGCCCCCTCTGTTGGGTACTGCAGAGGTCAGCTGGGGGCTGCAGACACCCAGTTTGCTTGGTCTGACTTCGGCCGGCCAGAATTCATGGACATCGTGAGGATCATCCAGACTTTGCGGCCAACCTTCTGTAGTTTGGACCCGGGCCCAACGCGTCTTCTTGTTGGGTACATTGATGAGAACGGCCCTGTCCTAGCTGAGATGGTCAGGAGTTCATTGGAGAAGGGGATCTTTCCATACCCCCTAAAGGAGGCAGTTCTATGACCTATCCTTAAGAAATCCTCCCTTGACCCAGACCATTTGGCTAACTACAGACCTGTCTCAAACCTGTCCTTTGTGGGCAGGGTTATTGAGAAGGTGGTTGCGCTGCAGCTGGATGATCATTTATCTACCCACAATGTATAGGATTCTCTCCAGTTGGGCATTAGGAAGAGACATAGTGCCAAGACAGCCCTTGTCTGGGTGCTAAATGATCTCCTGATAGCGAGAGATCGGAGGACTTGTTCCATCCTAGTCCTCCTTGATCTCTCTGCAGCATTTGACACTGGACCATGGTTGCCTTCTGGAGTGCCTGCGGCTCATCTGTGGACTGTCTGGTATGGTCCTCAATTGGTTTCGATCTTTCCTCAAGGGTAGGACGCAGAGAGTGGTGTCTGGGATTTCTCATTCCTCAGCGCCTCTCCCCCTATCCTGCGGGGTACCGCAGGGCTCCAATTTGTCACCCATGTTCGCAGTTATATGCTGCCATTGGGAGATATTAGGCAGTATGGGCTGAGTTTTCACTGCTATGCAGATGACTCGGCTGTACATGTCCTTTGTGCCCGAGCAAGGTGGTTTCCCTTTCGGTTTTTAACGTCTGTCTCTCCGAGATCCAGGGACTGGATGAGTGCCAGTTGGCTGCGGTTGAACCCGGCTAAGACTGAGGTGTTGGCTGTGGACCCAGGTCATCGAGAGATGGGTTTGTCGGCAGGGCAGTCCTCTGGACTCTGGCTCAGGGGGGTGTTCAGCTGACTACCTCAGATCAGCTGCAGAACCTGGGTGGTGTTTTTGACCGTGGCCTGAGCCTTAGATCTCAGGTGTCAGCCGTTAAGACCTCATTTTTCCATCTGAGGAATATCACCCGGGTGGAGCATCTGGTTCCTCCTGATGATCTTCCAGCATTGGTCCGCACCTTCATGACCTCCCGCCTTGACTACTGCAATGCCCTTTACCCAGGACTACCGGGAGTTGATATCCGCTGCTTGCAGCTAGTGCAGAATGTTGCAGCCAGGGTTTTGACTGTTACTTCTAGGACCCAGTCATATTATGCCTGTGCTGCACAGACTGCACTGGCTGCCAGTACAGTGGCTGATAACCTTCAAGATTGGGTTACTGACCTACAAAGCCCTACATGAACAGGGACCCCCACTACCTGCAAGATCTCCTTTGTCTTTACTGCCCCATCTGCCAACGAGGGATTGCTAGAGATTCCCAGGGTGTGCTTAAAGACATCTGGGGCTCAGTATTTTGCTTTTGTAGCCCCTACCCTGTGGAATTCTCTACCTCGTCTGGTTTGAGAGTGCCTGACCATCCAGAGTTTTAAAATAGCCTTAAAAACACCTTTATTTGGTCTGTTTCCAGATTCTGGGATATGATTCTTGTCATATAATTTGTTTATCATTGATATATATTTGGTCTAACTGGGAATTGATTGTTTTAAGATGTTGATTTATATGGTTTTATGTACAAGCTTTGGTTTTGGAAAGGTGCCTTTTAAAAATAGATTGATTTGATTTGAGGTGTAGTTATGCAGGACCAGTCACAATTCAGCAGATTGGCTTGAAAATTATTGAGACACACCTTTTTAAGGATATGCTGGCAGGTGATTTTGGCCTTGGGTTTAGGGGCTTTATTAGACCACGAGAAGGTTACTGGGGAATGATCACTCAGTGAGTCTCTGAGAACAGTGGTGCTGATGATACTGTTTGGGTGAGTTGTAAGGACTAGGTCCAGAAGGGAATTGTTTCCTGTTCCATGATTAATTCTTGTGGGTGTAGTAACCATTTGTGTTAGGGCAATGGAAGAGATGGCGTCTTTGAAGGGGTCGGCATCTGGGGCAAGTCGGTTAGTACTGAAGTCACCCAGAGCTGAGATCTCAGATTGATGGGGGAGGTTGCCCAGGTATTCAAGGACTTGTTTAAAACCTGCAGCATGGTCACGTGGGGGGATGTAGATGGATACTATTGTAAGTGCCTTGCCCTGCTTGTCCAGGGTGATTTTTAACACCAAGGACTTGAGATCTATTTACTTGGGCCATAGATGGTAGGATTTGGCCATGCAAGGTGTCCTTTAGATATATGGCACAGCCACTGCCTCTTTTTATCCCAAGCCGATCTTGTCTAAAAAGGTTATCTCCTGTTAAGGAGATGTCATTATCAGGGACTTTGGGAGCCAGCCAAGCCTCATTGAGAGCAAGCACATCCGGTTTGTGCTATGTGACCCAGACTTGCAGTTTGTTTAGTTTTGACCAGTGGGCAGTCACTGCCATGTAATCAGCAGTCTGACCCCTGGTCCACATGACAGTGGTGATGTTAGAGGTGGGATTCCATTTTAGTGCCACATCATGTTTTCAGGTGGTGTAGGGGAAGGTGGTTCTGCTGCTGAATGTTTAGTAACAGCTTCCATGCCTTTACCGAATGGCTAAATGACTGCAGACTTTTGTTGCCAGACTACAGATGTCTGCACAGTGGTGCCTTCCTCATCTAGGAATCCATAAACTTATCAGGATTTATACAGTGAGCAAAACATGGAACGTGTATAATCCTCATTGGCAATTATTTCTACAGTGCTCTTTGTGTTACCTGATACTATAACACCTGGTATTAATGGGTGTGATATCAGCCGCTCATCAACTTCTGCTGAACAAGAACAAGTTTTCCACACAGTGGTGAAAAAGCCAGCAATACATAAAGCTTCCTGCTTGTAGAGGTTGGGGGTCCCTGATGACTTGTGGCTGCTGTTACTGCTGCTCGCATTTAACCCAGCGGAGGAGGAGGAGTAAGAGTAGAACATGGAGTAGAAACTGACCCAATGGAGAGTCACTGCCATGTAATCAGCAGTCTGACCCCTGGTCCACATGACCGTGGTGATTTGAACCATTGAAACAAATACTTTCAGGGCATGCGACAGTCTTGTAGACACTGCTACAAATCAGAAAGAGCCACTGTGGAAAAATAGGTGTGGCTGGGCACTTGATACCTTGGCACTGCAGCTTGCATTAGCAAAAGAAAACTCGCATTGCTTGCAAAGGAGAATGGCAGCAAGTCAGTGGCTATCGTTTCCACAATTGCTCTTAACTTTTTTGTCTAAGCCCTCTGGTCTGTTGGTTTTATATGTCTGGCCCATTCCTAGGGACTCCCAGTGAGCGTAGAGTGCCTTTTTCCCTGGACATGACTGTTGGCTCCTTTTTTTTTTTGCCACCCCTGGATGTGACTGTGGCTGGGGATTTGCAACTTGTTAAAGGTGTGGGAGTCGATGAGGTAAAGAACTGATAATTGGAAGATGATGGAGTTGTGCATTGGCTACCACTTGACTTTATTCTTCTTCCTCTCTTCCTGGTTCCTTAATGTTCTCCTCCCCCTGACCAACATCATTATCACCTTCACGGTCTGGTGATGGTGCTGCTGATGTGGCTTTTTATACTGAGGTACAGTATGTGGGACTTCAGCAAAAGCCTTTTCATGGTGTGTGTTCCCAGCATTGTTTCCCCCCTTGCCCTGACTCAACCTATCTTTACATAAAATACACATTAGATCTGTCAGTGATTCATTCACCCGAAAGAAATCTCACTCCACTGACATCACTGATTGTTTCCTTCTGGCACTCTCGGCTGCTCCCTAATATGCAGGCTACTGTGGCCAGCTTCCACATCATCACCCTCCTCCTCCTCTTCCTTCAACAGTTCCTCAGGGTCAAGGAATGGTTCTTCTTTTTCTCCCAGGTGTCCTCGGCCACAGTTGCACTTGTGTCTGCTGTCATTTCAGATGCTTGTTGCGTTTCCCCTTGTTTTGGGGCTTTATTTATTTTTTTACCACATTTGGGCCTTTTTGATCTCTTGTGTGCATTGTGCCCCAAGTCAAACTCCCACCTTTTCCTCCTCCTCCTCCCTAGACCTGCTGCTGCTATCCTTGTCTTTGTCCCCAAGCTTTGCCAAATCAGTTTGCTCCTCTTCCTCTGCCTGTGTCACTACCTGACGTACTTCTTTCTTATGACATTTTTTTAGGGCTGCAGTGGGCGGAGCCCTACAGACCTCTTGTTATCAGAAAAGTACTCTCGGACCAGATACTGAATGAAGAAGATGTATTTCCTGTCTCTTCCATGGTCTGTGAAGCAGTCCATGCTCTCCATTGAGTGCAATAGCACAGCACTGTTTTTCCTCTGAGAACACAGCACAGTCTGCTGTGTCCAAAATGGTAGCCAGACTCTACTGCACATGTGCAGTAGTGGTCAGTGGCCATCTTGGACACTGCAGACTGTGCTAATATTCCTCATGACCTCTTATCTTTTTCAATACATATTTTCTCCCCCACCCACTACCCACCCCCAGAAACATAACAGTAACACTGGTGGGGGTTGCTAATCCCAGTGTCACAACAGTGATTCTTTGATTTCCTCTGTAAAAGAAAAACATCCACCAATGTCTTTTGCTTGTTGCCATCCCCCAACCTGGCCCTGCCATTCAGCACCACCCCTCAAGCCCTTTTGCCTACCAGGACTGCAACCACGTCCTCTTCTGCAGACTGGAGACATGTCTTCACTCTTCAAAGCTGTACCATGAACTGAAGAAACAGATATGCGGTTGAGTGTATGTCAATGGGGTTTTGAACTTAGTGTCATAATGCATATTTTTGGCCCAAATTTTCAACATGCCTTTTTTGGGACCCCACCTCATGAACATACACATGTGACGGGGTTGAATAGGGCCCTGTCCCAGTTGTTCTGGAGAAAGAGTTTAAATGCAAGGATCTGCTCTATTCTGTCCTTTACTGGCTCTTATCTGTCTGGTTGTGCAACCAAATTTTCTCATGACACCTATGACTTGATCTCCCCAATGGTCTTGCAATTCTGTCTCGCTAGCTACTTTCTCTTGCTGCTCTCTCTTCTCCACCCTTGCATATCTGCTGGCATAAATATGAGTCATTATGTAGAAATGTAACTAATGCTGGGATACCTTTGTTTAGAAATGTATACAGTTTTACTGTTAATGTATATAGTTATACTGTTGAAATCATTGCAGAAAGCTGTTTGGAACTCGAGGGGTTAACTTGTTTGCAAACTCTCTGAGAAGCTGTAAGCAAGAGGTCAGTTCTGGGTCACAGTGTTTTTTGCTGTACTTGTTGAAACTTACAAGAACACTATGTGAGAAGCATGCTGTTAAGGAGCGGGGGTTGCAAAGACTTGTAAAAACAAAGCTGCAATTTCTTGCAAGAGAGACACACACAGACTGAGATTGGAAATTGAGAAGAAACCCAGATAGATTTTCTGTTTATGCTGCCTTTGTAAATGGTTATCTGAACAATTTAAAATTGTTTTATTTTACTGTTAATAATAAATCACGTGTTGTGAATTTTACAACTGATCCTGTTTTCCTATGCTTCCTAACCTGTGCCTTGACAGCAACACAGATATACAGATGGTGACGGTAGATAGAGGACTGTATGGCCCACTTAGTCTGCCCCTTTCCATACCTAATGCTTTACCACAGACCCCAGTTGATCTGCAGCTTACCCTCTCTTCCCTATTGCTAGAGTACTCTTATGTCTATCCCATGCATTCTTGAGTTCCCCCACTGTTTTCACCCCCACCACCTCCACAGGGAGGCTGTTCCAAGCATCCACTACTCTTTCTGTGAAAAAGGACTTCCTCACATTGCCCCTGAGCCTACCCCCCTCTAGCCTCCTATCATGCCTCCTTGTTCTTGCACACCTTTTCTGAAAGATGCTACCCTCCTGTACCTTGGTTATACCCCTGATGTACTTGAATGTCTCTTATCATATCCCCTGTCCTGTCCTCTAGGGAATACATATTGAAGTCCTTTAGTCTTTCATTGTATGACCTTTGGTGCAGTCCTCTCGCCATTTTTGTTGCACTTCTCTGGACTACGCCTATATTGTCTGTCCTTCTGGAGGTGCGGCTTCCAGAACTGGACACAGTACTCCAGATGAGGTCTCACTAGTGATCTGTATAGTGGCATAACCACCACCTTTTTTCTGCTGGCCATACCTCCCCCTGTGCACCCTAGCATCCCACTGGCTCTCCCACAGTCTTCTCGCATTGTTTGGTTACCTTTAGGTCATCAGATATAATTACCCCCAGGTCCCTTTCTTGACTGGTGGCTCAGTACCTTCTGCTATCTTGTATTCCTCCCTTGGATTTTTGCACCCAAGTGCATGATTTTACATTTCGTTGCATTGTATCTTAGCTGCCCCACACTCGACCACTCCTCAAACATGTTTAGGTCCTTTCTCATTTTCTCCAACCCCCCCCCCCCACTGAGTGTCGACCCTTTTGCAGATCTTAGTGTCATCTGCAAAGAGGCATACCTTCCCCTCAAGCCCCTCTACAATGTTGCTTATGAAGCCATTGAAGAGGACTGGCCCCAGCACGGATCCCTGTGGCACCCCACCGGTTACCCCCCTCCTCGGATTGAATGTCATTTACCATCACCCTTTGTGTACTGTCACTCAACCAGTTTACCACCTTAGTGCCCACTCCCAGTCTGCCCAACTTATTTATCAACCTCCTACGTGGGACAATGTCAAAGGCCTTGCTGAAATCTAGGTAGGCCACATCCACTGCCCCTCCCCATCTACCTCCCTGGTCACCCAGTCAAAGAAATCTATCAGATTTGTTTGACACGACCTTCCCTTTGTGAATCCATGCTGCCTTGGATCCTGTGCACCGCTGGATTCAAGAACATTTGAACTCATTCGGTACATTTGTCCTGAAAGGTGATTTTTGCGGTGGCTGTGCAAAATCACCTTTTGGGCAGGAGTTGAACATTTTCTCCACCCTTGTTTATGAGGTAGGGTCAATAAAAGGCTAAGGGTCAAGGCTATGTTGAAAATTTAGTGCAAAAATATTAGTTATGAGCCTTCGTTGAATTTTGCGAACGAAAGCTCGTAACTTTCAATATTTTTATCCCAAATTCACAACATAGCCATATCTTTACAGCACCTCATGAATGTGATAGTTGCCAGTTTTCAAATTCTGGCCAAAATGTGTTTTTACATCCCAGAAGGTGTTTTCACGGTCCCTGTACGAAATCACTTTTTGGACAGGAGTTGAAAATTTTCTCTACCCTTGTTCATGAGGCAGGGTCATAAGAAAGCTGTTATAAATTTGGTATAAAAAATATTTTTAAAAAGAACTTAGGAGGCTATGTGGAATTTTGCAAACGCAGGCTCCATGGCTCGTAAGTTTGGTGGTAATCAGTGTTTTTACCACAAATAGTCAACAGAGCCATTTCTTTACAGCACCTCACGAGTGTGACAGCTGTCATTTTTCAGCTCTTGCCTAACGTGTGTTTGCGTCCCAAAAGGTGATTTTGCAGCCCCTGTGCAAAATTACCTTTAGGCCAGGACATGAAAATTTTCCCTGCCCTTCTTCATGAGGCAGGGTCACAACAAGGCTATGTGGAAAATATGGTGTACAAATATTAAAAAAAAAAAAAAAATTGAGCCTACGTTAGTTTGTAAACGCAGGTTAGTAACTTTGGTAATTTTCAATATTTTAACCCAAATTTCATCGACTACAGCCCTATCAGTGCTGGCCAGAGTTTGTTTTATATAATGATTACTTGTGTTGCAAGCCTTGCAGTACTACTGAGTGGTTCCTACAGTGTGTGATACCTTTTGGACTGTTTGACTACCATCTTCTCTACACTTGTAGTTCCTATTGAGGCAGGTCTGTGACCAAGCCCACTCAGCTTTGGTTTTTCTTTGATGTGACTGGATGATTTATGCCTTAATACATTATCTGTGGTAAACTGTGCACAAATAATCCCTTTATAGACTCTGCTTTAGACTTCTTAAATAATTTTCTTTCAACCGCAAATAAGAAGACCCTACTAAAACAACTTAGGGGGGCAACAATCAAAATGGCTATCTAGAGATCTCAAAAAGCTCCTGAAAGAGGTAAAACGTGAGTAACCTTTAAAACCTCAGATCTCAAGTGATTGGTGTAGATATTGAGAACTGCGGCATACATGTAAAAGGTACTTAAAGGCTGCTAAACATAGCGATCTCAGGAATCTACAAGATAAGAATCTAGCGGATCCAAAAATGTTCTCGTCCCAAATGAATGCTGTTTTAATGGGACGGACCACCCAATGTGAATGTGATATTATAGTGGACGGAAAGCTTTGTGAAAACCCCTGAGATTCTACTAAAGTGTAAACCCAAAAAGGCAGTATTTACTAACCCCATCTTTTTCAGATGGTGCCAAGATAGAGATAGTGGATTCTATCAAGTACCCAGTATCCTTGAGATCTCTCAAGTGATTGGCATAGATGTTGAGAACTGCGGCATACATGTAAAAGGTACTTAAAGGCTGCTAAACGTAGTAATCTCAGGAATCTACAAGATAAGAATCTAGCAGTTCCAAAAAAGTTCTCGTCCCAAATGAATGCTGTTTTAATGGGACTGACCACCCAATGTGAATGTGATATTATAGTGGACGGAAAGCTTTGTGAAAACCCCTGTGATTCTACCAAAGTGTAAACACAAAAAGGCAGTATTTACTAACCCATCTTTTTCAGATGATGCCAAGACAGAGATACCAGATTCTATCAAGTACCCGAGTGTTTTCATTTAACCAGGATATCACCTTTAAGGTCCATGTAGAATGCCTAATAAAATCCTTACATCAAAATAGTTGGCCTCATGTATCGACTAACCCCTACCTTACCAATGAGTCTTGCTTACATATTGCAAAGTCCACCCTACTCTTTGGCTTTGCAGTCCTCCATCTGTTAGATGCTTTGAGTTAGGAAAGCTTAAAACATTGTATCATAGCATAGGTCTTTTCACAGTAGGGGCCTCTCCCAAGGAGCATCACTGCAGTGTGCTTCAGTCCCTTAAATGGCCCCTCTCTCAATGGAAGACTGGACTACTCTTCTCTATGCCTGGCCTTTAAACTGAGGAGTAACAAAGCTTCCCCTAACCTTAGACCTGTTACTTTCTAAAACCCTCACTCCCTGCTACCAGTTCCCTTCCCACCCTTGGACCCCTCTCCTTCTCTTGCCTTGCATTATTAGTGCACTTGTTACACGTGATTTTGTTGCTGCATATAGTGTACCATAATATCTGTAAGCAATAATACCCGACAGGGTGGGTGATATTGGGCAATACCAGACCACCCAGGGGCATAATGAGGCCCGGCGGAGGACCTTATAGGCCCTGGAAGGTCCGGTATTGCCCATACCGCCCACCCTGAAGGGTATCATTGCACTTAGAAAATGGTCTGTTAAAGAAAAAGAAAACATTAAAAAATAAGGTTTAAATTGTTTTATTCTTTAAGTTTTAGTGTGTGTAGGTATATGTTTAGAAAAAAAATCCAGTTTCTGGTTTGCCCACTAGATGGAGCTGCAAGTGTATACTTCCCTTGTTTGCCTCGGTGCTGGTTTCCTTCTTTCTTGATCTACTGGTGTCCTGTTTTGTTTTTAATTTCAGACCGCTCTCCCCGCTGTGAAGCAGTATTATAAATTTTCTTGTAGTTTTTTACTGTTGTGCAGTGCAGCCAGTACTTATTATGAACTGCACCCAGGACAGAAGGTTGGGAGCTGTAGATCCAAGGAAGTCAAGTGAGCAGAAAAAAACAAATGTCAGCACACACAAAGTATTTTTTTCACCTGTTGAGAGGAAAACACAGCAAGTATTAGCATGTCTCAGTTTGCAACGAGACTGCAGTTCACATCTAGTTGGCTGTGCAGTGGAGCTGACTAGAAACGGTTGGCAGCAGGTCTCGGACTCAAAAGAATTTGCGAGGTTGCAGTTTAAAGTTTCTCTGCAATGGAGCTGTGTGTGTGTGTGTGTGTGTGTGTGTGTGTGTGTGTGTGTGTGTGTGTGTGTGTGTGAAGAGGGAGAGCCTGGGGTGGACCGTTCGTCCGATCTCCTCACTAGCGCCGGAGAAGCTGAACTTTCAGGAGTTTGAGATAAGTGCTGCCGGCTTTTTATTTATTTATTTATTTAGGGATTCGGATCATACCTTTGAGCTCAGAGCTCTTTTACAAAGGTTCCACGTGAAACAGTGACAATGACAGCAATAACAAATGGTTTACATACAATACTCTAATAGTAGGTAGCTAGTATACAATAAGGTTACAATGTTATTCATAGTACCAATGGTGATAGTACAGCGTCAAGAGCATTCAGCTTGGGTAAAGGACAGTGTTTATATGTAGCGAAGAAGATAGAGGTGTGACACCTAGTGCGAGTCCAAGGAGGAGTCAAGGGGAAGGGAGACTGGGGGAGGGGGAGAGTGGGCAGCCAAAAGAAGTGGCTTTGTCTAGGAGGTTGGGAGGTAGTGGTAGTAGGTTGGTTTTAAGGTTGATCCAGTGGGAGAAAAGGCACAGGGGGGAGAGGAAGACAGAGGGATAGGGCAAGAGGGAAGAGTGGGGGTTAAAGGAAGGGGAAGGAGAGTGTGGATGAGTGGGTATTAAGGGTGTTATAGTCCTAGTGGCAGTCACAAACTGTCCTAGTAAGGTGTTGCCTTAGGCCATTTTTGAATTGCGAGATACATTGGGAGTTTAGAATGTGCACTGGGATTTCATTGAACCATTGAGGGGGCCCTATAGCTGAAAGCACGCTGTCCCTGCACAGTTCGGAAGGGTGTTGATAGGGCCCCCCTCATCCTACTTCTGGTGGTATAGCTTGTAGCACTTGGTGTTAGGATACTAGAAATGCATGGGGCGGTTTTACCCATTAGTGCCTTTTTTCCAAGGAGACATGTTTGGAATTTAATCCTGTTCTTTAGTGGCAGCCAACTGATCTCCTCGTATAAAGAGCAGGTGTGGGTGTTTCAATCTGCAGCCATTGTGAGCCTACATGCTTTGTTGAGGGCAATGTGAATCCTTTTTAGTGCTGTGTCTGTTGCTGCGCCGTAGACCACCAATCCATAGTCTATGGTAGAAAGGATGGAGCTGGAGGGCCTCAGGAGTGAGATACTTTTTATGCCTATATAGTACACCCAGCTTGGTGTTCACTGCCTTTACCACTGTGTCAATGTGTTGGGTGAAGGTGAGGCAGTCATCAATGGTGACCCCCAGGTACTTGAAGGTCTGAACTTGTTCCAGCGGCTCACTGACTTTATTGGAGATGGTGAGGGGAGGGAGGGAGCTTCTTTTTGTGCTGTGGGCTGGCTGTGAGCATCACCTTGTTTTTTTTTTTTTTTTGTAGTTTAATAGAAGTTTATGGCTACAGAACCAGTCTTCCAGCTTGTAGAAGGATGCCTGAGCTCAAAGTGGAGGGCGACTATTGATGAACTGCTGGTGAGAAGCACAGCGTCATCTGCGTGAAGTATCAGTTTAATGTCACAGGCTTCAGGAAGATTATTTAGGAAGAGGCTGAATAGTGAGGGCCCCAGTATTGACCCCTAAAGATACCTTGTTGGAGCTAGATACTGTGTGACCAATTTTTACATGTTGGCTTCTGTGTGTTAGGTAGTCAGCAGACAGCATTGGTTGCAACCCCCAGGTTCTGTAGTTGAGGAGTCAGGAGAGAGTGATTGACAGTGTCGAAGGCTTTGGTGAGGTCTATGAAGACTGACCCCACCAGCTTTCATTCGTCTAGTGCCTTGTGCGAGTAGTCAGTGTAATCCAGCAAAGCTGTGGAGGTACTGTGATTCTGCCTGAAACCATGTTGGTTGGGACATAACAGGTTGTATTTGTTGAGGTAATCTGTGAGTTGGGCGGCCACAATCTTTTCTAGGGCTTTAGATAAGGGAGAGAGGATGGATATTGGCCTATAATTGGTGGTGCATGTCATATCACCGTTCTTGTGCACCGGCGTCATGAGAGCCTGTTTCCAGATCCCAGGGAACTGTGCAAGAGCCAGAGATTTGTTAAATAGTTTTGTAACTGGCACAATGATGACATCCAGTGTTAGGGATAGGAGTTTCATATTGATTCCATCACTCTCCATTCTGGTCTTGCCTAGTGTATTTTTTGTGTTTGTAAGCCTCCTTCACTGACACTTTTTTGAAGTAGAAGACAGGGATTGAGCCCCCTTGAGGCGTGCAGTTGGTTTGTTCCCCAGCAGGGTGCAGGTAGTCGGGGGGAGGAGGGTAGCATTCCAGTCAGGTCAGTAAATGCTGTATTGAGAGAATCCGTGATGTGCCGAGGGTCAGTAATCGTGACATTGTTAATGTTGAGCGAGTGGGGGATCTTCTTCTCATCCTTCCCAAGAAGGTTTTTGATGTTTGCATTCATGAAGATGGCAGATGGTGGTAAATTACCATCCGTGGCAAATGGTGGAAATGGCTGGCGGGGTCTGAGCCGTGGGAGTAATAACAAACATTGCTTTTATTTGTTGTATGTACTGTGCAGTGCTGTGATGTTTTTTTCAATTATTTTGTGGTGTCTGCTCTAAGGACTTGGTTTGAGTGTGTGTGTTGGAGGTGGGGGAGGCTCTCACTAGGAAAAAAAAAAAAAAAAAAAATGGCAGCAGTTTGAAATTGTGTGTCCAGCACTTCAGCCAATGAGAAAGCAGGGTGCTGGGCACAAGGATACTTTGCTGGCTATTGGGCAGGTTTGGGCTCCGGCTTTTTATTTGGTGGACATCTATTGTCTGGCTGAGACACTTATTTAGGTGGGCATCTATCAATCAGAAGAGAGAATTGTCTTTGCCCATTTTCTAAAGTTTTATAATCCTACATGTTAAACAGCTGTATCTGAATCGTCTATTTGTTTTCTTTAACATTGTTTTGATGTGTATCCCTGTTTTGTAATGACATGAAACCTTTGTAAACGAGCTTCCAGCTCAAAGGTTATAATCTGAGAGTTCAATAAATAAATAAAACTGACACAGTCCTTCAGATCCTCATGCTGGTTGCTCCTCCAGGTCCCTAAAGTCAGGACTGTCAGGCAAAAGGTAATTTGTAGCCACATCGTTTGGAACAACCTCCCTAGCAGTTTAAAAGAAAGTTCTCCACTCAGGTGGCTTTAAGAAAGGTCTTAAGGCATATCCATTAGATTGTAGCCTCTGCAGTTGCTACTGTTGATAGGCTCCCTCTGAATATCTGTAACACTGGCCTGTGATACAGTGATAGCATTTTAATAATGTTGATCTCTGTAAGGCATCAGGCTGCTCAACTAAGTTTCTAATTGACATATGACGATGTTATATAGGATAAGAAATGTATTTATATAGCGCTCCTTCCCGGAGGCTCGGAGCGCTTAACAATATTAAAAATATACACATTACAGCATCACACAAAACTCATGAAGCAGAGATCAATACATAATCCAACCTATCCAATCCACATAAAGCAATATTTATTTATTGAAATTTTGAAATTACAATCCTTTGAGCCAGAGACTCTTTTACAAAGGCTCTACATCAAACAGTGCAAGTAAGGGGGCTCCAGAGAGCCACATTCGTGACTGGAGGTTTTTCTACACTGCTCTGCATCATGCTTTACAGAAACCGGATTAAAATAATTACTGGGTGACTTTTTTACAAATATTCCAATATATTTGTGTGGCTCATAGTCTACTGAGAAGAAGGATACTAAATATAATATGAGACACCCGAAGGGAATGGCTGGAGGCTCCGGTCAAAAATCTGCTCCACAACCAACACAGGTTACTCATGGTGAACTGGAGCATACAGCAGGCCAAAAGGTTTTGGAGACTCTCCACCCTGGGACATTGCCTTAGATACGGTCAGACAGATGGACCACAAGCTTGAAAAAGTTTGAGAGTCTAGGGGCACAAGATGTAAAAATTGAAATGGCAGCAAAAACGGCCACAGAAGCAAACGATCAATCGCAGAAGACCCAAGCAGCTTTTACCAAGTCAACAACTGAAATCAGCCATTTACGTGCCCGCATGGAGTCTCTGGAAAATGCAAGCCGTGCAATGAATTTACGATTGGTAGGCATTGCGGAGGGCATAGAGGGAGAAAACACGCTAGCTTACCTCAAGGGGTGGTTCTCTGATAATTTCTCCTCTGACTTGCAGCTGGATCTAGACTCCCTTAAGATGACCTTCCGTAACAACTTTAGATGGGCCCAAGGAAACACCATGACATCACGCACCATCATGTTAGTGACTTCTCGAACAGAGGTACGAGATATATTACGGTGGGCAAGAATCGGCTACCCGGTGACCATGGAAAGTCATGAAATTAAAATATTCCCTGACTGGTCTTATGCCACTCGCTCTAGGCGCAAGCTATTTGACCCGCTCCGAAAACAGCTCCGAGGCCTGGGGGTGGCGCTCTCTCTCTCCTGGCACTGGCACATCTTCGTATTACCTACAGGGGGAAAATATATTAATATAATGATCCAGACGAGGCCAGGAAAAAGATGGATGCCATTGTGTCGGAATTTCAGCAGCGACTGGCAGATGATCAAGGGCTGCCACAAGATTCGGATGAAGATGTCTGAGGTGTGGTGGTTTACATTTCATGTCCTATGTGAACTGAGGAGGATGATCAGTGTGAAAGTTGGGATATCACTTTAATGACTTTTGGTACTGTTGCCTTAATTGTAGCTCTCCACATTTCTAGGGAGCAATCTTACATGACTGAGTGGTTTCGTATTCCAGGTTATTTTATTTTGTCTGTCCTAGTCTTGAAATGTAATTATAACCACCATGCATTATAAATGGCGCGGACCACGAGGTGAGCAATAGCTGAGAGGTAATTTTCTTTTCCAGAGCTAGGCCTGTATTGTGTAGTAATCTCTTTCAGTAGAAATTAATGTAATAAAGCACTCTTAAGGGCCAAATAAATAAAGCCATGGTGTAAATGGAGTGTATTTTGGGAAGGTCATTTGGTAAAAATGTATGTCTGTTTAAATCATTAGAATGACTCAGGTTTTGGGGATCGATGCAGCCTTGGGGAGAAAGAAAATACATACTAACCAGATGTTGAGTAAGTGGGAACAGTGACTAGTTTTGGTCACAGATAGTGAATGCCTTAAATGTTGAAGTATGTTTTTATCCCACTGGTTTAATGTGGCTGGCTATCCTAAAACCATATCATACATATTGTATGTATAGTATAAACAATGATGGAACCCCATGTGATGCATCACAACCTGATGGACCAATAATACTGATGCCAACATATTTGTCTCGCATTGATTGTAGGAGCTATTGTAACCTTGCTCCGTTGAATGTAATGCTTCGCCATCTTCATTTCAAAATGAATAAAAATAGAGTTAAAAAAAACAAACCGTGCTAGTAAGTATAAAACAGTGCAAAGCAGTAACAGTAAGTGACAGTACAATTGGAAAGGAACAGAGACAACAAATAGAATAAAAAAGGAGGAGGAAAAAATAGTGAATACAGGGGACAACGGGGTGATAATATTAGGAAAAAAGTGCGGGGGGAATATTTACACAGTAGGTAAAGACAGGGGCAAAAATAGTGCTGAGGAGAAAGGGAGAAATTTAAGACGCAGTGAGGGGGCCTGAGACACGGGACCAGGAAATGCCCAGGTAAAATAGTGTTGCGAGTAGAGATTAGCAGTCCAAGGGACATTGTCTTAAGAGCCTAGAGGGATGGAGAAACATGTCCACAGGCGACAGGAGAAATTAGTAAGGAAAAAGCCAAGGAGAGGGAGGAGGGAGGGTGGTGGAGGAGAAGGGTAAGAGGGAAGGGAGGAGGAGGAGGGAGACAGGAAGGTAAAGAGATAGACAGTGGCAGTCAGGAGAGAGAGAACTGGGGGAAAAAAATGGAGGGCAGTGGGAGGTCAGAAAGGTGAACTGGGTAGAGCTAAGCTTATTCACAGCAGTTTAAAGAGAGTAGATACTGACGGAGTTTAACTTTAAAAGGATCAAGCTTGTCTGAGGATAGAATGTCAGGTGGCAGACCATTTAACCAGGCAAGGAGCCGTATAAATGAAAGAATGCTGTCCTAGAGTGGTTCTGCAGAAAGGAACAAGAGACCTTTATTATAAACAAATTGATAAAATAATAAATCATGATTATAAAACACCATCAGCAGACAGTAGGTCACTCAATCAGCCGGGGTAATTATCTGCTCAAGTTAAATGCCTGCTCGAAGAGCAGCGTTTTTAGACCTCTGTTAAAGGCTTACACCGAGGGTGCCTCCTGCAGATAACTGGGTAAGGGGTTCCACAGGATTGATGCGGCAACCAAAAATGCCCTGTCCCCAGGTTGTGGCAGCCTAGCCCTGGAAACCATCAGGAAACAACCCTCTGCAGAACGGAGAGCCCAAGACAGGTGATGGGGAATCAGGAGGTCTTGCAGATAGGCTGGTCCCCTCTTGTGCAAGGCTTTATAGGTCAGCAACCTGACCTTGAAGGCAGTCCTCCACCATTGCTTTAGCTCACAGTCCCTTAAAGCCTCAGTATTTCAAGCGCAGGATTGCCTGCAACTCTTGCTGCTTATCTTGCTACAACTCAGTCTCTCTGATGGCTTTGAAACTTACACTGACGCTGAATCCCATAACTATGCTCCCAGTCGATGGCTTAACAAGCTTGCTTTTGCTGGTAAAAACTTAACACAGTTTTGATTGCAAAACGACTACACTGCTGCACACAGATTCAGCTGGCTTTTGGCAAAAATCACTGGTTTGGGCAATTATTTCTGTTGGTACTCACTGTTATCAGTAGCTGTTTGCTGCAATGTAAAACTGCCTGCAGCCAGTCTTGGAGGCCTCTGGACAGAAGCGGGTTGGCAGTCCTGCCGATCGTCCTCGAACACCACACTCACAATTCAGTCGATCGACTTGCGGGTTGAGCCAGAATTTAGACGGAAAAGTCCATTCTTTAAACTTTTACAGTGCTTTCAGTCACCGCGACGCTCCTCCGGTAAGCCAATACATGCACTCCACTCACAGTCCCTCTCGAATGCTGGGCAGTCGCTGTAAAGCTGGCTGGTGGGCGGGACTGATTGCAGTCTCACCAATCACACGATGCCATGCAAATGAGCCTCTTTCCCTCGCGAGTGCTCTTCTCCTCACGGCGATTGTTGAGCAGGCAAATTTAAAGTGCAAAACCCACTTTTTCTTTTTTTTTCTCCCCGCCGATCCGACTCCATGGCGGAACCTATTTCACCATTTGTCATGGCCATTAACACAGCAAGTCTTCCATTCACTAGAAAGCATTTCCAACGTTCAGGGCACAATTTTCCTGTTGCTACCCCTAGTCTTCCACACTTTTCTTTGTCACACAGTTTTTTAAAAGCTGGCAAAACGCTGTAAGTTTTTGATGCAGGACAAGGGCATACTCTCTGGCTTTACTGCTCCTTGGTAAACAGTTGGCATTTAACAGCAGCACATGGACAACAGCACACCGCGACACACTAGTTAACCTTGCTTCAGCTTTTTTGGGCTACCTATTGCCAAATAATCAAAATGCTAGCCCTTTGCCCGAGCACCTTTCCTCCCTAAATTTCAAATCCAAAGCGGTGCCTCCATTTTGTAACCCCCACCCCCATCATTTTGCAAACGACAGGTGGTATGCTGTTAAAATCTGACAGCAGTACCAGGTGGGGACTGGGTTTGGGGAGGAATAGGTCACTCTGCACAAAGGCTAGGTTTGGCTACTCTGCACAGGGGCACCCAAGTAACTCCGAACACAGGAAGCAATGACTAATGTCCAATACCAGGAATGGTATTCTAAAGTGTGGCTTTTATTCACATCCAAACAGAATAAACAAAGTATAGATGGACTCCCACGGGGCTACATTCCTGGTAATGCAGATTAAAAGAATCAAGAACACTTCAACACTTCAGCCCTCAGGCTCTGAACCCACCAGGCACACAGCCCAGACTTGCACGCTGCTTTGGGTACACAGCCCAAACTTGTACATTGTTCTGGGTTTTCCCTGGCTCGACTCCCTTGCCGGCCACTCGGACACCTTCCATATGTCATGGAAACATTTGCTGGTGACTCCCTAAACCACCTAAGAGCACCTCAGCTCTATTAGGGAAACTTCCTTTTAATTCCACGTCTGGGTACTTTCCTCAGGCACTGGCCAATGCAATTGAGAGTAAAGGTGCTACAGAGCAAACCTAGAGGTGAATTTGTTACTACTGATGGGGGTCTCTCACCTCTCGCTTCCACAATTCATACCTGGACATTTCTCTGGACAGTAAACACCTCCTACTGTAAAGCTTGGCAATGTAGATTAATGCTAAATGTATGTCACATTTCCTCTACTTGTCTCGCTTTCCCTTTGTGCTAGACTTGAACATACTTTAAATTGGCACAGCCCATTGCTGTAGGCCCCCCACTGATTAAGCAGTCCAATCCCCACTTTACTTCACTCTTTGGTGCTGGATTTGAACCTACTTAAGTTAACCGGCAATGTCTATTACACTAGACCTCCTACAGATTTAGTCCAATCCCCACGTTCCAACAGTTCAGGTGAAAAATATAGGCCCTCTGTCAGAGTGAACTCACCCTTTGGTTGCAGGTGACCCACAGGCGATTCCTCCACAGGAATTTCTCGCAGAACTTCTGTTGCCGCAGCACAACTTGAAATAAGCAGCTTCTTCCCTTAGTTGGAACCAGGAGGGTTGCCCCTGGAAAACAGGCAAACCTTCCCCCTCCCCCCCCAAGGGAAGGGGCACTTGGACCAGTGACAGCGGTCTCCACCACTTCAGCAATAAGTTTGTGTCCCTCTTACGGTGGAAACACACACTTCCCTTACAGTAGCTCTAAACCAGAGCTTAAGGCTCTGAGAGCCTGCACACAGACTGCTGTGCTGCTCCTCTCTCCAAGACTGCACACAGACTCTGTTCAAAATCCCCAACATTCTATCCTGACTTCCAACTGCAGCACTCCAGTGTGGCTCATGCAGCTGTGAGAGTTCTATGGTGATGTCATCCCTCAGTCTCAGCTGAGACTGAGAACCGAGTGAGACGGTGTGAAATCCATTTAACTGGAGTTTCACAAGCTGCCTTCCCTGCCTACCACTAGGTCTTACTGGGAATCTAGTAACCCCGGGTAACAGAGGGGTTACATATATAACAAACTATAGTTTATATAACAGTCAAATGACACAGCTAGTACAGGTATACAGTTGCAATAGACATAATTCCTGAGGACAGATTTGCAGTACAAGTACATCCTACAATCCGGTATGGTGCAGCGTGCATGACCAACTCAGAAGTTAAGTGAAACATAGAGTGAGTGCGCCAGTTAACCTAAAGATAAGGAACTGATAAGGCAGCCATGGTAGGCATTGTCAAAGGGAACAAAGGGAGGGAAGGGTGAGAAAGGGTGAATGAAAATGCAGTGGTGTGGAAACTTGGTTAAAGGCAGCTGGGAGAAGGGAGTGGGGGAGCAGAGGAGGGAGGGCTGAAGGGGGATAGTGCGGCAATGAAGAATAGGTGGCAGCAGGTAGGAGGAGCAGGTGAGAGGAGGGGGGGGGCAAATGCAAAGGTATACAAGGGCAGGGTTGAAGCAGATTGAAACGTAGATGATATGCAAGGTACGGTGTGCACAGAGGCAATGGTATGGTGGGCCAGAAACCGCATGGGGGGCCAGGGTAGGTCCCCAGTGAGGGGGGGAAAAAAAGCACAGGGTAAGTGCAGTTGTAATCTTACAAATTGTTAATTTATGTAGATCTTCTAATTAATGTTTCTCTAACAATCGCACAGGAGTGTGGTATGCATATTTATGGAACACCTACCATCAGAGGTGAGAAAGAAGTGCCTCAGCTGGGACTTGAATCCAGGCAGCCCGGAATACTGTTCCGATTGTGCTAACCAGCTGCGCCACTGAGACAACTGGAACCTGGGCTGTCCTAAGCGCATTACTCTTTCCCAAATGTACAACCCAGTGGCAGCATGTGTTCCATAAATATGCACACTGCACTCTTGTGTGATTGTTACAAGTAAATATTTGTGTTGCCATTGGGTTGTGCATTTGAGAAAGAGTAATGTGCTTAGAGACAGCCCAGGTTCCAGTTGTCTCAGTGGTGCAGCTGGTTAGGGCAGTTGGAATGGTATTCCAGGTGGCCTGGGTTCAAGTCCCAACTGAGGCACTTACTACTTTCTTACCTCTGTTTGTAAATGTTTATCTGTAATCAACTGTTCATCGTACTATTACGTATCTCTGTAATTCGGGGTCGCCCCTGAAAAAAGGAAGCCTGTAGGCCCAGTGGGTTTATCTGGTCAACAAAATTCAATAAATAAATAAATGCCGCCATCCCTTGTGGCCTCCGTTGCTCCATTTGCAAATGCTTTCTGCAGGACTCTGCTGCTTGAGTAGTGATTCATTTTATTTATTTATTTATATTTTATGGTATGCCACCAGGGGCTATGAGAGGTCAGGCACAGACTCTCTGCCATCTGGCACACACTTGCCCACTGCCCAGATTACACTGCAGCAGCACAGCTCAGGATGACTCATGCACATGTTGCTTCTCGACTTGGGAGGAGGAAGGAATTGCATCAATTTGGGAACATGAAGACTGCCACAATACAAATAAACAATGACTTATTTTTGGGGGTGGTGTCACCAAGGTGCCAACTATTAGTGGCCAGGCACTGGCACACTGCCAACTGATGGCATTCACTTGCTGACCACTGCACAGATCACATTACAGCAGTACAGCTTAGGATCACAGACACATGGATACTCCTCTGGATGACGAAGGAACCACAGTGACTTGGTAAGACTGCCACAGTAAAACAAGCATTTGTCAGTGCCAAATATTTACTTCTAGGGACATGGATATGTTCATCCACTGTCTGGCAGGTTCCTTGCCGCTTTAAATCTTGCTGGAAGGTCTTCAAGCTGGCTCCTCCCACCCACCCGGGTGGTAAAACTCTCAGCTTCGCCCCATGATGCCATATCTTCCTTACCGCTTGGAAGCTCAAGTTTCCTCCTTAAAGCTCTGCATATAGACTGGATCCTAATTCTTCGGTTTGCCCGAAACTCATTCTTAAGTTTTCAAGACTTCGGTCAAATTACTCCCTTGCGGCTGTGATAGACAAATCGACTCCTGGTTTTCGGCAGCGTCCATGTAGGCAGAAAAGATCCAGGATGGATCCGCACTCACGTCGCTGCCGCCTCGGCCTAGACCATGACCCGCAGGCCTGCCAGTTATGCAGTTTGTTTTCGCCAACGTCCTGGAAGACCACGCTGCCCGGTTACAGCTTGGGCGCCCCGAGAAGCGCTATCCGCTGGTGAAGTCAAAGGAGGCCCATTGGGCGGTGTCTGGCGGCTGTTTCGGCTGAGCAACTCTAGCAGATGATCGCCCTCGAGGAGGAGGCGGCCCAGGCCGCATCATCTTCTTTCTCAGTCGCGGCATTTATCCCGCTCTCTTTGGGATCCTCCTACACAGCTTTTTTTAAGGAGCTTTGCCAATCCCTTTCCACGAAGGGAGAGGGGCCATTGAGACATTCTTCTCGGTCCAAAAAGGACTCAAAAGGTAAGTCCCACCATCGGCGTTCGTGGGAGCGGGAGAGGTCCCCTTCCCTGGACAGTCGACACTCTACTTCGGTCGAGGTTGTGGCTAAGGCCACTGGCTTCACGATGTCCCCGTCAGGTCAGCAGGCAGAGACACCCGTCAACACAGTCGAGATTTTTCTCAACCCGTCAGACGGGCTGTCGACTGGTGAAGCCGACAACCCTTCATCGGTTCCCCCGGTAGAGGCCAGGGACTTGCCTGCGCCTCCCGTGCCGGAGTCCCCAGTCAAGGCTTCCGAGTCGAGGGAAGAACGGGTGTCCCCCGCCCCTTCCCAGACCCGTCCTCGGAAACACCGAGGGTCTCGGTTTCTGTCTTGGACCTCGTCTCGGTCCAGCCGATCCTGCCGACATCGGCAGTCTCGCACCGGAAGTAAGTGGCACCGCTTGTCTCGTCCTCCTCGAGAGGAGAGGAGAGGCTTCGGCGCAAATTGCGTCGATGCTACAAGGACCTAATGTGGCAGCAGTTACTTCTGTCCGGGAACAAGCCGACGCCATCGTCTTCCTTGGCCATCAAGTGGCTGTCACCCGAACGGCCGAAACAACCCCTCGCTGTAGTCGTGGTGCCCAAGCCTGGGCCAGTTGTTTGGCTGAAACCAGCCTCCCCACCGATTGTGATGGAACCTCCGCCTCCACAACCGAAATCGGGGGCACCGACCAAGGACTCTCGGTCGGGTCAGGGTCTGCCCCACAGGTTGTCTATCACCCTCACTCCCGACCGTCCTCGGCAGGTGGAGGGTGTCTCAGGCCCCAGGCATCTCTTCACGGACTCCTCTGAGTCCGACAATACGACTTCTCCCTGTTCTCCAGGCCCATTGACCTGGAGTCCTCCGGGGGCCAGTCCATGGACGAGAGCCCATTGTCCTTTATGGGTCTGCTTCAGCTCATCTCAGAGTCCACTGGGATGCAGCTTGAGCCCATATCCAAGCGGGCCAAGTATCCCCTGATAGAGATACTGGACTGAGGGGATTCTCCCAACGAGGCCTTTCCGGTGGCTGAAGCCATTGTTGGCCCAGCCTTGGAGCTATGGTAGCGGCCGGCTTCTTGTCCTGTGCCTTCGGCCAAGATGGCCGGGAAGTATGCGGTCCCTACCGCCTCTTTGTCCGGTTTTTCGGAACACCCCTCCGCCGCGGGGTTGGTCACTGATAGCGCTTTCTGGCGTTCTGGGAACACTAGGGATGTGGATAAGCCCCCCCGACAAGGAGTCCAAAAAACTGGACTATGCCGGGCACAGGGTGTACGCTGCGTCCTCCCTTGGCCTCCGCCAGGCCAGCTTGGCCGTGCTGTTGGCACACTTCTCACGCCCTCATGGGCACCCTGGATGAGGTGTTCCCTCATCTCCCAGCCGACCTGCAGACCACGGTCAAGCAGGTAGGGGATCAGGGAAGGGCGGTGGCAAAACAGCAACTCCAAATGGCTCTGGACATTGGAGACTCCTGTGCCAGATCAGTTGCGGCCGCAGTGGCCATGCGCTGCAGAGCATGGCTGAGGATATCCACCTTCACGGCGGATACCCAGCATAAACTGGCGGATGTCCCCTTCCTGGGGACTGACTTCTTCGGCCCTGGAGTGGAAGGTCACATCCAGCGGATCGCAAAGTCCAATGCTACTCTGGACTCTGTCACCTCCACCCAGAAGGACAAGGGCCATTGCCAACAACATAAGTCCTTTCGCCCTTCTGTGTCTGCGGCACGTCCGGCCCAACAGCACCAGCATCAGGGCCAGCAGGCTCGCGCTTGGCACCCCAAAGTCAAGTCTGCGGCTTCCTCTAACAGGAAGCAGGGAGGAAAAGGTCCAGGAGGTCCCTCGGCTGGTCCCTCCTTCAAGCCTGCCCAGTGACTGGTTGAGGGGTGTCACCCCCAGCCTCGTCACTCCCCCCTGGGTCCCCCCCCCATGGGGGACGCCCTGCCACTTTCCTTCCGCCTGGTCCGCTATCACCATGGACTGCTGGGTGTTGGAGGTGGTAGGAAAGGGCCTGCCCCTGGAGTTTGAGCAGGCCCCACCCTTCCGAAGGCCATCGCCCCTCGGGGGGGCTCACAGGTCCCACAGCCTCTGTCGGCTCGCCCGAGCCAATATCGCCCTGCTCCTCTCAAAGAGGTGATCAGGAAGGTGGTGGATCCTCCACCAGACCCGAGGTTTGTGTCCAGGTACTTCCTGGTCCCAAAACCGACGGGGGGCTGGTGCCCCATTCTAGACCTGCATGACCTGAACAGGTTCCTAAGGTCTCGGACCTTCAGGATGGTCACTCTGGCTCAGATAATCCCATCCTTGGAACGAGGCATGTGGTTCTGTTCTCTCGACCTCAAGGACTCGTTCTTTCGTGTCCCAATCAGTCTGTCCCACCAGAGATTCCTCCGCTTCAGGGCAGAGGGATCCCTCTACAAGTTCTGGGCCATGCCCTTCGGCCTTTCCCTAGCTCCCAGGGTCTTCACCAAGTGCATGGCAGTGGTGACAGCATTCCTGCGGTGCTGAAGAGTCCGGGTGTACCCCTACCTGGACGACTGGCTGATTGCAGCCTCCTCCATAATGGAGGTGGAGCAGTGTAGAGATCTGGCCCTCCAGGTTTGCTCTCAGGTTGGCCTCCTCATCAATGAGGCAAAGTCTGAACTCGTACCAAAGCAGGTGATGCAATTCATCGGGGCAGAGCTTGACACTCTACGAGCCGGAGCACGGCTCCCAGTGGACAGGGCCGAGGTTCTTCCTCCTTTGCCCAATCATTTCAGGTTGGGCAATTGTGCCCTGCCCGGGACTTCCTGCGCCTCCTGGGCCTCATGGCGGCCTGCACCAGCATGGTCTGTTGGGCCCATTGGTACATGCGTCCCCTTCAATGGGGGCTGGCCAGCCAATGGTCACAGCACTTCGATCCTTGGGATCAGCTAGTGACAGTGACCCAGGGGATGTGGAACACTCTCCAGTGGTGGACCGTTCCAGCACATCTGCAGGAGGGCATCCCGTTCATCCACCCGAGCCGACGGTCTCTTTATCGACTGATGCCTCTCTGATGGGTTGGGGTGCCCATCTGGGGGAGCACAGAGCGCACGGCCTCTGGTCCCCTCGGGAGTCCCAATGCCACATCAACCTGCTGGAGCGCCGAGCGGTTTGTCTAGCCCTCACCGCCTTCGCGCCGTTTCTACGGGGTCAAGTGGTTCAGGTCAGACGGACAACACCATGACCATGTACTGCCTAAACCGCCAGGGCGGGACGCGCTCCATGCCTCTGTGCACGGAAGCCCCACATTTGGTCACTCGGGCGCAGCCTGGAGGCGGATCTCCTGGCCATCCATATGGCAGGAGCCTCCAACATTCTGGCCGATGCCCTAAGCTGGATAGGGGCATGGCCCCACAAGTGGGTCTCTCTCCTGCCGGAGGTAGTACAAGATCTGTTCTCCCACTGGGGCATGCCTCAGGTGGACCTGTTTGCCTCCAGGAGAATGCGGCTGCGACTGTTTCATGCCAGCCCCTCAGCAGGGCTCGCTGCAGGGGGATGCCTTCTCCAGGCCGTGGACCCCGGGCCTCTTCTACGCCTTTCCCCTGTTTTCCTTGATCCACAAGGTGCTTCTCAAGGTGAGGAGGGACAAGGCGCAGGTGATTCTGGTAGCCCCAGACTGGCCCCGCCAGTTCTGGTATCCAGATCTCCTCAGTCTCAGCTCCAGGCTCCCGAGGCAGCTTCCAGCCCACCCAGACCTGAACTCAGTCAATCAGGGGAAGGTATTCCATCCAGACCTTCAATCCCTGCACCTGACAGCCTGGTTCCTGAGTGGCTAGAGTTCCAGGCCTTGGGTCTTTCCGACGAGGTCCTCAACATGGTTGAGGCATCCTATAAGGAGTCGACCAGAAAATGCTATGCCTTCAAATGGAAGAGATTCTCCATTTGGTGTCACGGCAAGGGCCTGGACCCTTCCTCCTGTTCCTTGGCAAGCGTTCTGGACTACCTGTGGTCCCTTTCTCAGCAAGGGCTTTGGTCGACGACCCTTAAGGCACACCTGGCAGCCATCTCTGCTTGCCGGGCGCGGGCCGGGAAGCAGTCGGTGGTGCAGGAGAAGGTGGTAGGGGGCATTTTCAAAGGCCTTGATCACATATCCCCTCCGGTGAGAGAACCTCCACCTCCGTGGGATCTACTGCTGGTATTGGCTAAGCTAATGGGCAAGCCATTCAAACCAATGCACAGGTGTGACCTCTCTCACCTGTCGTGGAAGGCCGCCTTCTTGGTGGCTATCACGTCAGCCAGAAGGATGGGAGAGCTCCAGGCGCTTTCTAACGAGTCTCCCTATCTGGTCTTCCACAGGGACAAGGTTGTCCTGTGCCCCCACCCAAAATTCCTTCCGAATGTGGTGTCGGGGTTTCACCTTAACCAGGTGTTGACTCTGCTGGTGTTCTACCCCAGTCACACCTCGGAGGCCGAATATAGGCTCCATGCTTTGGACCCTAGAAGAGCGCTCACTTATTACAAGGAGCGGATGGCTGAAGTTCGGGGAGAGGTTCGCCAGCTGTTTGTCACCTACGCTGAAGCCGCAGCTGGCAGATCTTCAGCCAAGCAGACGATTATGCTGGAGGTGACCCACCTGCCTGATCTCTGCTATAGGTTGGCAGGCATGGAGCCTCCCAGAGGGATGAGTTCATTCTACCTGCCATACCGCTGCATTGGTGGCTGCTTCCAGGGACGTCCCTATCCAGGAAATGTGTAGTGCTGCCACCTGGAAGTCAGCACACACCTTCCTCACCCACTACCACATCGACCTTGAGTCACGCCGGGATGCTGGTTTTGGGGCCTCGGTTCTCCAGTCTTTATTTCCTAAGTAGGGGGTGTGCGCCTGCCTCCTCCTCCCAGAGAACTGCTAGAGTGTTCCAGACAGTGTGGATGAACAACATATCCATGTCCCTAGAAATACAGGTTACTCACCTGTAACAGGAGTTCTAGGAATGGTATGACTGTTCATCCTACAAACCACCAACCTCGGCTTTGATGCACAACCTGGCTTCCAGCGGGCTAGATCTGGCGTAATGGGGCGGAGCCGAGAGTTTTACCACCCGGGTGGGTGGGAGGAGCCAGCTTGAAGACCTTCCGGCAAGATTTAAAGCGGCAAGGAACCTGCCAGACAGTGTGGATTAACAACATATCCCATTCCTAGAACTTCTGTTACAGGTGAGTAACCTGTATTTGCATGCTGTTAGAATACTAGAAACGTATAATATTGCAGCAGCTAAGGACCACTTGGTCCATCTGGTCTATCCATTTAACCCTACCTACAGTAACCCCGCAGACCTTACTTCATCTCCGGTTCTTCCTCCCACCCCTTATTCCTTTCTCCTGAGATTCTCTTGTGTCTGATCCAAGCTTTCTTGAACCCTTCCACTGTTTTCTCCCTAACTACCTTGGCCAGTAAACTGTTCCAGCCATCCACTACTCTTTCTCTGAAGAACTTTCTTGCATCTTTCCTGAATTTAACATAGAAACATAGACTATGATGGCAAATAAGGACCAACCGGTCCACCTAGTCTGCCCAGTTCCCTACTTGGTTTGGCAATCCCTACCCTTACTTGGACTGCCAGAATTTACCACCCCCAGCTTCATATCACGTCCCCTTATTTTTGAGCACAATTTTTCTGAAGTACAATCCCATACTGTACCTCATTTACCCCTAATTCGTATGTCTCTCTCTTAGTCCCCCCCCCACCCTTCTCTCTTCCAGAGTGTATATTTTGAGTTCTATCAGTCCCTCCTCATATGTCTGACAGTATAGAGTACAGGTTAGAGTAACAACCTGTGTATAAGCTCTGTGCATCCAGCAGGCAGACAAGCATTTGATTCCCACAACTTCCACTTGCATGCTGTGTAACTTTGAGCAAATCACATAACTTCCCAGTGCTCTTTGTTGTGCCTTGAAAACCATCACCTATGCCTAGTGGGTCTTATCTGTTTACTCAGTGATTAAAAAAAATATATATATATATATATTTATTTTTTTTTTTCTGAAGACCCACACCATTTTGGTTGCTCTTGTCTGAACCACCTCCACTCTGTCCTTCCATAGATGTGGTCTTCAGAATATTCTAGAGGAGGTCTTACTAGTGACATATACAGAGGAAACATCACTTCCTTACTTCTGCCGGTGACACCTCTCTCTATGCACTCCAGCATCCTACTAGCTTTCATAACTGACTTGTCACACTGCCTGGAATAGGTCATTCAAGATAATTACACCGAGCTCTTGCTCGGTTGTTATCTGTATTATTCCTCCCATTTGGTATTCACCCACTGGGTTTCTGTATGCCAAGTGCATTATTTTGCAATTCTTTGCATTGAACCTCACTTGCCATACCCTAAACCACTCCTCAAGTTTTCTCAGGTCTCTGCTCATCCTTTCCACCCCTCTCTCCAAACCTGGAATGTCCACCCTTTTACAGATTTTGGTATCCTTCAAAGAGGCGTACCTCTCCATCCAGCTCTTCTGCACTGTCGCATATAAATGCATTAAAGTGAAACGGTCCCAGCACTGATCTTTGCAGCACCCCACTGGTCAGCACTCCCTCCTCTGAGCAAACACTGTTTACCACCACCCTGTCTCCTATCCGCTAACAAATTTCTCACTCAATTTAATGCCTTTGGACCTGCTCCTAAGCTACCCAACTTGTTTAATAGTCTCCTAGGTTGAATGGTGTTGAATGCCTTACTGAAATCTAGGTATGCCACATCTGTTGCACCACCCTGATCCACTTCCTTAGTCACCCAGTCAAAAAATTCTATCCTTCCTTGACATGACGTCCCTTCTTTTAACCCATGCTTTCTCTGATCTTGTAACCCATTTAATTCGAGATAATCCACTATCCGACCTGTCCTTCAACAATGATTCCATTAACTTTCCCATCAGTAAGGTCAGACTGACTGGCCTATAATTTCCAGCCTCCTCCCTGCTACCACTTTTATGAAGAGGGACTGCATCTGCCCTCCTTGGTTCTAAGACCACACCTGTTACTAGTGAGCTGTTTGAATAGGACTGTCCATGGTGCAGCCAGTGCCTCCCTGAGTTCCTTTATTACCCTAGGATGCACCCTGTCGGGTACTATTGCTTTGTCTACTTTCTGACTAGCAAGTCCCTCTAGTACACTCTCCTCTGAAAAAGGTCTGGTATCTATTTCCATCCTTATAGAGCTTTTATGTGGCCCATCCGCTTCTTCCACCTTGAACACTGAAGAAAAGTATTTATTTAGTATGTCTGCTTTTTTCCTGGTCTTCCTCTGTGCAGTTTCCCCCATACCTTTTTAATCTTACAATTCCTCCCTTGGTCTTCCTCTTTTCACTTATATACCTAAACAACAACAAAAAATTGTTCCCCTTGTCACACCACTCAACAGGTCAGGCCCTCTGCTCCTACGTGCCAACCTCTGAGCGCAGTATTGTGAATAGGGTAACCCTCATGCATGTTTTGTGGGTCTGAATCACCTTTGGTCTCAAGTTCTGGAGTGATTCAAACTGTGAACTTCTTGCTAGCATACCCAACTGTACAGGTTCAGATAATTCTGCTCGTTGGGGAATGCCAGATATCTTTCACCTATGGGCACCTAACCAGGTATACAAAATGAACCCTTAAAAACTCTATGAAAGACCTTACATAAATTCTTACCTTTTCCCAGTTTGGAATACCATTAAGCTTATGAACAGCGTTGTCAGAGTCTTAACCATCCATGCATCACAGGCAAAAAGGGACTTGGAAGACACAGGCAGTCTCTTTAAAATAAGAGGTTTTACTTACAATGAATAAAATATGTAAAATGTAACCACAGAACAATATATCACAAAACATACAATCATTTAAAAGAACAAGGTAAAATACAAACATAAACTCCTACCAAAATACACTTAGATTTGTCTAGCTGATGTATACCTTCTTACAGTGCTTTAGTTAGCTGTTATTTCAAGAGAGTCCAAACAGGAATGTGTCAGGAAGTGGAAATACAGAATACAGTCTAAACCCTGTGTTTCCACCCCTTCTATGATGCCACCTCCTTCTAGAATATTAAAAATTATACAACCAGGATATCTTATCACTCAGGAGGTAAATTAAATAAGGTGACATCTGCAAAAACTCATTTCTCAATATGACTCTTTGGTCTTGAGACTTTCCTTTGATCTAGTGTGGTTTCCTGCTTCCCAGGACATCACAGGAATTTTACAGCTCTGCAGTTTTTCTCACTTAGCTGTCATATAGCTTCTCTTAGCACCGGTTGAAATTAATTGTTCTTTCCTCTGAAGACGTCATAAAATGGATATTTTAGTTCCTGGCTTCAAAGAAGCACAGTTCAACAACAAGGCCATAAAATGCTGCTTTTGAAGTTAATCACATTACAGAGATCTGCTGTTTAACATATCCTGTCCTTTGAACTGAAACCTGGGGGGTGGGGGGTTGGGTTCATCCCTGGATCACGGGATGTCTCAAGACAAAGAATCACACTAGATTTTTATTTAAAAAAAAAAAAAAAATCATAGAGCAATCATAACCACCTGGCCAAATGTCACAATCCTCCCCACCTAGACTGAATTTGGGGTCTCTATCGCCTCCATGGGATGAGCTTCCCAAATCCGTTCACTCCTCATAGACACGAGACGAGCCATCTGAGTTCTAATTTTCTGCTCCAGCTCTATGTAAGATTGTCATGTCATACCCTTGTAATGCGAGACTCCATCTTAATCTACCATTAGTCTTTCCGATTTGCGTCAGCCAAACCAGGGGGTTGTGGTCAGTTTGTACCACAAAATGCTGCCCATATAAGTATGGCTCTACTTCTTTAGGGCCCACACTATGGCAAGACACACTTTTTCCACAGTAGAGTATGCCTGCTCCCTGGGAAGTAACTTTATACTCGGGTACGCTACCGGATGATCTTTCCCTTGGTTGGATGTCTGACTTGGTACTGCCCCAATACCCACGTCTGAGGCATCAGTCTGAACTATAAAGGGTCTGCTATAGTCAGGACTTGTCAATACAGGAGCACTGCACAGTGCCTCCTTCAGTCAGGTAAAGGCTTCCTCACAGGCTGGTTCCCAGGTAATTTTCTTTGGCATCCTTTTCTTTACCAGGTCAGATAGGGGAGCAGCCAGGGCACTGTAATTGGGTACAAATTTCCTATAGTACCCTGCTGTCCCTAGAAAACTCCTGACCTGCTTCTGCGTTTCTGGTCTGGGTCACGCCTGGATCACCTTTATTTTTATTTGGTTAGGACGGAGCTGTCCCCGGCCTACCACATGCCCGAAGTATGCCACTTCTCCCATGGCCACCTGGCACTTCTCAGCTTTGACAGTGAGCCCGGCCCTCTGTATCCTGCCCAGCACTTCACTAAGGTGGGACAGGTGTTCCTCCCAGCTGGCACTAAAGATGGCAGTGTCATCCAGGTACACCATGGCGTACTCCTCAGCACCATTTAAAACCTGGTTCACCAAACTTTGGAAAGTGGCTGGGGCGTTCTTCATTACGAAAGGCATTACTTTAAATTAAAACAAGCCTATCTGAGTAATGAAGGCCAACCTCTCCCTAGCTCTGTTTAACTCTACCTGCCAATGCCCCATGGTCAGGTCATTAGTCGTAAGGTAGGTCACCCCTCCCAGCTTGTCCAGGAGTTTGTCTGTCCGGGGCATTGGGTGGGCGTCTGACTTCGTGACTGCATTCAGTCCACGGTAGTCCACACAGAAACGAGTAGAGCCATCTGGCTTGGGCACAAGGACTATGGGTGAGGTCTAGGGGCTGTGGGATCTCTGGATTACCCCCAAATCCAGCATCTCCTCCACTTCCCTCCTAATGTCCTTTTGGACAGCCTCTGATACCCAATATGCTGTCCGCCATATGGGCGTCTGTGTCCCTGTCTCCACATCGTGCGTCGCTAAGGGGGTTAGTCCAGACCTGGTGCTAAACAGGGGGGCAAAGTCTGCTAAAATCTCCCTTACTTCCTGAATCTTGTCCGGGGCCAGATGGGGAGACCATTTTATTGCCTCCACAGAGGACTCCCGCTTACTTTCTTCCAGCAAGTCCAGAAGGGGGTCTCCTTCATCCATACCCTCCCCAGGACTACACACTGCAAACACCATGTCAGCTCTATTAGCATATGGCTTCATCATGTTGACATGGTACATCCTTTCTGTCCATCTTCTGTCAGGTAACTCTAGACTATGTAGTTTACGTCATTTACCTTCCTAACTACTTTGTACGGTCTGCCCACTCAGCCTGCAGCTTGTCTTTCCGGACCTGAATAAGAACCATGACTTCCTGACCTACCATGTATGAGTGAGCTCTGGCTCTGCGGTCATACTACACTCTTTGTTTCTGTTGGGCAGCTGCCAGGTTGCTCTGGGCTATCCCCATAAATTCTTTCAGCCTTTCCCGAAACCTAAGGACGTAATCCACTATGGGAGTTCCCTGGGTGGCGTGCTTGCCTTCCCAGTCTTCCCAGATCAAGTCTAGGGGCCCACGTACCCGGCGTCCATATAAGAGTTCGAAGGGGGAAAATCCTGTTGACTCTTGGGGCACCACCCTGTATGCAAACAGGTGGGGAAGGTATTTCTCCCAGTTCCTCCCATGCTGTTCAGGAAACGCCTGGAGCATTGAATTCAGGGTACCATTAAATCTTTCCACAAGCCCATTGGCTTGTGGGTGATACAGTGTTGTGCATCTCTGCACCACCCCACACTTCTTCCACAAACATTTCATCAGGTCCGACATGAAGGAACCCCCTCGATCGGTGATAACCTCCTACAGAAACCCAACACGGGAGAAAATCCCAAGTAAGGCATCTGCCACTTTGTCTGTCCTCAGTGAGGATAGGGCAACTGCCTCTGGGTACCGGGTGGCATAATTCACCACAGTCAGGATGAATCTCTTCCCTGAGGAGCTAGAGGTATTTAAAGGCCCCACAATATTCATTCCCACCCTCTGGAATGGCTCCTCCACTATGGGTAATGGAATTAGGGTGGCTTGGGTTTTCTTGCCTGCCTTCCCTATTTCCTTACACTGGTGACAAGACCTGCAATACTCCTTCACCTGCTGGGTGAAGTTGGGCCAATAGAAATTCTGGGCCAACTGCTGCTTAGTGTGTGTGATTCCCAGTTGACCAGACAAGGGAATATCATGTGCAATCTTGAGCAACTTCTCACGATACCCCTGGGGAACGACAAGCTGCCTGCCTAGTACCCCTCCCTCTGTCTGCATAGCCTGAGTATACATCAGTCCATTTTCCCAGTAAACCTTATGTTTACCCTCACCTCCTTGTGCTCAGTCAGTCTGCCCAAGCCCTCAGCTTCTCTAGACTAGTGTCACTTTTCTGAGCAGCTGCAAACTTCTTACACATTCCCAAGGTACGGGACAGGTCTCCTTCAGTCTCTAAACTAGGGTCCCTAGCAGTAGCGTCAGGGCACTCAGGATCACTGTCATTCCTAATCCTCTGACAATGGGTCACCGCTCCCTCTTTAGAGTAACCCTCTGTAGCTGTGTGGTTAACTGCTACTGGGGAAATTTCTACCCCCTTTTCGTTAGTCTCCATATCAGGAGATACAGGCTGGGGAACCATCCTCCCAGTGTTTTCCAGAATGGCTTCTGTGAGGTTCAGGGAACTACAATTTTCCCTTGCCGCTTGGCTATGGGTAGCTGCACACACCATCCCCTGCAGGAGATTGTTGCCAAGGATGATGTCCATAGCTAACGTTTTGGCTACAGCTACCTGTTGCACAGTTCCCCCTGATCCTACTTAGAGAAACAGCTCTTGCAGCAGGTTACACCATTAGGACTGAAGCCAGCAGACGCCAGGACCCCACGGAAATTTTCTAGCTAGCAGTATTCAGCGGGGACCACCTCTGACGTCGGTCCAGCCCCCGACGTCAGGCGTAGTACATATGGAGGCGGTCCCCCATAATCCCCAGTTATTTTCCTGCCGTCAACTCTCCAGCATCGGCCTCTCAGTCTCTATCTAGCGTACGATGACTACAGAACTTTTGGTGAATTTTTTCTGTGCACAACTAATGTCCTTTCCAACTCCATCACTTGAGGGTCACCTTTCTAAGTGTGCCTGCGGCAAACAGATCCCTTTCAAGGATCTTCACTCTTCTTGTGTGCGTTGCCTAGGCCCGGACCACGACACCAAGGCCTGCTCCTTTTGCCAGGGATTCAATAGCCGCACCAGGATCCGCCGTCAGAAGGCACTACAGGCATATCTCCTCGAAGAGAAATTAAAAAGGATGGACCAAGAACCTTCCTCCAGGGGAGAATCTTCTTCTGAATCCCATAAACACCGGGACAAGCACCAGGAGAAGGTGAGATCTAGGTCCCAAACACGGGCCTCTGACTCCTACAGCTCCGGATCCAGATTGGACCGCTCTCCCTCCAGGGCTCGGTCGCAGACCCCCCCCTCCCTCGGTTAAGGTCTGGACTTCAGGCGGCTCTTCCTCGCTCCAGCCGATCAAGACATCGAGGTCCTCGGCTTCCTCCACCCCATTCAAGGCCTCTTAGAAGTCTTCTGAGCGCCATAAGTCCTCTTCTTCCACCCGATGTTGGGACACAGACTCCAGGTCGGTCTCCCAACTGCCCAGTGGTCCTGATCCTGCACCCAGAAAGACCAAGGACCTGACGTCCCTGAAAAGGGCATTGGACCCAACGTCAGCTAAACATTCCAAATCAGCAAGGCGCTCACAAGAGCCGACGTCAACTGCCAGACACCAGTCGCCGGCTGGGCGTTTGCCAGATCCGGCGTTGGCCAGGAGACTGACGCCGGAATCTCCGGAGTGGAAGACCGCCTGCTATAGGGAATCGACAGAGGACACACCACAGCCCGAAGACCAGGTGGGTGACAGAGGATGCCGGGCTCCCACGGGAACCCTCCCTGGACCGGGAGACACTCGGGGACCCGACGCCTGACCCCGGTGACAGACCACCGGCACCAGGCCCATCATTGGGCATGAATATCGCAGAAGTAAAGGAACTCTTTACTTTTTGGTGGGATACCATCAGAAAGGATGTGGTCCCCGTCAAACCTCCTTCTCTTCCTCCTCCTACCCCTTCACCCTCTCCTCCACCGAAGAGGCCAGTAGGACGACCACCAACTCCAAGGAGCAGACTCCACCTCCTAGGGGCAGATCTACAGACAGGAGAAGGCCTCCCTCCAGATCCCCATCAGGGTCTCCCAGCCCCAAATGACCCAGACAACGCCGGTATACTGTCGGGGGAGGATTCAAGATCGGACACCTCTGACTGCTCCAGCTCTCCTCCTCCTCAGCATCTCCTCTCCTGACCCACATGACCTCCCCAGGTCTCCACCAGATGATCCCTCTTTCACTGAGATCATGAGGCACATCCAGGACAACATGGGGTGGGATACTGAAGACCTTGACCCCGAACGACAACGCCTTGCCCGCTACCTTCGGCAAAAAGACCCAAAGCCTGTGGTAGTGCCACCCTTGGTGGACACCTTTGCGGACGTCACCAAGGCTGCATGGAAGCGTCCGCACTCCACTCCCACGGTGCCGAAGAAGGCTGACCACCTGTACAAGGCTCCGAGAGAAGACCAGTACTTGGCGAAGCAACCTCTGGCAGACTCCCTGGTCATCACAGCCTCACATGACTGGTCTCAAAGGCCCCAGCATATGAGCACTCAGCCACCGGACCAGGAATCCAAGCAATTGGATGCCCTGGGGAGGCGCACGTACGTGGCTGCTACATGCGCCATCAGGTCTCTGAACTACCTTACCCATATGGTACAGTTCCAGAACGCCCTGTGGGAACAGGGCCAGGACCTGGTCGAAAAGCTTCCTGATGGTGACCAGAAAGCGGAGCTCCTCAACCTACTCTGCACTGGGTCAGATGTGGGGACCCAAGTACTTAGAGCCGCATATGATTCCACGGACTCTTCTGCCAGAGCTGCAGCTTCAGGCATTTGTCTCCGGCGACACTCCTGGCTCCGTGTCTCCGGCTTCACCCCGGATGTACAGAAGAATATTCTAGATGTCCCATACAACGGCGAGGTACTCTTTGGTGAATCCTCGGAGAAGGTCCTCACCAAGCTCCAGGACGCAGGGAAGGCAGTCCGGTCTATACAGGCCATTTACAGATCCAGGTCTAGTTCCTTTCATAGGAACCAGAGCTGTTTTTGCGGCCGGCAGCAAAGGCAGCAGCCACGTTCTGGCCAGCAGCAAAGGGGCACTTTTTTGCGTAAGGCCCAGGCCAAGTCATCCCCAGGCAGAGGCCATCGTTGCACGAAGCCAGCCCAGCCCGCAGGGACTAATGCTGCCACAGCATGACTCCTTCCCGGCCCCCACCCCTGCTCTGGATAAATGGGCAAGGAAAGTCAGGGGTCTCATTGCTGTCCACTTTTAAGGGTGGCAGTCTATCACCACCGACAGGTGGGTTCTCCAGTTGGTCAAGAAAGGTCATTGCATAAAATTTCTAGACGACCCACCTACAAGACCTCCCCTGCTCTCCCATTACTCGGGTCAGCATGCCCTGCTCATACAGCAGGAGGTGCTCACGCTTCTGGGAAAAAAGTCATAGGGCACGTACCAAGCAACCAGAGGTGACTAGGATATTATTCTCACTTCTTTCTGGTTCCAAAGAAGACAGGGGACCTCCGTCCGATACTGGACCTCAGCGACCTCAACGTCTCGGTCCTGTACAAATGCTTCCGCATGGTGACCCTCCCCTGTCTGATTCCCATGCTAAAGCAGGGTGCTTTTCTAGCATCCCTAGACATGCAGGATGCTTACCTGCATATTCCTATTGCTCAGGCACACAGGAGGGTCCTGCGCTTTGAGTTTCTGGGTTGCCATTATCCGTTCCGAGCTCTCCCCTTCGGGCGGTCATCGGCACCTCGGGTGTTCATGAAGTGCATGGTGGTCGTAGCCACATCTCTGAGGAGACAGGGCCACTATGTGTTCCCCTATCTGGACGATTGGCTTCTCATGGCGTCCTCCCGAGATGCCCTGATGTCTGCCATTCACTGCACTCAGTCTCTGTTCGAGACATTTGGCATTATCATCACTTACGAGAAGTCAAGCCTGGTTCCATCCCAGACTCTGCAATCCATAGGTGCAGTTCTGGACACTGTCCAAGGGAAAGCTTTCCTCCCCCTGGACAGAGCGGAACACATAAGATCCCTAATCAGGGACTTTTCGGCAAAGACCGTTCCTGCAAGACTGGTGCTTCACCTGCTCAGACACATGGCTGCAGCCATTGCGACAGTCCCGCTTGCCCGTCTCCACATGCAGGAAACCCAGTGGATGTTACAGGTACAATGGGACCAAAGGCAAGACCATTTGCAGCATCCAATCCGCATCACGAAGGCCGTAATTCAAGATTGGCAATGGTGGCTAGATTCGAGGAATCTCTCGGTGGGAGTCCCCTTCATAGCGCTGTCCCCGAATGTGACACACTCCACAGACGCCTCAGGGCTCGGTTGGGGAGCACACCTCGATGGTGTCCGGTCTCGGGGCCTGTGCACGGACCAAGAGTCTCATCTCCACATAAATATCCTGGAAATGAGGGCAGTTCTTTACGCCCTGCAGGCCTTCCAGTCAGAGATTCCACCGGGTACACTTTTGTTACAAACGGACAGTTCTGCGTGATGTATTACCTCAACAAACCAGGAGGCACCCATTCCTACCCGCTTTGCAGGGAGGCCATGAGAGTGTGGGATTGGATCTTACAACATGGCGCAAACCTTATTGCCGTTCATGTTCCGGGAGTGGACAGCGTCATCGCAGACTGCCTGAGCTGCTCTCGGGCCAGAGTCCACGAATGGGAACTACTGCAGGAGGTGGCAGAGGATCTGTTCCGCAGATGGGGCACTCCAGAGCTAGACCTTTTCGCGCCCCCATCCAACGCAAAACTGCCAAATTTTTGCTTGCTAGAGCCAGGGCCTGGTGTTTTCTGGCGAGACTCGTTGTCCCTCTCCTGGGCGGGCAGATTCCTCTACGCCTTTTCCCCTTTCCCGTTGATCCAGAGAGTTCTTCTAAAACTTCACAGGGAGCAAGTGACTCTTACACTAATGGCACCCTTTTGGCCCAGACAGATCTGGTTCCCTCTCTTGCATCAGCCATCCCGGGAACCTCCAGTGCCCTTACCAATCAGCTACCATTTGCTGTCTCAGGAGGCGGGTTCTTTGGTCCATCTGGACCTACGTTCCCTGAACCTGCATGCTTGGCTTCTAGCGACATGGCCATGATGCGACATGGGGTCTCGCAAGAGGTGGCAGACATTCTCACTGCTGCCAGGAAACCGGCTACGCACGCGACCTGCGCCATGAAGTGGCGCAGGTTTTGCTTATGGGTTCAAGCACGCGGCTTATCGCCTTTGGACTGCCCAGAGAAGCTGGTATAGGATTACCTGCTGTCCCTTTTCCACTCTGGTTTGGCATACTTCTTAAGGTACACCTCTGTGCCATTTCAGCCTATCACATACCTATAGGCCAACGTACTATAGCTCAATTGGACATGACACGTGCCTTCCTGAGGGCTGTCCTCCACCTTAGGCCCCCAATTAAGGATCTGATCCCACCATGGGATCTACCCTTCGTCTTGGAGCAGCTCATGCTGCCACCTTTTGAACCAGCCGCAGATTGCGAGCTACGTTTTCGCTCTTGGAAAACGTCATTTTTAGTTGCAGTTACTTCGGCCAGAAGAATTTCTGAACTACACGCACTTGTGTGCAAAGAACCTTATTTGGTTTTTCACCAAGACAGGGTATCCCTAAGGACCAATCCAAAATTTCTGCCTAAGGTGGTCTCGGTTCTCACCCTTAATCAGGACATCGATCTACCAGTGTATTTCCCGAAATACTCTAATCAAGGAGAAGCCCTTCTGCACACTCTAGATGTGCATAGGTGTCTCAGATACTACCTGACCAGAACCAAACACCACCAAAAATTGGACCAACTTTTCATCTCCTTTGCCCACAGGATGATGGGAGCTCCTGTTTCAAAACAGTCACTGTCCAGGTGGCTCATTCAGTGCATCACATTCTGTTACCAGAAGTGCAACAAACCCTTACCGGGCGCAGTTAAGGGTCATTCCACCAGAGGGGTGGCTACCTCTTTTGCAGCTTTAAAGAACGTGTCCACCACAGCTATTTGTGCTGCAGCTACTTGGAGCTCTGTTCACACTTTCATCAGGCACTACAGCCTGGATATTGCATCGAGGCGAAGAGCAGGGTTTGGTCTAGCAGTCCTTCAGGGACTTCTGTCTTAGGCTCGATGTAGTTTGAGGATTTTTACCTTTCCTCCTTCCGATGGTATGTGATTTCCAGTATTGCTTGGGAATCACTCCTAAGGGTGTAACCTGCTGCAAGAGCTGTTTCTCGAAGTAAGATGGTACAGTTACGTAAGAACTTACCGTAACAGTAGATCTTCAAGAACAGCTCTTGCAGCAGGTACTTTCCCTCCCACCATCTCCGCTGGAGGTAGGTTATAGTCGCAACATCCTTCTCCTAGGATAAGGCATTTACAGCCTCTTTGCCATTTGATGGCGGATCCTCGGTCCCCTCTTCTGATGTCATCCAGCGGCCGGGAGTCTCCTGCGGGAGAACTGAGGATTATGGGGGACCACCTCCATATATACTGTGCCTGACGTCGGGGGCAGGACCGACGTCGGAGGCGGTCCCTGCTGAATACTGCTAGCTAGAAAATTTCCGTGGGGTCCTGGTGTCTGCCGGCTTCAGTCCTAATGGTGTAACCTGCTGCAAGAGCGGTTCTCGAATGTCTACTGTTACGGTAAGTTCTTGCGTAACTGTACTTTTCAGTCCAGTCTAGAAGAACACTAGCGAGGGGTAATGTTTTCTCCCCACCAGTGAAGTCTTGTACAGTGACATATTTATTGGGTATAAGCTGACCAGGCTGTACCAGATCCCCTTTTACCAATGTCCGGGATGTCCCTGTGTCCCTTTACCCTTTCACCATGACTGGTGCATGTGTTCCCTCATGTTCACAGGCATGCTTCCAGGGACACACAAACAACCCACTTCTTTCCTAGTCCCTGGTTGTGTATTGCTCGCCCTTTTGGGACACTGTCTAGCAGTATGCCCAGTTTCGTTACACAACCAACATTCATTTCTTTTCTCGGAGAAATCCTTTCTCTGAAACCTGGGGCTAACTGGTTTCGGTGGAGGCAGTGAGGGTTTTAGCTGCCCTGAAGGCATGCTTTTCCCTTTCTGCGCTTCCACGCCTGCCCCATTCGCTCTCGGAGCAGGTCTGCTCTTGGCATAGCGGTCTGAGAGTTTAGCAGCCTCTTGCACTGTTTTGGGATCTCGGTCCTCCAGCTCTGCTGGGCATACCCAGAAAAACTATTCTAACAATCACATTTTTAATTTTATCTACAGAGTTTGCTTCAGTTCCTTCCCACCAACATTTTAAAAACTGACATTTCGTGGCTAGCTCCATGTAGCTCATGTCAGGGCTTCTCCTGAGCTTACAGAATTGAGCTCTGTATGATTCAGCAGTTAATTAAAATTTTTGAACAGTACAGCTTTGTTTGCTGTAATCATTACTGTCCTCATTGTCCATTTGACCCAATGCATCCCGAGCTTTCCCGGTAAGTAGTGGGGATGCTGGAATCTCCAGGACTCCCTAGGAATTTTATCCTGAATACAAACTTTTTCAAGTGAATTTAAAAAGGCATCCATATCCTCCCCCTCTAAGTAGAACTACAGGACTGGGTTACAAACTGAATTCCATGTTGATAGCTGAATTTAAACCCAAGCCACTTGCCTGCTCTGGTGCTGGTGGTTGGAGTCGTAGCTTCTCCAGCTCATGTTGCCTCTAGCGCTCTCACTCCTCTCAGTTCACATCTCGCTGTTCGTGGTCCCTCTTCTCCTGCAGCTCGCTGGCGCTCACGCTCCTCACAGTCCGCCTCCCGCTGCTCCCACTCTCTTCTCCTGGAACTCCAGCTCCATTCTGCACAACTCAGTCTGCAGCCTGAGTATTTCTGGCTCCAGAATACTGTTTACCTTTCCCTGCTGCTGTGGCCCTTCGCTGGCACTGGCCTTGCTACCCTCCTCATCTGATCTGGACACTGTACTGGCTGCTAGCCCCTCCACGCCCAAGGCTCGGTCTTTCACAGTCACTGTGACTCGATTCTCTGGGTATCTGCTACCATCAGGGCATCCACAAAGTTCTGCTTGGTGGCTTTCACCTCGTACAGGACTCCTCTGTCCCTGCACAACTGCTTTCAGTAGCCTACAGTGTGCCCGCTGTAGCTGGAAGCCATCTTCTTCCCTAACTACGGCTACTCTAACTTGCACTTTAGAAAAAAAAATAAAACTGGTAGGAACTTGACTATAAGCCAAGTCATATAGTTCTGTTTTCTTTTTTAAAAAATAAATTACTGCCTTGTTTTCCAAGTGAGCTGAAAGTATTAAGCTGACACACTGAACAATAAAAGCTTGTATTACCAAAACTGTGCACACTGCTGACTGCCAGTCGGTCACAACCCCACTCAGCAGGTCAGGCCCTCTTCTCACATAGTGCCAACCTCCGAGCACAGTATTGTGAACAGGGTAACCCTCCTGTGTGCTTTGTGGGTCCGAATCACCTTTGGTCTCAAGTTCTGGAGGGATTCAAACTGTGAACCTCTTGCCAGCGTACCAAACTGTACAAGTTTAGATAATTCTGCTCTTCAGGGAATGCCAGATATCTTTTGCCTACGGGCACCTAACCAGGTATACAAAATGACCCCTTAAAAACTCTATGAAAGACCTTAGATAAATTCTTACTTTTTCCCAGTTTCGAATACCATTAAGTTTATGAAGAGTGTTGTCAAAATCTTAACCATTCATGCATCACAGGCAAAAAAGCAAGGACTTGAAAGACACAGGCAGTCTCTTTAAAATAAGAGGTTTTACTTAAAATGAATAATACGTAAAATGTAACCACAGAACAGTGTATCGCAAAACATACAATCACTTAAAAGAACAAGGTAAAATACAAACATAAACTCCTACCACAATACACTTAGACTTGTCTAGATAATGTATACCTTCTTGCAGTGCTTTAGTTAGTTGTTTCAAGAGTCCAAACAGGAATGTGTCAGTAAGTGGAAATACAGAATACAGTTTAAACCCTGTTTCCACCCCTTCTATGGACACCACCTAGCTCCCCCTTCTAGAATATTAAAAATTATACAACCAGGATGTCTTATCACTTGGGAGGTAAATTAAATAAGGTGATTTCAGCAAAAACTCACTTCTCAATCTGACTCTTTGGTCTTGAGTCTTTCCTTTGATCTAGTGTGGTTTCTTGCTCCCCAAGACATCACAGGAATTTTACAACTCTGCAGTTTTTCTCACTTAGCTGTCATATAGCTTCTTTTAGCACCAGTTGAAATTAACTACCGTTTCCTCTGAAGACGTCATAAAATGATATTTTAGTTCCTGGCTTCAAAGAAGCACAGTTCAACAACAAGGCCATAAAATGTGACTTTTTTGGAAGTTAAACACATTACCGAGATCTGCTGTTTAACATATCCTGTGCTTTGAACTGAAACCTGGGTGTTATCACAGGATGTCTCAAGACAATCACACTACATTTTTATTTTATTTTAAAAAAAGTCATAGAGCAATCATAACCAGCTGGCCAAGTGTTGCATCCCTTTCTTTACTTTGGCTATCCTCACTTCAGTTTTTGTGTTTGCACTCCCTACTGCTTTCTCTGCTTTTATCTGTTTCAGCTGATATTTCTCTGTCCTGTTCCATGTCTCCTTATCTGTTAAATGCTATCCTTCTAGCCTTTACCTTTTTAGCCACTTCTCTTGTGAATCGCAGTATCCTGTTCTTCCTCTTACTTTTACTCAAATGCCTGATGCAGAGATTTCTAGCATTGAAAATTACCCTCTTTAATTTCACTAAGTGTCCTCCATGTCACCTAGGTCAATTCTCCCTGCCAGTTCACATTTTAGGCATTCAGCCATCTTAACAAAATATGCCCACCTGAAGTCCAGGTTGACTCTAGTATGGTTGGAATCTTTGTCCTTGTATTAAACCACACTGTTTGGTGATCACTGATACCTAGGTGACTTCCCACCTTGACGTCTGCCACACACTCTATTTGTAAGTATCAGATCCAGTATAGCCCCATAACGAGTGGGTTTATTGACTAGTTGTCTGAGGAATGCCCCCCTGTAGGGAGTCCAGCATATCCCTGCTTCTTGCTGTATCCACCTCTGGCATATTGAAGCCCCACACAAGCAGTATTTCCCCCTTTTCTGCCATTTTGCTGATGGCCTCCACTAGTTTCCTATCCTAATCCTCCCCAGTGATGGAGGTCTGTGCATCATACTAGTGCGAATGGTGGCGCCATTTTCTTTCTCCAGAGTGACCCATAAGACCTCTGCCCCCTTCTGTATTCCCTGTACCTTCGTCACTTTAATGCTTTTCTTTACATAAAACATGCCACCTCCTTTCTCCCCAACCTCGCTGGCCTTTCTAAACAGATTATAGTCTGGTAATGCCATGTTCCAGTCATGGTTTTTATTGCACCATGACTCAGTAATGGCTGCTATATCTAGTTCAGCCTCTGCCATGAGTGCCTCCAGATCTGGAATCATATTTCCTACACTCCTAGCATTTGTACACAGGGAGATCTGTACTAAATCCCAACAGTCAGAAGCCTGACCCCAAAATTCTGACTCGTTTAAAAACCTGTCACTTTGAATCCCGCCAGCATACATACAGTATCCCATGCCTGCTTCTATCATAAGAATAGCTTTGATTCTGTCCACAAAACCGGTTCCCGAAACAGATTTGGTCCAGAAAACAGCATTGAAGAAACTTTCTCGACTGTAAAAATACTTCCCAGAAACCACTGATTTGGCAGTTTATCTCCTTTAAAAAAACTGCAGGGATTCCACTACAGTTGCCAATTGGGTGACAACATACACAAACTAAAACAATAAAGAAATTACCCATAGCTTTTGTGCTCAACATCAGCAGCCTCACCATAGCATTATTTGCTCTCTTCAGGGGATTTTTTCTGACTCCCATGCCTAACTTCCTATTTGGAGTGAATGGAGAAGCACAGCAGCCAGCGGAGTGAGTACAGAGCACATAGCATTTGTGTTCACATACTACATCCACCCAGTTCAGCTGGCCACAGAAAGGAGTAAAGTTCTCCTCTCGCCGGAGTTGGATTTAATATCGCATGTATTTGGGTAGATGAAACTGGTTTATAATTTGAAGTTTTTTGCTGATCAGAGCAGGATTTGATATCGCAGTTCACATTTATTTGTCAGATCGAAGAAACTGGTTTAAATATCAAAGTTGTTTTGCAGACCGAGGCTAGGTCCAAGAGCAAAGAATTCATTTATTTTTGAGACCGAAGCTGGTGCAGTGAACAGTAATTGTCGGGGATATTATGAGTCGACTTTTTGTCTTTGTCGGTGTTTCGGTTGTCTGAATTAAGGAGGCTGGCTAAGGTGTGTCGTGAATATAATTGTCAGGAAATTGGACCTAACCTGTACACCGGGCCTTCCAGATTTAATTTCCCTTTTCTTTTTGCCCATCCTCTTTACCCACTCTGTTTATGATACTAGTATTCTTCTCCTTTGGGTGATGGCTGTCTTTTCCTCCTTGATATCTTCCTCCACCCCACCCCCCAACTAGTTTAAACGGCCATTGAAATAACTTCTGAACTTTCCACTGAGAACTGCAGTCCCCTTCAGAATGGATGTAGGCCATCACTCTTTAAAAAACTGTATCCTCCCAGGTAGTACCCCAGTCCCCAATGTATCTGAACCCTTCCTCTTCACAGCATTCCTTCCACCAAAAGCTGAAGGTATTGATGAAGAGATCCCTCTCCTCACCTTAGTCATAGACAGGTAGCACCTGTGCAAAAGTCACTGAATGCGCTGTGTACTTAAGACAACTCCCCAGCTCTTTGAACTCCCACTGCACTATCCCAGCCCCATCCCTAGCTAGGTCGTTGGTCCCAAAGTGTACAGTGACATCCAGATTGGTATGCTTTCCTGCTGCCGTAGCAATCCTCACAATTTTCTTTCCATCCCTCCTAGCCTTGGTACCTGGTAGGCACTTAACCTCCCTCTTCCCCAACCCCCATGCCTGTTCCCAGATCGGTCTCCCTCGCAATCCAGTCCCACCACCAGAAGTTAGCAGAAAGAAAAAATTCAGCACTTGGAAGGTTCAGAAGTATCCAATACAGTAAAACTTATTCAGCAAAAGTGCCTAGACAAAATACCTTTAGTCCCTAAATTTTACTGTATTGGATACTTCTGAACCTTCGAGTACTGAATCTTTTCTTTATGGTATATATTGTGGTAGCAGGCTATTACTTAATTACAGCATCACCAACCTGCACGCACCAAAACCCCCTTTCTCTGTTGTCCCCACCAGAAGTTGTTTCCTCTTCCTTTAGTGTCCTGCCATCATCCCTAGGGTCTCATTTATGGAGGATTCCCTACATCCTTACTGAACCTACTCATGGGTGTCTCGTCCTGGCTGTCCTGTCCTGCCAAGGGGGCATAGGAATTATGTTGTGGTATGTGCCTCTTGCCCAGCTTCCTCACCCTTCCTGAGCCCACCACAGCCCAGCTTGTCCTGTTCCTAGGCTCCTGATGAAGTAACAGTGTTAGACTTGGTGGTCACCGGGGGGGGGGGGAGAGTTACCCTCATCTCAGCCGACTGTGACCGGAGTCTAGCAACCTCCTCCTTCAAACCAGAAAGGTGCATGCATACTGGGCGACAGCGCAGTCTCTAGAAAGTCTCTCTGAATACTGGTGCCTCATAACCACTGCACTGCACCATTACTAGCATTTTTTATTCCTACCCTTCCTTGTATTATTTAGCCACTATTTATGCTACTTCTTATAGCGTGTTAATAGTTTTCACCTTTTGTTGTTTGTTCTGTCCTTGTACACCTATCCGATGGTGTTTATTCTGATGGCCTGTTTAGGCCTACCCTTTACTAAACACTTTTCCTTAATACCTTACCATGGTAGTGTTTCTTATTTTCCTTTTTTTTTTTTTTTTTTTTTACTGTTTGTTACCTCACTTGTACATGTACCATAAATTACTACATTATTGCCAAATGGGTGAGCTGCTTGTAAACTAAGTATTGTATACCCCTTTTCTACCTTCCATACCAGCTTTAAAAAAATAAATATTTATTTAGTAGTTCAGAAAGACCTTTGAGTGTGAGCTCTTTTTAGAAAGGTTCAACGTCAGAGGAGACACGAACAGTATACAACACAAATACAGTTATACTGATGCAGGAGAATATGACCTTTGATTGGGAGGTTACATAAAGAACACCCACCAGCAATGGAGCAGAGGCAGATTGAGAACAGTACAGTGGTGATTACATAAACCTTGGTAATTCTGTTTCTAAATTGACACAGGCCAATAGAGTTACAATGCTCAATCAGTAGCTCCATGTTTAGGTAACTGCAACAATGGGAGAGAAGGGATAGAGGTGGAGGAGGGAGATAGGGGTAGCTGCCTCATGGGCTTTGTCAAGAAGAGGGGTGTTAGTTTGAGAGGTTGGGGTAACAGTGTGAGGTGAGAGTGGGGCTAGTCAGTACTGTAGAGAGAAGCGCGACGAGGTCAGGGGGTGGGCAAGTATGCCTGGTTAATTGTGCTAGAATGGCCTGTACAGTCTTTAAACCAACCCTTGACATAAATGCCCATCTCTTTGTTATAACTGAACTCTGACAAATTAAAAACAATAACTATTAAAGGTTCAGCAACATTTCACAACTGGCAACTCTTAGCATCACTATAATGCTTCCATCACATTACTAAACAACCGATAATGCAATGTGATTTTCAATGTTACACCAGTTACCAACTCCTTAATTTATTTAGCAATTTTAAGCTAATCACCCACTTGTATACTTACTTTTTGACTTGGAATTGTACTGGGCCCTGCTTGTACACATTTATACTGTATACTTACCCAAGGTGGACTAAATTATGTAATACGTCATTTGCAATGGGGTCCTGATTTTACACAGTTTTATACCGCAGTTACCCAGGTTCAGTGGGGTTCTGCTGTAAAGTCTTGTGTTTTTTTTTTTTGGTTTTTTTAACAGTTTAGCAATATATTTACCAGGATAACCCAGCTGAAATGCAATATCTCCTTTTCAGTGAGGTCCTGCTTTGATGCATTTTTGTACTGTATTTACCCTGGCTAGCCCAGCTGAAAGGCAACTTACATTTGCAGTAGGTTCCAGCTTTTTACAATCTATTTTCCTAGGATAGAACACCACCATATATACACAGTTCAGTGAGGGCTCTGGTGTATTGGGGTCCTGCTTTTATACATATTTACTATATTTACCCCAGATAGACCATCTGAGATGCAATATCTCGTTTTCAGTGGTGCCCTGCTTTTTTTCATTTTTTTTTTATGAACTTGTATATTTTATTCATTCTTGGTCAAAAAACGTTTTCAGATGATTACTTTACATAAGGTTTGATAATCCATACTGTTGCAGAATACATAAAATTATACATATAGAACTACATTGCAGAATTCCTCTATCCTAGATGAGTTTTCCATAAATATCTTAAAATAATCACCATTTTGTTTTCTTGCAGGTAATTCCCCATATCTGGAATTCCAGTGTACACTGGCAGCAATTTATGCATCATTCAATACTTAACATTGTTCAGCTTCAGTCAACACCTTTCATCATATAACCTACATAACAATAAAAAAACACATAAACATAATATCGCAGCTGTTGTGTACTCATTTCTTTTGAAATGGGAGAGAATTTTCTGTCGTATCACATTAAAGTCTAGTTGGTATGTTTCCACTCAACCTGTATCAAATACTGGTCTGAATGGGGATATTCTCTGTTTCTTCTATATATGAAAAAAGGGGCAACCACCCAACGTTATATTTTTCTAGTTATAGATTTAGCCTTGCTGTTGTGGCTTCCATATTTTAAATTTTACAAATGATCTGCCACCACTGTGTGATTTCTGGAGGATTCGTATTCATCCATTATTGGGTCACCGCTTTATTGGTGACTATTGTTAAAATATTAAAAAAGTACTTTTGGTCTGATTTCCTAAGTTCGGAAGGTGGCAGCCCTAATACAGAGTTTTCAAATCAAGTGCAAGTTGTAGAGAAAAAATCTTCTCTAAAATTATTGGGACATTTGTCCAGAATTACCTCAAGACCGGGCCGGCTCAAAAAATTAATGTGATGGTTTCCCATATTTCCACATTTCCTCCAGCACTTCTCCGTAAGGCATCTCTTTTAAGGCTTGTAGACAACTGGAGTTATAAAAAAAATTGTGTACAGATTTTCCAATGATATTCTCTCCATGTGATTAAATAAGTAGTTTTATGCATCCCCTCCCATATTCTTTCCCAAGATTTGGGAAGTATTGCACATCCTAATTTTTGTTCCCATTTGTCTTGTGTATATATATTCCCTATTTACTTCACCTTCCCCCTCCTGCAGAAGAATAGATTTGCAATAAAGTGCTTAGTCTTGGTATTATAACTCCCATTTCTAACTAATAACGCAAGTGGCAATTCCCCTATGTTTTCTACTGGAATTACTTTATTCAGGAAAGGTCTACATTGTAGGTATTTATAGAAGTCTGTCTGAAGCAATCCATAGTCCTTAACTAGAGAGTTAAATGTAAATATAGTGCCTTCAGCATTTATTAGCAGGGCAACCCAGTTAAGATCTTTTTCCCATTGCAAAAAAAATAATGCTCCCCGATTGACCAATCATTATTAGTATTTATTTCAAAGGAATAAATCTCCAAATTCTACCTGGACTTTCCCAAGACTGCCTAGCTTGTAACCAAACTTTTAGTGTGTGTTTTGTCCACAGGTTGCTAATCTGATATAACATCTGAAATGTTATTGCCCATGGAAGAACATTCGGGGATAACGAGAAACGAGCCCCTTCCTCCATCTCAGTCCAACTAGTGCAGTAGTCTCTCCAACATTTTAAGGATGGGCAAAATATGTGCAGCTTGATAATACTTTATAAAGTTTGGCAACTCCCATCCCCTTTTAATTTAGGTGCTGTAAGGAGCTGCCACCTAATCTTTGGTCTATTTCCCACTCATATGAATTGTGATATCCTTTTTTTTTAAGTTGTAGTCGATCTTTCCTTAAGAATGGGATTGGGAATGTGGTAAACAGGAATAAAAAGCAGGGCAGTATGTTCATTTTAAGAGTCTATTCATTGAGCAAACCTTAAAGGTAATACTTCCCATCTTTTCAGGTCCCTTAACACCACCTGCATTATTGTGCCATAGTTATAATTATATAGTGAATTTAATGCACGATGATCTGGATTCCCAAGTATCGCACTTTGTCTATTACCCATCTATATGAATTGAGATTTTTAGTTTGTTGCGATACAGGGCCAGAGATTCACAACACTTCCATTTTATCTGTGTTTACTTTAAAGCCTGAGATTTTTCCAAAGTTATCTATTAGACTTGGCAGAGGTGGAAGGGAAGCAACCGGGTCTGAAATATATACCAAAGTGTTGTCCGTGTACATAGAAACCTTGTTATCTACCCCCCCCCCAGTTTAATACCTTTGATTGTTTCCATTCGCCAGATGGCAACAGCCAGTGGCTCAATACTAATTGCAAATAGCAGGGGGGAAGCAGACAGCCCTACCTGGTGACCCTTTCAATAGTGAAGTAATCTGATGTTGTTCCATTTACACTGACTCTGGCAGTGGGGCCATCATAGCGTAGTTTTAACCATGACAAAAAGCTGTCCCCTATCCCCATATGTTTTATAGCCATCTGGCCAGTTAAAGACAATCAAAGGCGTTTTCTGCGTCATAGAAAATAGCCAGTTGAGGGGCAGAGCCAGCATATTTTTGGGTCATCACATTTAATAGTCTGCTTATGTTATCTGTAATATGTCTACAAGGAATAAATCCTGTCTGATCTGGATGGATTATAGTCATAATATAAATTTGTAATCTCTTGGCCAATATTTTAGTTAAGATTTTCATGTCTTGATTTAATAAAGAAATTGGACGAAAAGCTGAGCCATTTGTCTTGTTTGTTTACCAGGTTTGGGTATAACTGATATGATGGCATCTTTCCAGGTTTGGGGACTGGCTTTATCCTCTAGACATGCATTAAATACATCTGTTAAAATAGGGGCCAACACTTCCTGAAATGCCTTATAAAATTCTATACTATAGCCATCTGGGCCCAGTGACTTCACTTGTTTAAAATCTTTAACTGCTGCTATCATTTCATCCTGATATGGGATTATCCGTTTCATTTCCTCACTCAGTTTAGGTAATTTTAAAGTCCTTAAAAAAAAAAAGTTTTTGTTTGTTTGCTGAACCTTCTCTTGGTCTTTATCCTCACTGTATAATGTTTTATAATATTTTCTAAAAGCTTCAGCAATCCGTTTAGGTGTTAGATGTTTTTCTTCTGGTTCGTCCCCACTAGTAATATGAGGCTGTTTTGTCTGCCACTGATTTTCATAGTCGAAAGGCTAACAGTTTAGCGGCCCCCCTCCCCATTTCTTAATATTTACAATTTAAAAATCGAAGGACTCCTTCTGCTTTTGTTTCTTCAAATTTGCGAAGTTCCTCCCTTGCCAGCTCCAATTTAGTTTTTAAATTATTATTTTTGGGGTCTTTATGTTCCTTACCTAGATCCTTAATCGACTATAAAAGCTGTGTCTGCGTCAGTTAGGCCAATGTTTTCTTATCCACTGTGCAACTGTTTTATTCCCCACCTAACTACCGCCTTAGCTGCCTTCCACCTAAACCTGGCTGCACACGTTTGGTTTGGCCTTGCATTATACACTTCCTTAATTAGTTTAGTTTCCTGAGTAGTTCTTTATCATTACGTAAAGACACATTTAATCTCCACACTTTCCTGAGTGGGTCATCCCCCATATTAAGTATCACTGAGATTGGTACATGATCCGAATTCGTGAATCTTGGCGTGTAATGTAAACATATAATTTATTTGTGTCATAAGGAAGTCTCTCCTTGAATATGAGTTTTGGACCACTGGCAAAAAAGTGAAATCTATCTTGGTTCCATGTTGAACTCCACTCAACCTCCAAACCCATTTCCTGTATTAGGGCTTTACGTGTTGTAGTAGCAGATTTACGAGTGGTCATACATCCCGAGAATCTATCTTAATTCGGGAGGAGTACACAATTAAAGCGCCTCAACAATACTTTGGTTAAACAATGTTCCCTTACCCCCAATAATTCCTGGAGGTAGTGTTGCCATTTTCCCAAAAAGAGTACAAAAAAAAGGATGCTTCTTCACTCTGAGCATAAATATTGATAAGGTGTAAAGGTTTTCCATTTAAAGTACCCGTGACTCTTCGATATCTGCCCCCCTCATCGGTTTCTGAATTTTCTACCATCATAGGGCATCTTCTGTTAATTAGAATTGCTACTCCCGCCTTTCTCCCTGTGGTGCCCTGCTGTTACACAGTTTTAGATTGTATTTACCCAGTTTAGGCCAGCTGAGAAGGAATACCTAATTTTCAGTCGGCTCGCACATTTTGACCCAAAATTTCTAGCAGTCTTTTTATGACCTGACATTATAATCAAGACAGGTTGAATTTTGTAAATCCCATCTGAAAGGTGATTTTGCATTGCAACTGTGAAAACATGCTTTGGAGGCATTTGAAAACTGACACCGGTCATGTTCATGAGGTGAAGTAACACAGTGGGTATGTTGGACATTAAGGGGTCAAAATCTCCAAAAGTAAAGTTATGAGTAAACATTGAAACCGTTTTGTTTCTTCAAAACTCTTGTTTTTTCACATTTGGACCCCAGTTTTTCAACATGGTCTTTATGACCCCATGTTATGATCAATACCATGTCGATTTTTTTAAAACCCTGCTCGAAAGGTGGTTTCACAGAGGAATTGCAAAAGCATGTTTCAAAGAGGATTTGAAAATTGACACCTGTCATGTTCATCAGGTGGGGTAACAAGAGTTACTGTATGTGCACATTTGGGACTAAAATCTGCAAAAATCAGTTACAAGTAAACATTGAAAAAATTCAACATTTCCTTACAACTTTGTGTTTTGACATTTGGACTCCACAGTATTTTTTTTTTTTTTTTTTAATGAGTCCACCTTATGATCATGGAAGGTAGAAGTTTTAAAATTCCATTCCAAAGGTGACTTTGGAGCAAATGTGGAAACGTGTTTTGGAGGAGATTTGAAATGTTTTTATTTTTATTTTATTAAGTTTTTGTTTACCGGGTAAGTGCACTAGCCATGGTAATGACTATTTTCAGGCATGCCCCGGGAGGGTACAGCACATCAATGCATACAGAACATTTCCTTACAAGTATGACATAATTGACAATAGCATACAGAGTAAATAGGAAAAAAAAAAAAGGTGGCTCTAGACAAGGTAGAAAGTATTAACAGTGTGAGAAAGTAATATGCAAAAGGAAGTGGCTACAGACAGGGTAAATGCAATAACAGTGTGATAGGAATAATAAACAGAAACCATATTCAGAATACAAGGTTACATAATATGTTTTGAAGAAAAAACAAGAAATATTGTAAATGCTATAGTGTTTATTTGGGGTTGACAGTCTGGGGGGGAACTAGGAGGGATAGGAGTAAGGGAGCTAGAAGAGAAGGCAGGAAGAGGATAGGGGACAAGTCTAAGTGGGAGCTAGGACAGACAGGTGGGGGAAGTGCTATTTATATAGTAGAGTAAAACAGAAAAAGGTAGGGAGAGATTAGGCAGGAAGGAGGTGAGAGCTAAGGGGGTTTGAAACAGCAGCACATGCAGGAGGACTCGGGCTGGGTACACAATTTTTTCTTAAATGTTGCATGAGATGGTGCTCGGTGCAAGGCTAGAGGGAGGGAGTTCCAGTATTTGGGGGGCATGACAGGCGAAAGCACTTGCGCATTTGGAGGTGTAGTGTCTAGGTATGAAGACGGGGGGGCACTGTCAGTGGATCTCAGCCCGTAAGAGGGTGTTCTGATTTGGAAGTGGCCTGCAAGGGGTTTGGGTATTCGTAGCTGGACAATATTGTCTATGACAGAGCCATAGGCATAAAGCCTGGGCTCAAGTGGAGAAAGCCATCCCAGCTCTGAATAAAGGAGGCAGTGGTGTCTCATCTTATGACAGGAGGACGCATAGCGACAAATGTTGTATGTCACGTCCCATTTCTGAAGAGTTGTTTTGCACGCAGAGGTGTATAACAACCTCATAAGTAAGTGAGGGCAGGAGGATGCCACATACAATGGCAAGCCTTGCCGATGGAGTAAGCACATAACTGGCATGGTATGCTATGGCAGTTTTGGTGTTTACCTGCTTGCAAGTCAGTTGGATGTGTAGGTCAAAATTTAGTGATGGGTCAAGTGTGACACACAGATATTTAAATGAATCCACCACACCGATAGTCAAGCCATTTGAGGAGGAGACTTGAAGTTTTGGATGGGCATGCTTGAGTTTTGTATTTGATCCGAAGAGCATGGCTTGGGTTTTGGACTCATTTAGGACAAGTTTGTGACTAGATAACCATTGTTGGGTGAGCTGAAAGTCAAGAGAGTTGACCGTTTGTCGTCAGTGTTTTTTGCACTGGCATATAGAACAATGTCATCTGCATATAGCAGGGACTCTGTCCTATGGAGGTTGGTGGTGATATTGTTTATGAAGATAGAGAAAAGCAGAGGCCCGAGAATGGATCCTTGTGGCACCCCAATGTTTATAGTGGCCTTGTCCGAGAAGGTAGAGTTGTATTTCACAGTTTGGATCCTGTCAGATAGGTAGCTACCAAACCACCTTACAACGTTCAACGAGAAACCTAGTGATCTAAGGGAGGCTAGGAAGATGGAGTGATCAACTAGGTCAGATGCCTTAGTCATGTTGATGAAAATGGCCCCGGTGAGAAGACCAGAATCCATAGCCTCTAGGGTATCTGATGTGAATTTGAGAAGTGCAATGGCCGTGGTAAGTAGATAATGTTGCTGGTAGAAATCAATTGTTTGGGCAGCTACCAGCTTCTGGAAGATTTTGTTGAGGACTGACAGCATGGATATGGGCCTGTAATTTGAGATCCTTACAGTCTCCTTTTTTGAAAACTGGTAATCCTAGCTTCCTTCCGTATGTCAAGGACATAGCTTTGGCATAGGGAGAGTGTAAAAATCTTGGCCAGTGGAGCAGCAATGTGGGGAGCAGCTGTCTTTAGTAGCTTGGGTTCTAGATTGTCAGAGCCAGCTGCAGTGTAGTCATGGATTTTTTTAGCAATCTAAGCACGTCACACCTTGAGACTGCCTTGAAAAAGAAATATGGGCCGTTGACATCTGATGGGGTAGGCATGTTCAATTGGGTAGGGAAAGAGGAGGTGTAATTAGTTAAGTCAGAGAACTTGCTGTTGAAAAAGTTTACAATGGTTCTAGTATTATTGTTGTGTATGCCATTAAGTGACATGTCTTTTGGGGTGGATGCTAGATTCTGACCAAGAAAGAATTTAATATGGGACCAGAATTTCTTTGAGTCGCCATAAGAGTCGGTTAATAGATCTTTGCAATGTGAGCTCTTGGCCTTTTTGGTGTCCTTTTTGCTGGAGTTGCGTAGGGCCCTGTAAGTATTTCGGTCAGAGGACAGCCTTGAGCTTTTGTCTCTTTGCTTTAGCTTAGTGAGGAAGTCAGATTTGAGCCAGCATGTTTGCCTATTTTTTTTTACCCTTCAAGTTATAAGTTTGCAGTGTTTATCCTGGAGTGCTAGGATGTGGGTCAGGAATAGACTGGGGGCAGTTTGGGCATCATTTGATGTAAGGAGGGGGGGGACCAGTCAGTAGTGGCAATGTCATGTAGGAAAAGCTGTGAGTCAAAGTTTGTATAGTTGCGGAAGGTGATGAAATGAGGCCTTGATGGGGTAGGTTTGCTCTTTCCCCAGATACAGTAGGTTGAAGAATGATCAGTGATGGCATCTGGTAGTACGCTAGAGGCAGTTACATTTTCAGGGTGGTTGGCCATTATCCAATCAAGTAGGGTTTTCGTGTTGGAGTGAGGGGAGGCTCTAGTAGGTTCACATATTAGCTGGTGCAAATTATGGCCCTTCAATTTGGTCAGTGGATTGGATTGGTTGGTGCCCAGCCAATTGATGTTTAGGTCCCCCAGTATAAGGACCTTATTTCTCCCAGCAAGGCTTGAGATTTGATCCAGTAACTCATCTAGTCCTTTTAGACCGTTTGAGGGGGGATTGTAGGCACATACTGTACGATATGTAACTTTTTGATACCGAGGGTGAGCAGGACATGAAGTGCCTCAAAGTGACCTGGGTTAGTTAAATTGATGGTAGTGACATAGAGATGTTCTTTAAAATAGATAGCTGTACCACCCCCCTTTTTGGGTGCAGCTCTGTCAAGTATCGAGAGATTATAGGATGGAAGGGAGCAGAGAGTGTCAGATGTGGATGGTTTAAGCCAGGTTTCAGTTAGGCAAATATAAGGTTTGTATAATGAAGTCCAGGATTCAAGCTCTTCTAGGTTGTGCATAAGGCTCCTGATATTGTGGTGTACAGTAAGACCTTTAACATTGCTAAAAGAGTCAGGAGTAGCATTAGTCAGTCCTGGGTTTGGTTGAACATCCCCAGAGAGTAGGATAGCAAGTAGGAGGAGATACCAGAGCTTCCGACACAGGAGGGGACATAGATGCATGTGACATTTATTTTGGGCATAGGCAATCGTGGATCCAGGCCTTATTTAGTAGTATTGGGTTGAGGTCACAGCGTGGGTAGGGATCAGTAGTAGGTTCGAAGTAGTAGTATTCATGAGGCAAGAAATTGGTCAGCGAAGATCCAGCTTGTGGTATTTTATGAATAGATGGGTGTAGTAGTGACAGTAATAATAATAATTTTATCTATAAGGCGCCTTTCAATTACCAAGGCGCCGTACATAAATAACAAATCAGAACAATAAAAGAAAAAACATTAAAACATACAATTAAAACAAAACAGTCATAACGGTCAATATTATAAAAATGCAGTTTCCCATAAAAAAAGTCTTCAGACCTCTTTTAAAGCCCGCCACAGAAGTGCACTCCCGCAACCGATGGGGTAGAGAGTTCCAAAGGGTGGGGGCTACATAAGCAAATGCCCAAGCACCCAAAGATTTCAAATTTACCCTTGGAACCTCTGGCAACCCCTCGTCGGTCGAGCGGAGCGATCAATTCGAGTGATAAGGAACCAGAAGTTCTTTCAGATAGCCTGGGCCCAAATTGTGTAGAGCTTTGAAAGTCAGCAAGCTGACTTTTAAAGGTGATCCGCCACTGAATTGGCAGCCAGTGCAGTTTGCGCAGCACCGGAGTAATATGACAGGATCTGCTTGAATCCGTCAAAAGCCGGGCTGCAGCGTTCTGCACTAGCTGCAGGCGACGGATTTCAACCCCAGAAAGCCCTAGGTAAAGGGAGTTGCAATAATCCAAGCGCGAGGACACAAAGGCATGAACTAACGTTGGCAGGTCGGCAGACAGAATAAGATGCCGGATCCTGGTGATGTTCCTAAGGTGGTAAAAGGAAGTCTTAACGACTGCAGACACCTGCGAATGCAGTGTCAGCCCGTTGTCAAGAACCACCCCCAGGTTCCTCACCCGTTCAGAGGTCTGGAGAGATGCCTCCAAGAAAAATTCTGGAAGGCGCATCAACACCAGACCCCCCTATCCGACGACCCGGGTCCACAACCAGTACCTCAGTCTTATCAGAATTCAACCTCAGCCAGCTAGAATTCATCCACTCCTGGATTTCGGTTAGACAGCTATTAAAGACTGAGAGAGCTCCAATCTGGTCGGGGGCAAAAGAAAGACAGAGCTGATGTATCATCTCAGCCCATACTTCCTTACAATGTCTCCAATGGGTAGCATATACACCGCAAATAACATGGATGACAGTACTGAACCCTGGGGCACCCCACAAAACAAAGCAGTTTAATCTGAGAAAAAAAACCCGGGCACAACTCTTTGTGATCTTCCAATGAGGAATAATGAGAACCATCTTAAGACGGCTCCAGATATTCCACAAAACAGCCTCAGGCATTCTATCAACACCATGTGATCTACGATGTCAAAGGCTGAAGAAAGGTCGAGGAGAACCAAAATGGAATGACTCTTCCGATCTCTAGCCATCAAGAGATCATTGAGCACCCGAACAAGCGCTGTCTCTGTACCATGTCTTTTACGAAAACCGGACTGGAGGGGTTCATAGACGTCATGGATGGTAAAATGGTCTTCCAGTTGTGCAGCCACTACTTTCTCAATCACCTTCCCAACAAAGGGAAGGTTAGAGATAGGTCTGTAGTTTTCCAGTCATTACCACCACCTCTTTCAGGGAGCTAGGAAACTCACCGATTCCAGGGAGCACCTGACAATCTGAAAAAGGATTGGACCAATGATTTCAATACAACCCAAAATTAGGGAGGTTGGTCCAGGATCCAAACTACAGCACATAGGGCGCATATGCTGGATGATCCTCATGACATCAATGAACTCCAGCTGACTGAAGGAGCTCCAGGAAAGCCGAGGCACCATGATCTCACCCTGGTTCACGGCAGCCCCCATACAGTGTGATGGCAGCAACTCAGCCCTAATGTCGGCCACCTTGTTTACGAAGAACTGAACAAGCTCATTGCACTCCAATTGCGAAAAAACTTTCCGAACTTGAAGACAGGCTGAGTTGCACAGTCTGTCCACAGTTCGAAACAGTTGAGCTGGTCGATTCCGAGCAACCACAATCTCCCTGGACAGGAACTCTGCCTTCTTACGGGTGATTGCGGATTGATAGACCTGATAATGATCCATCAATCTAAGGCCACGTGTGGCCATAAGAAGGAAAAATATCATGTGTTGGTTCATTGTGACTATCTTGGTAGACAGAAAGGTGTACAAGTGAGTAAGTTGTCAGTTTTATAGTAGTAGGGATATAAATTGTCCAACAGTGAGAGGAGGCACCTAGGAAGGAGGAGCTATCATGTATTTAAAGGAGGCCTGAGAAGGGGTGGGGCGGAGGGAGAAATATATCGAGTGGGATAAGCCCCAGCCACCAACAGGGATAAGCCATAGAGTCAGGCCGATGGCTTTAGAAAGGCACTGAGAAAGCACTAAAATTCAATGAGGAAAGGCACACCAATCAGCAGTGCATCCTGCTGCAGGCAGACCAATTAGAAGTTCCAGCACAGGGCACAGCACCAATCGGAGAACACCGACGGAGAAAGTACCCAGGGAATAGAAGCGGCAAGTACCTGTACGTTGATCCGGGCTCGGGGACCAGGAGGGCAGCCATGGGTTGCAGAGTCTTGGAGGGCGGCAGCCGGTGGGACAGCCATCTAGCACTGTCTCTTGTGGTGTGGTGCCACTCGGGGTGGACAAGTCCTAGGAATGAAGGGGAGAGAAAGCAAATTAAAATATCAATTGCGACTTGGGGAGGGAGGCTGGCAGCAGTCAGTCAGTGGGGGGTTGGGGTGATCAGGATAAAACAAAAGGCTATGAGCTATAGATAGTCAGGGATGGGATTACTGAAACAAGAGAAGCGTGCAGTTTACAGCGAGGGGCCGAGAGCCAAGAGGGGTAGGGAAGTTTTAGGCAGAGTTTCATGGGGAGCGAGTAAAACAGCTTTGAGCAAGGTTAAAAAGAAAAAAATAGGAGACAGGCAGGTATCAGCAAAAACGGGAAGTTTGGGTGGGAGAGGGCAGGTTTAAGAAGGGAGTAGGCTGAGACAGTAGATGAGGAGAAACAAGAGAGCAGTTTAGAAATTAGCAACTTAAGCACTACACAGTTAGATTTTTCAGCAGTTTGGCAACAGATTTAGGCAGGAAGGGAATAAAACTTTAGCTATTATGCATTACTTTTTTAAAACAGCAGTTAGACAGCCAGCCCAGTGGCACTGAGGGTTGAGGCGCTGGATGCCACACCTCGCGCTACCCTGGCGACCCGGGTTCGGGAACGGACTCGGGTGGCCGGGGGTCGGCAGGGGAGAGGGAGGATCGAACGTCCCAGCGGATGCTCTTCTCCCTCAGGGGTGGGTGACCAAGAATGCACTAGCGTTCTGCATCCCTTCAAGCCAGTGGAAGCACCGGCAGCAGTAAGGGATGGAGGTGGCTCCGTTTGGCGGAGTCGGGGAGGGGAGGCGTTGGACAGCGCATGAGGTAAGGCATGCGTCAGCATGCCACCACTTGGAACGTACGTCCCAAGCATGGGACGTCTCAGAGGGTAGGGGAGTAAAGGGAGAAAAACGGAAAACACCTCTTGGCAGCCCTAGATAAAAGCTGCTCCGGTTCCATCCAAGACCACCAAGAAGGGACAGACCCCACTGTGCAGGAGGTAAGAGGAGGAGGCACTCTAGGGGCAGATCCCAAGAAGGTGGAGTGCTGGAAATGAGCGGACGGAAGGAGTGGGCACCAAGAGGAGATAGAAGGGATAAATAGAAAGTAAAAAAAAAACAAACAAAAAAAAACAGCAGTTAGAATTACAGGCAGGTAAGACAAATTCTGAAAAACATTGAGCGGGATAAGCCCTAGAGTCAGATTGCTTTAGAAAGGTGCTGAGAAAGCACTAACTTTCAGTGAGGAAAGGCACACCAACCAGCAGTACATCCTGCAGCAGGTGGACCAATTAGAAGTTCCAGCACAGGGTGCCGCACCAATCAGCACCAGCGGAGAAAGTACCTAGGGAGTAGAAGCGGCAAGTACCTGTACATTGATCCGGGCTCGGGGACCAGGAGGGCAGCCGTGGGTTGCAGAGTCTTGGCAGCCGGCAGGACAGCTGTCTAGCTCTGCCTCGTGTGGCGTGGCACCACTCGGGGTGGACAAGTCCTTTACATTGATCCGGGCTTGGGGACCAGGAGGGCGGCTGTGGGTTGTAGAGTCTTGGCGGGTGGCAGCTGGCAGGACGGTCATCTAGTTCCACCTCGTGTGGTGCCACTCGGGGTGGACAAGTCCTGTACATTGATCTGGGCGCGGGGGAATAGGAGGGCGGCTGTGGGTTGCAGAGTCTTGGTGGGTGGCGGCCGGCGGGATGGCCATCTAGCTCCGCTTCGTGTGGTGTGGCGCCGCTTGGGGCTAACAAGTCCTGGGAATGACACTTCTGTTAATAAGGTGGGGTAACAAGAGGCCTGTGCTGAAAATTGGGGGCCAAAATCTTGGCGCATCAAAATGTTGAGTAAAGGTTTAAAAGAAATCATTTCTTCATAACTTTGTTTGATTCCCAGATTTCTAATATAATCTTCATGACCAATATCATTTATGAAATACTGGCCGAAATGTCATTTCTCGACACAAGTGCGAAAACGCATTTTGGCCAGGATTATTGAAAAACGCCTGTCGTGGTCATGAGATGGTGTGAAAAGTGGCTGTGTTAGAAATTTGGGGGTCATAGTATTGAATATTACCAAAGTTGTGAGTGAGCATTGAAAAATGTCAACGTATCTTCCTAACTTTTTTTTTGTTTAATATTTTGATCCCAAATTTTCAACATAGTGTTCTTATGACTACCTCAGAAACCTGGTAGGTGGAATTGTTCAAATCCCATCCAAAACTTGATTTCGCATAGCAATTACGAAATCATCTTTTGGGCCAGATTTGAAAACTTTCACCCACCTTGTTCATGAGGTGGGGTCTCAAAAAGGCCATGTTGAAAATTTGGGGGGGGGGGGTACTAAAAACTGACAAGGCTATGAGTACAGGTTAACAATGCATTGAAAATACATTGACCACAGCTTACCTGATATCCTCAGTTCCCAGTCTGTGTTTGAGGAGCGGTGACATGTCTCTGGTCAAGAGAGGATTAGGGCACTGGACTTCCTGGTAGGTTAGTAAGGGGTAAGGGTGGGTGGGGTAGTAGGTGCTGAATGGTGGGGGGTTAGCAGCAGTGGCGGCAACAGAGGTCGATGACCATTTTCTTTCCTTTTTTACAGGGTGTAAAAAGAAAAAAAAAAAAAGATGGTATTCTTTATTTCGGGTACCAATACTGGGAATTGTGTACCACAGTGTTGAGTTCATATTTGTGGAGCATGAGAAGTGATGGGGTAGTGGGAGGGATGCTTAGCAGAGTGTGGGATCTTTTTAAAAGGGCCACAGGCATGGGAAGCAAAGCTTGAGGTGTGAGAGGTACTTGGCAGAGGGTGGATTGCTTAAAAGGGGTAAATGGAGGTTGAGCTGGGGTTATGTACAGTGATTTACATAGTGGGGGAGGACGAGGTGCTGGCTGATAGTGATGCTAATCAGCTGCTTGCTAGGTGGTGTCATGCAGATCAGAGAGCCGCCTTGTGATACAGGCAGCTCTTTTCTTTGGACTTCAGTAAGTTTCTGCCCAGCAAGCCCAGAAGAGCACCATTATCAGCCTGGCTGATTGGTCTGACACTGTTGAGCCCACTGCAGACTGCTCAGTGACACACCTCTCAAATCCACTATCATAGCAATATATTTGTATATTTGCTTTGCATAGTCTTGAACATAAAAATTACACTTTTGTTTGCGATGCCACCAAGGTTCCAACAAGTGGCTGGGTACTGACACACTGCTAGTTGGCACAAACTTTACTTTTTTTTTTTTTTTCTTCTTATTTTGCATTTTATACTCCCCATGCACCGGTGGCAGAGCTCTGCCATGAACCACCTGCCCGCGAGCCCAACCACCGCCAACCAACCCCTAGACCCCCCCCCCCAATGACTTGCCCCTGTGGTGGGGCTGGGAAGGGAACTTCTTCCCTCCCCAGAGCACAATCCAAATCCGGGGACGTGGCAGACCAGTGGGTCGGGGGTGAGGTTTCATGAATACCCTGGCTGCCATTTTCCTTTTTCTGGTGGCCCCCTCCCGACACACGCCTGTGCGCATGTGGGGGCATGCCACGATCACAGTCTGCTTGGCGTGCCAGCCTGCTCTACCCCCAAGCCCCCACCAGAGGGCAACAGACAGATGGGATGACAATCCCTCCTTCCCAAGAAGAGAGCAGTCCTCAGGACGCTCGATCCTCTCTCGCCCATGCCGACCCCTGATGGCCTGGGCTCATTCTCAAACCCGGGTTGCCAGCGTGGTGCGAGGTGTGGCATTTAGCGCCTCAACCTCCAGCGCCACTGGACCGGCTGGCACACACTTTTTACCCACTGCCCAGTTCATGCCGCAGAGCACATTTCTGAATGACACAGAGCCTGCTTCAGGACTTGGGAGAAGGAAGGAACTGCTGCAAACCTGCTACTTGGGCGAAAATAGAGTTTATATTTGAAAACTACCACAGAAATGTTTTTCTTCATTGTGGTTCCACCAAGGTGCTAAGTACAAGTGGCCAGGCATTGTCATGCTGCCAGCTGGCACACACTTGCTGACAAAAAAAACCATCTCTGGCTTCAGGCAAGGGCTTCAGTCAGCCTGTTTATATGCCCTGCTAAAATGCTTGTTCTGCTGTGAAACTTGTGTGCTGTACTACTGATGATATTAGACAAGTGGGCACCGGTAGAGGTCCACCTCATGCCCTGTCTGCCCATTGCTCAGCCCCAAGCACAGTTCTCCAGTTTAGAATCCAGTCTACCCCTAGGAGTTCCCAGTTTCAGGCAAGCCCCTTGTCCCAGAGGCCTGTTGCTCTGCAAACACTGCTTAGCCTGCCGTGTGTGTGTGTGTGTGTGTGTGTGTGTGTGTGTGTGTGTCTACCTTAAAATAGCCTCCCTTCAGCAGCCTTGCTGTTTGCAGGACTATAGGCAAACTTTTGAAAAGTATTTTCCTTTTTTTTTTTTTTTGAAGAATATACTTGCTATCTAACTAGAAGTGATATCACAGACCTGCTTAAGCTACCTACCAGCCAGATGAGCGTGCAAGTGAGATTTAGCACTGGCTCATGTTATTGCGTTGAGTATAGCACTGAAACAAGGCTGATTCTCACACTCTTGTCTAGTTAACCGTTTCAGATGTGAACTGCGTTTTGTGGTTCAACTGGTTTGCTTGGTCTGCATCATTTGGACCAGTCAAACCAAAAGTCCACCTGTTTGTCCCAAAAGTTTACTACTGTCTGAAAGAATTGAACACCCAAAGTTTGAGGTGTTCAGTTCTTTGGTAGAACTGAACTTGGAGCTGTAAGCTAGAGTTCTATCAATTATGCGTGATGGAAGTACACCTTAACTGAGATTTCTTCAGACGGTTTCCGCAGGCAGTTTTCAATACAAGATAATAGGTAGTACAGATGTGACTGAAAGATGGATGTGATGGGGAGGGGAGAGGGAGAGAGGTGACTGAAAGATGTGATGGAGAGAGAGAGAGAGAGAGAGAGAGACGTTAATACATCAGTTCATAGACCTAGTGTCAGTAAGTTTTTTAAAATGAGGCTCTGAATACAGAAAGCAGTGATTGGCAGCCAAAGTAGGAAGTAATATAAGTAGTTCAGTATTGGGCTCAAAGGCCTTTCTTCTCAATAAATATCCCTTCAGTTGCCTATCACTGCTTTTTTGTTTGTGTCCCAAACCTTGTTTTAAGACCATCTATGATATGGGTCCATTTGATCAGGAAGGGTGGAGCTCCCAGTGATGTTTGAGAATTGGGTATCATTCAGTTTAATAGTATCTATCAGCTTGAGCACTTTGTTTTCACCAGACTCTCTGCATCGAGCTGTTGAAACTGACACATCATCCCGACCACAAAATGGATGCCTCAGACCTCCATCTTCACTGTATTTATTTGAAAATATTTTACCAGGTAAACCATACAGTGACCATCAGTCTTGTTTACAGATGTGATTGGGGGGGGGGGGTAGGAGAGAAGTACAGGACTAGGAAATAAAGCAGGTTACATTAGTTTAAACAGCATATGGTGCTAACATAGTAAAGTGCCATTTTTGTGCTCAGTTTTTTTTTATTATATCAGATTTCAATGTCTTGGTTACCAAACCATGTTTTCTGGGATTGTTCTAGTTTCAGGGTCATACTCTTTGGGGATGTTCTAGTTACCAGATCACACTCTCTGGGTAGTAGTATCAATTCTCAAAATCGAATATTGTGGAAGACTTTGGCTGTGACCTTAACTTCCCTTTATTCACACATTGCATACATTTAGCCTGAGCTGCACAGATTGCCAAACCTATAATATCTTGTGAGCCATAATGGACACAGATAAGCAGGCATTTGCCTGTTGAGCACATCAGGATAGCCAGAAAACACCAACATACAGTAGCTGACTCCAACAGCTGGTCCCGACCACAGCTGCTCCCTTTGTATTATCCAGCACTTTGTGAGAATGTTGAACTGTATATACAAACAAGGGTAAAGGAGCACTGTAATGCGAGTGTCTTATCCTAGGTCTTATTCTTGACTGTGGCTAAAGTTGCAATTCATCCGTTTTTAATTTAATTTCTTACCTGCTGTCTTTAGTGGCTGGGAATATGTGAAGACCCACAGTAACTTTGCTACTGAAGAAAAATTAAACTTTTGAATTTTCAGGGAAAAATATATAAAGATTTCTGCTATGTAGCATGTAAACCCCCCCCCCCCAAAAAAAAAGGCATTACAGTTTATAACAGTACATGAGACTACAATACTACAATATGTGTGGGGAATCCTGATTTTAACCCACACAATCTTCATAATTAAAGACGATTGGTTTCTTCTGTGATATTTGCCATTATGTGTTGTAGCATTTGAATGCCATGTACTGTAGTTGTCCACTGGTGAACTTTACTTCATTGTAAAGGAGATGCTGCACCTCAGAGGGGAACAGAAAATAATAAATGCCCTGTATTGCAATATAGAAAAGTTATGCATTTATCTGCAGTTTAAATTGCAGTGATACGTTTAGTGCTTGTGTAATTATACAGTTTGCTAGTATTGTATGCTATCATATCAAGACATTTACTGTATTAAAATGGTTTTAAACAGCTAGTGGCATCAAAAATTGCAGACAGAAAATATTCATATTTAAAATCAGTCAGTTGTTACTTTTTACTTCTGAAATATTTATTTTCCATTTTTTGTCCATTTGCTCTTTGGAAGGTTTCTACCCGATTGTATTACATGTGATGTGAACAGCAGTATTTTATCTGAAGGCTGACCTATCTAGTTCTGTTCCTCTTCATATCTCCTCAACATTGTGACCTTGTGTATTGTGACATCACAAGTGGCAGATGTGACAGCAGGTGGTTGGCTGTTCTTGGTCAGCTGTGATAGCACAAGGCTGTATGAGGTGATGCAGAACTATATATCATTAATCTCCAGGTAGAATACAGTTCCCCACCTAACCCTTATACTGTCTGATAGAAAATCTTTTAATTGGCAAAAAGAAAATGAAAAAATAATTCAGATACAAGTCATAACAACTCACTACTTTTTGAAAGTTCATATTTCAGGCAGTATACTAGCTCTTTATGCCTTAATTTAAAATCATAAAACAAATGAGATTGCAAAATTTATGTTCTGGTTAAGGTACCTTTTTAACCACAGTTTTGAGAGCCTTATAAGTAAAGTGAAACCAGACATGTTGCATCAGCTGGGAAAGTACTGCTGGACAATAAACCTGTGTTTGCTTGGAGGTTGGCTTTTTTACGTATCTTTTTATTGCTGCCTGGGTAACTGCTGGTGTTTTACATTGGCCATTTATAGTATGTGGTAAACTGAGCAGCTTAGCATCTGGCATTCCCTTATAGCTGCTGACCTCACTGCAGACTCAGCCATTCCACACTTTCTGGAGAGCAGCGGGAACTTGCCATATCTGGTGTTTTTACATCTGTTTAGTACTCTGTTTTATGCTTGGGCTTTTGCTTGAAATGTATTCTTTCATGTTTCTTAATTTTTTAGATGAATCTACTGTGGAGTTAAGAGATTATAATGTTTGTTAACTTTATCAAGTTTCCCTAAAGATGAGAACCACAGTTAAGCATTGGATTCAGTAGGCATGGTGATCGTTAAAATATAGCTTGTATAGTGAATTTGAACATCTACCAGCTAACTATATTGGTGCGATGTTTCTTGCTGTTTGTATGTGTTATTGAAAACATTTGTTATGTTGTAAAATACCAGCTGACACTGCCTGTCTCACCACAAATAAGACCTCGTTTTTTTGTTTGCTTTATTCAGGAACTGGAGGAATTTCTTTTGCTCTCCTATTTGCATGCAGCTTGTGGAGTTGCAGTTATAGTAGTTTTAAGGCCTCTGTATCCAGCTGTGAGGAGGAAGGACAGTAGTTTGAAACTGGAATGCATCCCACTTGATCCAGAAATAAGCTAACCTAATTTTCCTGAAACATTCTGTAAAGAGACTTTTTATATGCATTTCTTAAGGTTATGGCAGTTTTGTACTAAGATGTGCAGACAAAATACAGATTTTCCTCCTTCAGTGCTGTACGTTTAGCTCCCCTGTTACATGGCAGAGTGCGGTTGAAGAGATTGCTTTCCCATCTATTTAGTTAGCAAACTTTCCCTTTATTACCGGGTGAAGTAACACTGGCAATAGAAACACTAATAATCCATCAGTGCTCTTAGGAGTGTTGGTATGGAACCATTTTATTTACAGGGACTGATGCATTAAATGTACGAACATTGAGAACTACTGCACCAGGTCAAAAAGATAGCATATATCCATAAAATGAAAAAATTATTTTGTTACTCTGTCTTGGGGACAGTCATGTTGTCACAGAATGTACTCTGAGGAGTACAGTAACATAATTATAGGTCATGGGAACATCCCTGACCAGTTAAAGCCCTCCCTTGAGTTGCATGAGGTACTCTTACCACTGTAAGCGTACTTCATGAGCTGAGCCACTGTAACAGGCTGTGACTGACTACCCCTGCTGACAGCATTTTAAATAAAAAAAAAAAAAGGATTTTTTAAATTGAATACAGTAAGTGAACTATAATAACTTTATGGATCTGTTTGGAGGGCCTCTTATGGATGTGAGTGTTGCCTCACAGGTTCTTGGGACCAGAGGACTGTGAACTGAAGTTGAGCAGTTCTGCTGTCCTAAGGACACAAGAGGCAACTCTCTCTGATCCATTAGGGGCACTTCAAATGACTCAAGAGTGTCTCCTCTTGTCTTCTTGGGGCCAGAGGACTGCAAACTGAAAGAGTTGTTCTGTGATCCTAGGAACGTGCAAGGAAACGCTCTTCTATCCATAAGAGGCCATCCAAATGGATTCAAAACATAAAGCAGTGGTGCACTCTTTAGATAAAGCCACTTGCTAGCTGAATAAAGTGTTAAGATTGAGAGTATCTTTTGGGGGCAGGAGTCGCAGTACCCTTTTCTGAAAAATAGGTTCAGAAAGATGTCTGGTTGTGCTTTGCAGAAATGAATTATACTGTGTATTTGTTAGCATGTGTGTTCCTGCAAGGTCTGGATCCCCCTGTGAAAGGGTTGGATAAGATCCTGTCCATTTGTTATGCAGAACTAAAGGCAAGGATCTATTTTTCCTCCTTTCCTATTCTGCCACTTGTCCAGCTCTTGCTTGTCTGATTGCGCAGTCAAATTTTCTGTGTGGCACATAGGAATTGGCCACTACAGTCACACAATTTCCCCATTTTTCTCCCTTCACTTGCTGTTTCTAGTTCATTTAATTTATTTTTCATTTATTTTTTGTTCTTGTAGGCCTGATGATCAAAATGCCCGGTTTCACAGGTAAGTGGTAACATGAACACATAAAAACATCCAATATAACACATGCTACAATCAAAAGTAGACCTACAAACCTACAATAAAACAATACACCATTTCTTAATAATCTACTTATTACATGTACATTCCTATTTATATTTCAAAAAGAGTAAATTTCCTTTTAAAATTAAGAACTGTTTATTCCCTTGCTTCTCTGATTGATATATATGAATCTGTATGTGAAACAGGGATCTCTCGGTTTGCAAATGTATACTTGTACTGTTGAAATGAATGCAGAAAGCTAGTTGGGTTTCTTTTAAAAATGGCAATCTGTAATACAAGGGGTTAACTTTGAACTATATTTTGACCTCCTCAAGCTTGTTTGCAGAATTATCAGCAGGAAATCAGCCCGGGGACAGGATGTCTTAATTGGCTGCACCTGTTAGGACTAATGTACTCTTCAGGCTGATCACAGGAAGGTCAGTGGAAGAATGTCTTAATACATTTTGTGGAACACAGGTGATGTAATTTACAAGAACAGGATGCAGAATTTAATTGCTAGGGAAAGACAGAGAGCAGTGTTTTGTATAGAGAGGGAGATAGCTGGAGATTTTGACTCTCAGATGAATGACTTCCGTTTCCTTTAACTGTTCTGTTTTTTTACGAACATACGAAATTTGCCAACAGATAAAGGCCTAGCGGTCTATCAAGTCTGCTCTAATGTGCAGCTAGCACCCCTTATTCTACAGCTGCCCCTTCCTCCCACCCTCCCCCTTGTCCTGTCCCAGACCCTTTAAAAGCAGCATACTGTTCTACTGGATACCACTTCTGCTGGTAATGCATTCCACTCAGCTACCACCCTCTCCATAAAAAAGTCTCCTCAGCTCCCTCCTGAACCTTCGTCCCTCCAGTCTCATATCATGACCCCAGGTGTCCCTCTTCTCCCTTACTTTGAACAGCCCCTCTGTACCTGTCTTGTTTATACCTTTCATGTACTTGAAGGTTTTAAGCATATCCCCCCATTCCTCCTCTCCTCCAGTGAGTACATGTTCAACTCCCTCAGCCTCCTCTCATAAGGTAAGTCCCCCAGCCCCTGGATCATCTTTGTCACCCTGCAACCCCTACAGTAACTTAATGTCACTCTTCAGATACGATTGCCAGTACTGCACGCAGTATGCCAGGTGCAGTCTGTCTAATCTGTACAGTGGCAGAATCACCTTCCCCCTCCTCGGGGATATACCCCTTGCAAAGCAACCCAACATTTTGTTGGCCTTTGCAGCTGCCTTCCTACATTGTGCGAGTTGTTCATTGACCCCGTAATGAGCATCCTCGGATCCTTTTTCTCCTCTGTCTTGGCTAGCTGCACTTCCCCCATCTGGTAATTCCTCCTTGTTTTTTTTCACCCCAAAATACAGCATCTTGCACTTTTTGGCATTGAACCCCAGTTGTCAAGTGTCCAACCAGGTTTCCAGCTTTGTCAGATGATCCTACAACCCCCGCTATCCCCCTAGGTCGTCCACCACCACTCCCATCTTGGTGTCATCAGCAAATAGACTGGTATTGCTCTTGATGCCCAATACTGTCTGCAATGAATACCCCAAACACTGGTCACAACACCGAGCTCTGTGGAACACCGCTCATCACTACCCTTGGGGATGAGCGCTCCCCACCCACCACCCTCTGCCTTCCCTGAAGCCAGTTCCCTACCCATCTCACCAGCTTTGCACCCGCCCCTGTGCCTTCTGTTTTACTGTTCAGCCTCCCATGCAGCACATTGTTGAATGCCTTACTGAAGACCAGGTACAGGACATTCACTGCCTGCCCCCCATCCAATTGCCTAGTTACAAGTCATACAATTTTAACTCTGCCTGTATCAAGAACTATCCTGCACAATTTTTTTATTTTGTTGTTGTTGATAATAAAATGTTACTTGTGAATTTTACAACTTCTTCCATTTTTGTCTCTGCTGCCTGCCTTATGCCTCAAAAGCACACTCTCCCAATTATCTTCATCTCCCATTCCTAAACAACCCCCATCACCCTCCTACAGTTAAAACCTCCCATATATTGCATCTGCCAATCTCCCACTGCTTCATTAATCACATTAAAAAATATGTGCAATTTTCTACTTTTCGCTCATCTTGGGTGCTGTCACAGTCACTGTGTGTATTAAAATATTTGTTTGGTAAAGACACACTGAGCTGCAGCTAGCTTCTGTGTGCAGCCCAGAGAAGAAGGAAGGGTTTACATGGGGGGAGGGACCGTATTGTTACAAACTAACATTCAGGTAGTGCAAATTACAATCAATACAATGAAAAAAGTAGTGCAGCAAATCAGTGTGGACGCAGAGAAGTTGCATCAGCAACGTAAGTACATTGGGAAATGCAGCAAACATGGAGTAAACCTAATGCAGTGCACTGCAGTTAACTGGAGTAAAGGAGCAGGAGAGGCCTATACAGTGCATAATCCTATTTTGTAATGACAGCAAGGGGAGGAAAATGGGGGCAAGAAACTGAACAATAGGGCTAGTTGCAGACATAGAAAAGAGAGCGTGCTGATCTTGGAAGAGGGTTTGAAAGGGGGAAAGAGAAAGGGTGTTCCAGAGGCATGGAGAGATGGTACAGTAGATTGCTCTTCAAAGATTTTGCAGCTAGAGATGAAGGATAGGTGTCTGACAAACAGAGGGAGTTAGAGGAGTGGAGGAAGGGGGATAGAAGTGATCAGATAGAGTAAGTAGCAAGGAAGAGAAGAAAAACAGTATTTTGTGAGAAAAGTACTAATCTTAGAGAGGGGAAGAGAAAGCTTCTGATCAGTGAAAGTAGTGAGTGCGAGGAGGACAGTTAGGAGTGAAGACAGGAATGACTTGAAGGTCCAGCCTGGCAAGGGTAGATATTTTGGTGGGGGTAGGTAGCACTGTATGCCACATCTGCATAGTATACCTATAGGATCATCATGAAGATAACCTTGTTGTGAACTAGGAGTAGAAGGCAGAATTTGTTACAGCACAGTGTGCCAAACTTTGGGGTGGAGCTAACTGTGCACGGCATCAGTATGGGAGTAGAATTCAAGATTTCCATCGGCTCTGTGACAGAGTGGTAGACCACTGTAGCATGCTGGTAACAGGGGTTTGTGCCCTCCACTCAGGATGGAAGGGCTCAGGATGTCTTTCTGCACTCTTCTCCCTGGGTGTGAGAAGGATTGGGGTTTACAGCCCTTGCAGAGACTTCTAATGGTGACACGGTGGCGGTATCTTGGATACTGTGGATCCACGTGTCACTGGGTACCCCTCATGGCCAGCTGTGGCATTCACACTGGGAAAAGTCTCAGATGACTTCCTCTGCATCAGCCTTGCATATGACTTCTCAGTGCATGCACCTCCATGCCACCCAACACTACAGTGCAAGGTACCGTGCTCATGTCCGCTTCAGCACCAAGGCATTTCACTCTGCTCTGAGGGATGGGGGACACCCTGTAAGGGGATACACCTGGACCTGATGTTGGGGGCACACTGGGTTTAGCAGTGGGTGAGCATCCGTACTGTAGTGAGCTTGGACAGTTGAAGGAGCAACCGCCAGAAGGACTCAGAGTGGAGCACCTTGGTGCTGAGGAGGAGGTAAAAAGAAATGCAAAGTAAATAAATATATACATTTTGATCCAATCGCACACTGAGTTACTAGAAGGTTGTGAAGACTAATGAAGAGGGTGGTGAGCCTCTGTTTGGTGCCAAAAGTCATAGAGACTAAATGTTTTGGCATCGAGAGGGTTGAGCAGAATCATTATTGAACATTGACTCCAGAGTGGATGGGGGCAGAGGAAGATCATTCAAGAAGAGGGAGGAGATCGGCTCCAGAATGGGGCTCTGTGAGACTCCAGAGTGGATTGAGGGGAAGTGGGTACCTCTGACATGGAATGACTGGAGATGATTGGAAAAGTAGGTGCAAAAGTAGCAGACTGAGCTCAAAGTCTGGCCCTCAACAATTCATCCAGAAGGATGGGGTCCGCTCCTGTGTCAAAGGCCTTGGCAGTGTTGATTAAAGATGGTTGCAGTGATTAAGCCATAATCATTCCATCCAGGACAGAGTCCTTGACCCGCAGAGGGGAGGAAACGGTGGAGCAGGATTTGTGGAAAAAGACGGAAAGATTTGGAGACAGGAAAGAGGAAGAATTGAGAGAACACATTTTTCTTACACTTTAGCCTGTGACGGGAGAAGAAAGAAAAGACTGGACAGTAGTTTTACCTGGAGAGAAGTGGTCACTCTCTTAATGACAGGAATGACTCATTTGCTTTCAGACTTGAGAGACTCTATCTGGAGTAAGGATGGCAATAGGAACAGTGATTGTAACAGGAAAAAATGCAAAGGTTTGGGATCTGGGCTGTTGCTCTCAGATTGAAAGCACCGTGTTAGCTGCAGGAGAGATGGATGTGCCAGAGAATGGAAAGAAAGAATTGACAGAAGAGTGGGGGAGGGGGGAAGGAGATAAACAAGAGAAGGTGGGAGAATAGAAGGGAGAAGACATGGGGGATGAAAGGCTCATTGAAAGATACAGTGATGATTTGTGGGTTAAGAGATGGGGTAGCTTTCTAGTTTGAGGACTGGGGTTGTTGACTGGGTGGGGGTGGAGTCATAAATGGAGTGGATCACCTTCCAGAACTTGGTTGGAGACTTAAGCTTGTTGAAGTAGTTTGCATTGGCTTCTCTTGCGGTTGTGGTGCTGGCATTTCACAGATGTATAAACCTCAAGAAGATGTTTTTTGAGGATAACTCCCTTCATAGAGCCACACATACTCAAGGTTCCCCATTGCCTGCAAATATATGGTGGTGGTTGTGGTGATCAGGGCTGAAGGTGCATTAGTCCTTGGGCCTCTTATTATTTATTTGATGACTGGGTAAGTACACTGATCCCAGGGACCATTTTCAGGCATGACCCGGGCTGTTTAGATGGCACATAGTACACAAGATTACAGTTACAGCAGGGAAATGGCATACAGTAGATCGTGTAGACAAAGATTTGTCACAACATTGGAATAGCAAAAAAAGCATATGTAAGAGAAACATTAGGCACATTTATTTCCATTTCACCACAAGCAAATGATCCAGATAAAGGATCTGGAAATTGGATAGTCAAACCAGGTGATTGAATAAAGTGGTTAGGCTAGGAAATTAGCATGCTCTGGATGATGGGGCCTCTTGGAAGTGCTGTTTTAAATGTGGGAGGTGAGACAAGTGAATGTACTGTAGATTGTATGGGAGGGAATTCCAAAGCTTAGTTGCAGCATAGGAGAAGGCTCTCCTACCCATGTCAGTGAATATCCTAGGACATTACAGTAGGCAGCTGGCAGAGGGACATAGTTTTTGCCTGTTAATTTTTAGGTTTAGCATACCTTGCAGTGGGGATCTGGTACCTGCATTCAGAATTTTGAAGATGGAGACCATCAGCAGCTCCCTATGATCCTGGAGGGAGAGCCAACCAAGGGTCTGGTATAACAGGCAGTGGTGGGTGCCGAAGGGGGCTTGGGTTACAAATCTGCAGATGTTCCATAAGCTGTATTCTTTGGGTTGAGGATGTGAGGGATATTATGGGGGAGCAGTATTCTAGAATGGGAAGGAAGGTACCCCTTCCCACTACTAGTCAGACTTCCTGTGACATCAGGTGTGTTGGACAGTAGCACACCCCTAGGCCCTGGTTGACCTTTCTTACCCTCCAAGCCAGTGTGGGTGGAGAAAGTTAAGGAGGTATCAAGAGCGACTCCCAGGTAGTTAAAGTAATTTACTTGCTCTAGCAAGGATCTGTCGGGAGATGGAATGTTGAGAGAATCTAGTTGAGGAGAAGAGCACCGATATAGCCAGTGTTTGGATCCAAACACCATACTCTTAGTTTTTTTGGTATTAACAAGGAGACTTTGTTGTATGAACAATTGGACAGTAGAGAAATCCCTGTTCAGTGCATCAGATAGGTTAGAGGGGATTTTATCACTATGGAATAGTATCGGGTCATCTGCATACATGATACTCTTGCTGATATTATTGCTGATTTAGTAGAGGGTTGACAAAAATTGAGTACATAAGGGGGCATAGTATCGACCTTTGGGGTACTCCAGAGCGCACTTGAAGGGGGCTAGACTAACATCCCCTATGCAAATCATTTGACTCCTATTTGTTACGTAACTTTTTGACCTAACTTACTGTATTATTGGGGAAACCAAGGGTGTTCAGTTAATTCAACAGAATCCCATGATCAACCACATCAAAGGCTTTGAATAAATCCATGAATATGGTCCCTGTGAGATCACTCCTATCAGCTTCACGTAGTACATGGTCCATGAAGTTCGCCAAAGCAGCAGTCATGCTAAATCCCCTCCTAAAACCGTGGTGGTCCGTGGAGAGCAGGCCATATAGAAACATAGAATTTGATGGCAGATGAGGACCGCTTTGCCCACCCAATCTGCCCATTTCCCTACCTAATGGATAAGCTGCAGATCCTAGTTAACCAATAGCCTACTTCTTCCTACCCCAACCCCTAGAATTGCCTTATGACTGTCCCATACATTCTTGAATTCCACCACTGTTTTTGACCCCACAGCCTCCTCTGGAAGGCCTTTCCATGCATCCACAACCCTCTCTGTGAAAAAATACTTCCTTACATTACCTGTGAGCCATCTCCCCATCTTCAAATTGTGCCCCCTTGTTCTTGAACACTTCTCTGTTTGAAAGATGCTACTCTCTTGGACTTTGTTGATTCCCTTGAGGTACTTGAAAGTTTCTATCATGTCCCCTCCCCCTCCTTTCCTCGATACTATACATATTAAGCTTCATAAGTCTCTCTTTGTCTTCTGGTGCAGACCCTGCACCATTTTAGTTGCCCTCCTCTGGACTGCCTCCATCCTGTTTGTCTTTGCGGAGATTGGGTCTCCAGAACTGCACGCAGTACTCCAGATGGGGTCTCACCAGCTGTCGGTACAGAGGGATAACAACTTCCTGTTTTCTACTGGTGATGCCTCTCCCTATGCATCCCAGTATCCTCCTCAGCCCTCCTTACTGTCCTCTCACATTGTTTGCTCACCTTTAGGTCATCCGATATGACTACCCCCAGGTCCCTTTCCATTTTTGTTGTTAGTATCTCACCCCCCATTGTGTACTTTTCCCCTGGTTTTTTTTCCCAGGTGCATTACCTTGCACTTCTTAGCATTGAATCTAAGCTGCCATACATTTGACCATTCCTCCAACCTTCAAGTCCTTCTCATCCTTTCCACCCCACCTTGTGTATCAGCTCTGTTGCAGATCTTTGTGTCGTCTGCAAAGAGACATAATTTTCCTTCCAGTCCCTCTGCAATGTCACTTATAAAGACATTGAAGAGGACCAGTCCTAGTACTGAACCCTGCGGTACCCCACTAGTAACTCCCCTTCTTCAGAGTGGACTCAGTTTACTGTTACCCTCTGTCCTGTTCTCCAGCCAATTCTTTACGCAGGCTGCCATCTTGGGACCCACTCACAGGCTGACTAACTTGTATATTAATCTTTTGTGTGGGACTGTCAGATGTCTTGCTAAAGTCTAGGTAGGCCATGTCCACAGCCCCTCCTTGATCTACTACTTTGGTCACCCAGTCAAAGAAATCTATTAGATTCGTCTGACATGACCTTCCTGCTGTGAATCCATGCTGCCTTGGGTCCTGTGCCCCTCTGGCCTCTAGGTACTAGACAGTTCTTTCCTTCAGGAGTGATTCCATCATTTTCCCTGTCACTGAGGTTAAACTAACAGGTCTGTAATTTCCTGCTTCTGCCCTGCTCCCACTTTTGAGAAGTGGAATAACATCTGCCCTCCTCCAGTCCTCGGGTACCACCCCATCCTCCCATGATTTGTTAGAGGGTAGTCAGTGGTATCACTAGTTCTACCCTTGGTTCTTTTAGAGTTCTGGGATGAATCCCATCAGGCCCCATTGCTTTGTCCACCTTCAGTTTTAAGAGTTCTTTTAGAACCCTTTCTTCTGTGAATGGGCTGGTATCGACTCCTGTACCCAGAGTTTCTGTTTGGTTTTAGGTACCTCCCCATCTTCATTTGTGAATACTGAGCAAAAATATTTTAGTATCTCTGCCTTTTCACAGTCATCCTCTGCCCACCCACCCCTCCCTTTATTAAGCCTCACTATCCTCCTTGGTCTTCCTTCTCTCCCTAATATACCTGTAAAAGGTTTTATCCCCCTTCTTAACTGAGTTGGCTGTCTTTTCCTCAGTTTGGGCCTTTGCTGTTCTGACTGCCTTCCCAGCTTCCTTTAATTGATACAATTCTTTGTCCTACTCCTTCTGTGATTCCTTGTACTTCACGAATGCTTTCTTTTTCTCTTGAACCTTCCCTGCCACCTCCTTTGAGAACCATAGTGGTTTCTTACATCGTTTTGTTTATTTGCTTCACACAAAGGCTTGTTGCCTCTGTGATGGCAGTTTTGATTATTCCCCATTGTTCTTCCACCCCTTCTTCTTGCCCATTTGCTAGTGCATTCCTTAGGCACTTACCCATTTTGGGAAGGTCAGCCCTCCTAAAGTCCAGTACCTTTGCCTTTGTATGGCTTGACTCTACTGCTGTGTTTATCATGAACCATACTGTTCGATGGTTGCTAGTTCCCAGATGGCTACATCTGTGATCCTCTCTCCATCTCCATTTGAGAGTACCAGGTCTAAGATTGCTCCTTCTCGAGTGGGTTCCAATTCTAGTTGTCTAAGGCATGCCTCCGTAGGGCATCTAGAATAACCCCACTCTTAAAAGTGGCTGCTGCAGCTGCACTCCAGTTAACATCTGGCATATGCAGAGCCCCCATCAGCAATATCTCCCCTTTTTCTGCCATTCTAAGGATACTTTCTATCATTTCCTTGTCCATTTCCTCCCCTCGAGATGAAGGTCTGTGTACAATCCCTGTGCAGATTGTGGTGCCATTGCCTTTCTCCAAATTGTCCCACAGTGCTTCCCCTCCTCCCTGTTTACTCTTTTGTTCTGTTGCTTTGATTCCTTCCCTTGTGTAGAGAGCTACTACTCCTCCTCCTCTTTTACCCTCCCTGTCCCTCCTGTAGATAGTGTATCCTGGTATGTTTACGTCCCAGTCATGGTTCTGTGTGTACCATGTTTCTGTCACTGCCACAATATCCAGATGTTCCTCCTCCATTAAGGCCACTAATTCAGGAAGCTTGTTACCCAGACTACGGGCATTGGTACTCATTGTTGTCCATTTTTTGATGGCTTTACCTCTTGTAGCAACATCTCTGTCTTCATTGACTTTGCTTTCTCAGTTTATCCCTGTCCTGCTCTCCACTGACCTTTCTACCTTGGTCTTTTCCTCATTTAGTACCCTGTTTTGTAGGGGGAGGCTGGGAATTCCCTGCTGCTTGTCAGTGCCTCCCCTTTTGACTAGTTTAAAATCTTGGTGTGCAGCTAACTGGCGATGTACCACTTTCTCTGGGATTTTCCCCATGAGGGATAAAATAGACACTGGCCTATAGTTTTCAGAGAGGTGCGAGTCTCCTGACTTATAAATAGGGACAATTCCAGCTTCTTTCCATAGTGATGGGACAGTGGATGTGGTCAGAGATAGGTTAATGACAAAGTAGAGTGGCTTGGCAATAGAGGCAGCAGGTAGTCCTAGAAATTTGGGGGAAGACCATCACTATCTGCACTCCATGAGTTGGGTAGTGCTGTCAGAAGTCTATAAATTTCAGTTTGGGACGTACCTCTAAGGTAGAAAGGTAGGCAGCTGGCCACCTTACATGGAGTTACAGGAACTTGTGGAGCGGAGGGAACCTGGGATAAATACACTTAAAGATTTGTGAACTTGTCATTGAGGTTGTTTTCCAAAGTTACAGCGTCAGACTTAAGGCCGTTATCTACACTGTACATTGTAGTTTTAAGTAAGGTGTAGAACACAGGTATCAAAACAAGGGTAATAATACAATAAAGGATGGTGGTAAAAGGCAACTTTGGAGGATTTTATAAACAATTAGGCTGACTGCTACAAATATAGGGTGGTAAAAAATATGGAGGAATGGTGGTAAAAACTATAGTGCGGTGGTTGAAGAAAAAAAAAAAAGAAATAAGTAGGGTGGCGGCCCATTGCGTTAAAATAATGAATGGGGAACACTGCATATTGAACTGTTAGTAATCAGTATCTGAACCACTTGAAAATATTTGCCTAGCTGGGGCCACCCATGTTGACGTGCCTCCCTACACGTTGGTGCACCTGCAGTTCTATACTAAACATTAGTGGACCCATAATTCCTCAGTTTTATTTTCTCCTGCAATAGACTCCACATCTGATTTGTGAAACGCCTTCATCAGTTTTTGTCACTGAAATTTTCTTATTGACTTTCCTTGCAATGAAACATTATTTGCTGTCACCACAGTAGCTGGGGCTGTTACTTTTTCATCTCTGATCCAGTACAACTTGCTAAGTTTATTCTTACATTTATGTAAGTGAATGTCTAACATTGTTCAGCACTCACTGGGAGATGCAGTCTGAAGTTGGTGTGTCCTTCCTCCTGCTCCTGAACTCTGCTGAAGTACAATGGGCCTTGTTGGGCTCCGCTTTCTTGATGACCGATGCTTCTGAGCAGCATCATTCTTCAGTCCTCAGCTGTGTGCTTTATGCTGTTGGTGTTCTTCCTTCCTTCCTAGGTTCCTGCCACCATTGTCCCCTTGTGATGGTAAGTTCGGTCCCTTTGTTAGCCTCTGACACACTAACAGTTTTTGTGACACCAAGGTCTGTTGCAGGCACCAGCTTGGGTCCTAATACACGTCCTCCGCGTCCTACTCAATGGTTGTTGTCCGGATTCACCTCATCAATTATTCTCCTACTGCAGTTTTGGCTCTGTTTTGTTTTACTCCAGACACTGCTGCTGTCTTTTGTTATCAACTGTCTCTTCATTTTCCTGCTCCTGCTTTGTCTACAACAAGAAAAAGAAAAAACAATCATAGACAATAACTGCAGAAAAAGGCATTACAACCCATCCAGCCTGCCTGGTTGCAGGCTCTAGCTTAGGTCTTCATATAGGTCCATGGCTTCCTGCTCTCAGCTCGTTGTTGGGCTTTGCCTCATCAGTGCTTCCGCTGCAGTTCTGGGTACATTCTCCATTTTACTTCAGAGACTGCTGTCATCTTTAATCATGTGCTGCACCTCTGCCTTTATGTAGACTTGCAATTTTCTGCTCACAGATCACCCAGGCACTGCCTCATCAGTGCTCAGGCTGCAGCTTTGGCATGTGTTTTCTGCATTCATCCAGGGAGCAGGAACTCTGCTCCACAGCATATATTCCAGCAGTTGTTATGAGACCATATTCAGTTGCTGGCACTTGATTGGGTCCTATTAGAGACCTGATGCTTTCTGTTGAAGCGGCAGCAGGAGAGGCATAGTGGCACCTCATTGATGCTGCTTATCTGTCTTGGCTGGGTTCTCTTTATTTATCCACAAACTCACGCCATACTTGCCGTTGACTGTAGTTTATTGACTCTGCCTTCTTTCACCACTGTGATCACAGCCTGAGCTTTGTTGCTAGTGCTTCATTAGCCACTCTTTATATTCTGTCCAGATGCCGGGGTTGGGGTTTCAGAAATTCCAGTGCGGATCTTCATTGAGGTTATCTCCTCCATTAGGCTGCATCGTTGGAACTGTAAGCAGTTGGCATTGGGAACACTCTAACGTTTTGCTAGCCAGTGGCCGCCCACAGTGATGTGCCGTCTTGACTCGTATATAATGTGAGGGCAAGTCAAGTGTTTTTCAAGGTGCCCAATCCCAGAGGCTCTGGGCACTGTACATAAAACACAAACTATTCATTAAAATATAAAAACCAGTATTAATAAATCAGACCCTATAAATAAGCAGATCTGAGCTAAAATCAGTCACTGATAGGGGCTATCCCAGGAATAAGATTTAAGACAGTGTCTGGGAAAGCTTGACTGAACAAGAGGGTCTTGAGGCGGGCCTTGAATACTTCAGCTGAAGGGGCTTCCCTTACAGATGGTGGAAGCGGATTCCACGGGATGGGGATGGGGACACTAAATGCTCTATCGCTGGCAGTTTTTAACCTCATCCTGGGAATCGCGAGGAGGCCCCTAGAGGAAGAATGGTGGGAGCGGACCGAGATGGTGGGTGTAAGAAGGTCAGACAGGTATTCAGGGTCGCCCAGCCCATGTAGGGCCTTAAAGGTGAGCAAGCCCACCTTAGAGGATCCTCCACCTGAATGGCAGCCAGTGCAGTTCACGCAGCATCGGGGTGATGTGGTGGTATTTTGACTGCCCTGTCAGCAACCTAGCAGCCACGTTCTGTACTAGCTGCAGCCAGCAGAGGGTACCTCCCGAGGTACTGAGGTAGAATGCATTACAGTAGTCGAGCCGTGATATCACAAAGGCATGTACCAAGGTGGGGCCATCCATGGATGGAACTAGGGGCCTGATCCTGGCAATTATTCCTAAAATGGTAAAAGCTGGTCTGGACAACGGATGATGCTTGTGCTTCAAATGTCAGCCCAGTGTCTAAGGTCACTCCAAGATCACGCACCCTAGAAGAGGCCTTCAATGGCACAGTCACCAGGAATAAACCTGTTTCTGTGCCAGAGGCCAACCTATCACACCCCCTATTTGACTCCACCACCAGTACCTCAGTCTTATGGGGATTCAGTCGCAACCAGCTGGAGGCCATCCAGACATTGATCTCAGCAAGACAGTCGTTTAGCACTTCTACTGCACTGGATGTCCCGGGGCAAAGGAAAGATGCAACTGGGTATCAGCCGCATTGCGGTGAAAACCCAGCCTGTATTTCTGAATGATCTCTCCCAGGGGCAGCATGTAAATGGAAAACATTGGTGACAAGACCAAACTCTGAGGTACTCCACATGACAGGAGGCTGGGGAGGAGGAGACATTTCCCATCACAATTTGTTGCCTGCTATTCATGAGGTAGGACTCAAACCAGCAAATGACAGTGCTGGCGAATCCACAAAATTTCCTCAGGCGGTCGAGCAACACAATGGTCTACCATGTCAAAAGCTGAGTAGCGATTGAGCAGAATGAAAATTGTCCGCTCCCTTCGATCTCTAGCCCTGAGGAGGTCATTGTGCACCCTAACTAGTGCCATTTCCATGCTGTGCCTCACACAAAACCCTGACTGGAGGGGCTCGTAAAGATCAGATTGGACGGTAATTCGACTTGATATCAGGATCCAATGGTGGTTTCTTCAGAAGAGGTCTAACCAGTGCCTCCTTCAAGGCATCTTGGAAGACCGCCTCTGAGACAGAACACCGATCAGTTAAGGCGAACACCAGGCCAACTGTGTCCACACATCCCATCAAGAAACCTGTCTGCACCAGGACCAGTTCACAATATGTGTGCTTCTGCTAAAGGGCAACCATAATGACCTCGGCCACCTCCACAGGTTTAAACTTCTCCCAACTTGGCGGAGTGCTCTCTGGACACCGAAGGTGACCACTGTCTGCCACATTGTGGCTCACTGACGGAACGCCCTGCCTGATGGCGGACACCCTGTCAGAGAAAAACCAAGCAAACTTCACATAAAGAATCTGAAAAGGCTTTTTTCAGCAGCAGACAGACTGGGTTTAGTAGCCTTTCTACAGTCTGAAATAGCACTGTTGGTTGATTCTTCCCAGCAGCAATCTCCCTGTACAGGAACTCTGCCTTCTTACGGGTGATTGCCCCCTGATACTCACAGTAATGGGAGCACAGGAACAGTTTGTCTGCCTCCAGTCTGGACCTCTGCCAGCAGCGCTCCAACCTCCAACCGAAAATCACCTTGAGATTCCCATCAAACCATGAGGATCTCAAGTGAGAGGATTTGGGTCATACACAGACTGTTGCGAGAAGGAGTGCTGCCGACATTGCCCTGTTATAAGTGGTGATGGCCTGAGCCGTACCCTCTACATGTGCACTACCCACACTAGATAGGTCGGCCACCGCCAGAAATCTCTCCGGTGTGAAACCCCCTTAAAGGGCGGTAGCTTACCACCTCTGCAAGGGAGGGCTTGGGAGGGCGTGAACAAGAACTCCACCATGGAATGATCGGACCAGATATCTTTGGGGTGCGCGAACAAGAACTTCACCATGCAGTGATCAGACCAGATGACACAATCAGTCTTGAAGTTGCTAACCTCAAGCCCCAGCAAGAAGACCAGGTCCAATATGTGGCTGCCTTGGTGGGTCACAGAAGAAACTTCTTGCAACAGACTCTGAGATTACATCATCTGAAAGAGGTTATAACATTTGTCGTTGGCCCAAACATTGAAGTCCCTCAGAACTAAGGATCCGGGGGATTCCTACATTTCGCAGATGACTGTCTGCTACCTCCTGCAGGCATTCTCCTGCTGCCCCAGTGGGGGGGGGGGGTTAGATCAGGAGAATCCTGCAGCCTGCACCTGGACCTTCACGTGTGGCCACACATTCAAAAGAACCCGGCCTACCCACTGGATGCACAGTGAACCCAAGTTCGGATCTAAAGCAGATGGTCTCTCCCCTGCCCCTGCGTTCCTCTCTGGGGAAGTGCACCACTGAGTACCCCAAGGGGATGGCGGCCTCCTGAACCGGGCCGGCATCATCACCCATCTAGGTCTCAGTAATGCATGCCAGGTTGACTGAGGAAACCAAGTCCGCTATAATTGTAGTCTTGTTCCTGATCAACCTGGCATTGCAAAGCACTGCCCTCGGGGGTTGGTAGATAGTGTAGCCCTACTGATTATTCGCCCACTCGGTCTGGTGGGTACCCTGGGGGCTGGAACCAACCACGTCTGGCATCTCCCTTGGACCAGTCTGCTCCCAGGGCACCTTCTGCACCCAACCACTTCAATCTTGCCTCCATCCAAGGTGCTTGAGGTCCCCCTGCCATCATCGTCCAATGCAGGACCTCCTGATCCCAACCTCCCTGCAGCGATGAGCTGTGGTCATAGAAACTGGGAGGTCAGTAAAGGGCCGCAGATCAAAAAGCTGGGACACCTCGTACACAATCCTAGCCCGCCCCAGACCCCCTGTCTTCCCCAGACACATAATGTCCTAGCTGGATAGCCCCAGTAAATAACTAACAAACTACCAATCATGCAAGCAGCCACACCATTAATATAAAATAATCCTAACCAATCTCACCACACAACCATACGTTAAGCTAAAAACCCAACCCAATACACAACTCCCACCCAGCACCCCAAAAGAAAGCAAGGAACAGCAGCAGCTAGCAAATTCAGTTTAGGAGAGCAACCCTAACACTCCTTGGTTCTTTCTTACGCCATCTATTATCCTCGTCAGATCTGCTGAAGAGAAGCAACATTGCCTGCTGAAGATAAACAACTTTGCAATAGCCGTTGTCCTTTATTTTCAGTTTTCTTCAAGTATAATTTACTCCATCATCATCTGTGTATGCTACCAAGGGACAAAGAGCCTTCGTTCTGTTACTGTATCTACAGCTACAAGATTTATAAGGATGGCATTCACACTATTTTTATGCTGTTTGGGCCTCTCACAACATGAGGGACTGTGAGATTTGCCAGAGTTTCAATTAGGGTTCAAGGCGGTGCCATCGGAAGGCCTTGGAGAACTTTCTTGCTCAAAAAAGTGTTGAAAGTCATGGAAAAAGCTACAGATCTTACTTTGAGGGGCTCTTGCAGCATGCAGCACCATTAGGACTGAAGCCAGCAGGTGCCAGGACCCCATGGAAGACTTCTAGTTAGCAGTTATTAGCGAGGGACCACCCGCTGACTTCAGCCAGCCCCCAATGTCCGCCTATATTATAAAAGGGGCGGTCCCACAGCTCAACCTCAGTTCTTTTCCCCACCATTGACCCGCACAAGTTGGACCTCCATGGACACTTTCTGCTCTAGTCAACTGCTATTTTCTTTGCATTTTACCTGCGCTTTTTATTAATATTTTTAAATTTACAGCATTTTCTTGCTGGTCTTCTCCATCCTCTTCAGAGCAACTGCAAATAAAGTGTGCTTGTGGCAAGCAGCTTCCCCCATAAGGACGGCCACTCTTCTTGTCTGCTTTGCCTAGGTCCAGACCACGACACTGAGGCCTGCCAGCACTGCCAGGATGTCAACCAGCACAGCAGGTTATGCTGCCAGAAGACCCTGGAAGCCTTCCTGCAACAGCAGAGATTAACCGTGATCGAGAAGGAGCTCCAGGGCAAAAGCACCTCTTCTTCTCTTTGTGTGATGAAAAAGTAGAAGCCCCAGAGGCTGGGGAAGACATCCAGCGGAAACACAGAGGGACAAGCATAGGAACAAACCATGGTCAGCTTCCCATTCTCTGTCCCCGTGTAAGTCAGCAACCAAGCCTGGGTCTTTCTCCTGGGGGAGGTCGGCCTCTTCCACCCTGGCAGCTTTGTCTCCAGCCTCTCAGGCCCTTACACCCAGCAGGTCCTCAGCCAGGCAGCTCTACAGGGTCCTCCTTGGGTGGCGGGTCTTGGGAGTTGGCTTCAGTCAGGGACCGATGCCCCCAAGTGACACCCAGGCCATGTGACCACCTTCCCCCATGAGTGTGACTCCTCTGCCCCGCTCGGGAGCTAGCTCCCTGGGACAGGTCTCTCCTTCACGGGCCGATGCTGGCTGAATCCCCAGACCAGCATGAGCCTAAGCCTGTGGGATTGACACAGGCCACTCCCATGTCAACCCCATTGACATCTTAGCTGTTGTCCGACCCTACGCAATCGCTGGCTGACCCTGTCACTCCTCAGCCGACGCCCGAGTGTCCGTCTGACTCCTACTAGACTGATACCAGATGACTCTGTGCCCCCAGGGGCTGATGCCATTTAACCAGACATCTCTGGAGCAGACATCCGGGTTACCAAAGCCTAAGGAGCAGATGCCGGGGCCCTCTACTCCTAGCCCCTCCCCCCCGCCACCTGCTCCCCCACTCACACCTCAGAATCTGCCCACAGATCTGAGTGTTCTGTTTGCAGCATGGTAGGTATACTATAAGGACAAGGAGTCCCTGAGGGAGCCCCTACTCCTACTCCTACTCCTACTCCTAAGGACCCTTTTCCAAATCTGGACATGGATAAGGTTCCCCCCAGGAAGACTGCAACGCTACCTCCTAAAGAGCCTACCCCACAGTCTGATGTGGCTGGCACCAGCCATCCGAGGATTTGCCGATGAAAGCGTAGTCACTCACTCTCTCCATCTCCAGACTCTGGCAGGTTGGGAAGATATTCCTTTTCCTCCTCTTCGAATGAATCCAAAGGCTGTGACGTGCCGTCAGAACCAGAGGAACCCAAGGATACCCCTCAATCTCCTCCAGATGATCCTACTTTCATGGATGTGATGAAGCATATTCAATCCCTTATGGGTTGGAACACCGAGGAACTGGACCCCGAGCAATGTCTGCTGGCCATCTTTCTCCTCAGAAAAGAGTCACTACCCCTGGTCGTTTCACCCCTTATTGATTCCTTCAAGGACATCGGTAGGGCTGCCTGGAAGCATCCATCCACTATGGTGATGTCAAAGAATGCAGATTGCCTATATAATGCTCCAAAGGATGAGCACTTTTAGGGAGAGCATCCAGAGGCAGACTCCGTAGTCATTAATGCTGCCCATGACAGCTGTAAGTGGCCCAGGCACCTTAGCACTCCGCCTCCAAACAGGTGGACCAATTTCGCAAGAAGGTCTATACCTCTGCCACCTGCACTATCCATTCCCTGAACTTTCTAGCCCACATGCTCGAGTACCAGAGAGTCCTGTGGGAGAAGGCTTTGGAGGTGGCACAAGCTCAGCCTAATAGTCCTGGCAAGACCGAGCTGCTGCACATTCTGAAATCCAGATCGGATGTTGATAGTCATGTTCTCAAGCCTCTTATGACTCTGCTGATTCTGCCGGCAGAGCTGCAGCTACGAGAGTTTGTACTCCGTCGTTGCTCCTGGCTAAGAGTCTCAAGTTTTGCTCTGGATATGCAGTCCAAAATCTTGAATGCACCCTTTAGGTGTCCTGTCGTTTTCGGTGAAGATTCACAGAACATCACTCGACTACAGGAGTCTGCAAAGCTTTGTGCTCAGTACACGCTTTGTACCACTCTTAGCTTAAATCCTCCCAACGACAGTCCTTTCCTCGGCCTTCCAGGCAGAAATCCATGGGCCAACAGCCCAGAAGTGCCTTTTAACGAAAAGCCACTACTCAAGCCACTGGAAGTTCAGGCCCCCAGAACCTCCCAGGCCACACTGCCTCAGGCCCGGCTCTTCAGCCTGACTCCTTACCCAACGCCCCCCTTCCCCAGCCAAAACCCTGGGGGAGTCGGTGAGGGGGGGTCGTTTTTTCTCTTTAGAGGGATGGCACAAAATAACCTCAGACCAATGTGTTCTTCAGCTAGTGGAAAAGGGGCACACTGTAGAGTTCTTGGAGATGCTCCAGGACAATTCCCCCCCCCCCCATTGCCTTCAGGCCCACATCTTCCTCATCCAGGAGGAGATTCAGGCTCCTGGAAAAACACTTCATACAACCCATCCCGCTGACAGAAAGGGATTCTATTCTGATTTCTTCCTGGTTCCAAAGAGAACTGGAGACCTGCATCCCATCCTAGACCTCCGCCACCTAAACCAGTATATAGAATACAAACACTTCAGAATGGTCACTCTTCCCAGCCTTCTCCACCTACTTCATCGGGGGATTGACCTTTTTTCTCTGGACAGGGCAGAACGCTTTCAGGCTCAGGCTCAACTGGTATAATCGTCTTGCCGAGTCCCAGCCCAGTCTTTTCTAAGGCTGCTGGAACACATGACGACAACTATTGCAATTGTTCCCCTGGCTCGCCAGCACATGAGGGTGGCCCAATGGAACCTTCAAATCCAGTGGGATCAGTGCACAGAAGATTTGGAACAGCGCTGGTTTGTGTTTCCAACCCTGTGTGACAGACTCTGGCGTGGTGGTTGAACTCCTCCAACCTCTCCAAGGGGATCCACTTTCGGACAGTCCCCTCCTCAGATCCTAACCATAGATGTTTCAGGCCGGGGTTGGGGTACCCACCTGGCAGACCGTCAGATTCTAGGGACTTGGTCCCCACAGGAGCAGCATCTCCACATCAGTGTTTTGGAGATGCAGGTGATTGTTTACACCCTGCAGGCCTTTCAAACAGACCTGCTTCCAGGTCCTCTTTTGATCGCAAAGGACAATAGTCCATGGTCTCCTACATAAACAAGCAGAGGGAACTCACTCTTACCCCCTCTGCAGGGAGGCCATTAGTGTCTGGTATTGGGCCATCGAGCATCACCTGGATCTGACTGCTGTACATGTTCAAGGCATTCTAAATGCATTGGCCAACCGCTTAAGCTGGTCTCTGTCCAAGGCACATGAATGGAAACTTCTTCCCTCAGTGGTCGAAGATCTCTTGGACCGGTGGGTCCATCCTGAGCTGGACCTCTTTGCATCCCCATTAAATGCAAAACTGCCCAGTTTCTGCTCGCTACATCCAGGTCCTGGTGTTTTCTGGCAAGACGCATTGTCCCTCTCCTGGATAGGGAGGTTTCTGTATGCCTCCCCCCCAACCCTTTTCCATTACTGCAGAGTTTTTCTCAAGTTGCAGTCAAGGGGAGCAGAGATGATCTTAATAGCCCCTTACTGGCCACGCCAGATATAGTTTCCACTCCTCCAGCAACTAGCAGTGGAACCTCCAATCCCCTTGCCCCTGTGCTTCGACTTGCTGTCCAAGGAGCAGGGCACTCTTGTCCATCCGGACCTCAAATCACTGCATCTTTATTTCATGGCTCCTGCAGACTTAGCAGTTGCCCAATTTGGGATTTCTTCCCGGGTGTCAGATGTCCTAGTGGCAGCCAGGAAACCTTCCACTAGAGCCACTTATGCTACAGAGTGGAAGTGGTTCTGTTTATGGGCCACCGCTTGTCACCTGGCTCCCTTGATCTGTTCAGTGAATCCCATTCTAGAGTACCTCCTTTCCTTATCGGACTAGAGTTTGAGTTACTCATCGCATAAGGTGCACCTATCCGCCATCTCTGCATACCATGTACCTATTGATGGCAAGACTCTTGCCCAGTTGGATCTTTCCCGCACTTTCTTGTGGGGCATGCTGCATCTGAAGCCTCCCATTAGGGACCCTGTCCCTCCATGGGACTTTGTTTGTTTTAGAAAAGCTTACTTTACCTCCCTTTGAGCCTGCCACAAGCTGTGAGCTCTGCTTTCTGTCATGGAAAACATTGTTTTTAGTTGCCATTACTTCTGCTCGAAGGATTTCTGAGCTTCAGGCTCTGATGTGTAAAGAGCCTTATTTTGTTTTCCACAAGGACAGGGAATCCTTGCAGACTAATCCAAAGTTTCTACCTAAGGTAGTGTCTGCATTTACACTGGATCAAGACCTCCATCTGCCTGTCTATTACCCAGAGTATTTAAGTCAAGGGGAGGCCTTACTTCGCTATTTGGACCTTACTCATGCCATTAGAAATTCTGATCAGTTTGTTTCATTCACCCCTAGGAAAGAAGGGGCTCCTGTTTCAAAGCAGTGTTTGTCCAAATGGTTAGTCAGTTGCATTGTTTACCACAAGTACAACAAGCCTTTGTCAGGGCCAGTCAAAGGCCATTCTACCAGGGGCATGGCACATTCCTTCAGCAATGTGTCCATTACTGATATCTGTGCAGCTGCCACTTGGAGTTCCATCCACACTTTAATTCGGCATTACAGTCTGAACATTGTGTCTAGGCGTAGGGCGGGCTTTGGACTTGCAGTCCTGCAGGGCCTTTTCTCTTGAGAGCCTTATGCTGACTTCTGCCTCCTCCCAGCTGATGGGGTCTGTCCTTACACTGCTTGGGACTCAGTCCTAATACTGCAAGAACCGCCTCAAAGTAAGATAGTACAGTTACATAAGAACTTACCACAACAGTAGATCTTTGAGGAACTCTAGCAATAGGTACTGCTTTCCCTCCCTCCCTCCATCCCCCCTGGTGACTGCTTCTCAATCACTGTTCTCACTAGAGGTTCTCCTATTTCTGTACATGCCGGGGTCTCCGGTGGGAGAACTGAGGTTGGGCTGGGGGAACCACACCTCTTATAATATAGGTAGATGTCAGGGGCGGAGCAGTCCCCCACTAATAACTGCTAGGTAGAAGTTTTCCAAGGGGTGCTGGCGCCTGCTGGCTTCAGTCCTAATGGTGTTGCTTGCTGCAAGAGCTCCTCTCGAAGATCTACTATTATTTATTTATTTATTTATTTATTTCTAGGATTATAATACTTTTGAACAAGGGGTTCTTTTACTAAGGTTCTGCATCAACATAGTAAGACCGTGGTAACGTAAAAGTTAGAGACCAGGATAATACAAACAAAATAACATGAGGCCAACATTACAAGCAGTAATGCATGTATTAAACATGTTACAAACTATAATAAAGTGGATACAGTGAAATAAAGAATGCCCGCAACTAAAATATAACGAGGTGAGAATGATGAGGCCAGGCTCTCAACCGTACACTAACCTAACGAAGGGGTGGGCCAAGCAGTCAGTAAGGCAATTCTGACAGCTAAGTGATCAAGATGAGTAAACTTGGGGGAGAGGAGGAGCCAAAAGGGGGGAAGGTAAAGAGGAGAGAATTGACAGAGGGATGAGGAAAGAGAGGGACAGGGATCTGCAGCAACCACGAAAGGTTAGGCTTTCATTGAGGGATAAAAAAAGCATGGATCGGGGACAAGAGTTAGGGTGGGCAATGACAACTGCTGAGCGCAGTGAGGTGGTGAAATAAGTTTAAAGGAGCCAAAGGTAGTGGCAGCACGAACCTCTAAAGGGAGGCAGTTGAGCCAAGAAGGGGCTCTGAACCGAAAAAATCTCTGCCCCTGCGCCATCCGGCAGAAAGGGACAAGGTAGTTCATTGGGGATGTGCTACGAGTATTGCAAGTGTTAAGGTAAGCTCTTGCATAACTACTGTTCCAGGCCTGCTTCTTCCTCGCTGTTGATCGAGAAACTGTCAAAATCGAAAGACTAAAGTAAGGAGCAGTCATCACAGGCCTTCTTGTCATTTGGTCATAAGCACAATGATAAAGCTGCTTGGCCGGGAAGGTCCAGGTCACCATTGAAAATAGGTACATCCTTGTTGCACACTCTGGTGGTGTCAACAACCCCCCCCCCCAAAAAAAAAAAAACAACCTTTGTTGAGCCATCAAGGTCTGGGGCTTGGCTGAAGGACTACCTTACCTATAATGGATGGTACGCCACCATCATTGGGCTCTGGCCCATTGATGCAGGTAGTCCCAGACCCTTCCAGGATGCTTTCAACTCCCAGGCTTATGCTGGTGTTATTTTCAGATGTTTTGACTCCTTATACTGCTGGCTATTGCAGACTGTTGTTGCAGCTGCTTGTACCAGGGCCATTCTCTGGCACGTCAATATGGGCATTCACAGCTAGGCAAGTTTCCTAGAGGTTCTGATACTGACAGTTTAAAGTTTGACAAAATCTTCTCCATAGAGCTACACATTTTGTATACCTACTGTTACTGCTAAGTAACTAAACTTTTATTGCGGAGTTGGAAGCTTTATTGCTGGCAAAATGCAGAGTCGCAGGCTATAAAATGATCAGCGAGATCTGCAGAGATCCAGGGTATGTGGGACATACGGACTCTGGACCTCTTAAAGTGGTGTATGACTATTTGGAATAAAAGAGAGGAAAGACTGTCAGTGGATGTAGAGAGGAAGGCACAGTCAGTGTGATTATCATCCAGGAGGGAGGTTTGGTCAAGAGATCTGAACAAACCTACACCAGATGAACTTCAGGTAGGAACTTTAGATCAGCAGACCTTATCAACACCATAGGTCTCCATACCCTGTGATCACTGAAAACATTGGAGAACAGTTCTAGCTTCAAGGACATGTTGGGGGTGAGAGAAAAAGACCCAGTCAGAGCAGATGTGATTGGAGGAGTGTGGTTTGAGAAGGGTGGGCTCAGTAAATAGCTGAGTGAGGCTGAAGGATTCAGTTTTCTACATGAGTGCATAGGAGGTGTGGGAAAGCCAATTAAAGTGTAACATTTATGAATGGTGCCCATCAAAGATTGAAAGCCCATGAGAAGTTCTTTGAAACAAAGTTTTGGGCTTATCTGTAGCTGGCAGAGATGCTGAAAACTAAATCTACCAGGATACTACACTGACACCATTTATAGAACTCTGTGATGTCATGCAGAGTGAAGCTGTGTCCAGTTTAACTACAGGCTGGACACCTACCCAGTGGGGAGGTATTCTGTACTATTTGCTTTCCCTAGGTAGTGCAGGTTTATGCCTTTCTTTCATGAAGGTTCGCCTGTAGGGAATATTTTGGCCAGGTGGATTAGCTTAGTTCATGCTTGGCGTATTGATGAGAACTACCTAATCTGTCGCAAAGATAAGATTTTACTCTGAAGAAACTGCCAAGCTACAAAGCAGCTAATTGGGACTGGCCATCACTGTACACTACTATGAACCTGCAGTTTTGGGAAAATTCCAGAATCTGTACTGCAGTGTTGGCTTTTCCCCAAAGTGAGCAATCCACTCCCTGCTGTTAGCACTGCTCATAATTAATCTATGCCGATAAAAGAAAGTTCATTACCAGCAACTATGTTTAGAACAAGATTCTGCTCCTGTTTTGTTTGTTTGTTCCACCATTCAAGAATTGGTTAATGTTTCATGGTAGTATGTCACTTCATCAGAACAAAAAGTGGTCACTTATTTTATCTCAATAGTTGTAGAATTATTCACTGTTGCCAACTTATCTTAGGAGGTATACCATTTCTGCTAATGGAAGGTGAGTTGAGATAGATCCTATTGGAATTGGTGCTTTAATGTCGCCAGAGTCTTTTCAGCCTTAAAGTTTCAAACCTGTCACCAACAGCAGTGGCCTTCCCACTCATTGGTAGGAGCCACACATCTTCCTTCCATCTTCTCATTACTGCAGTGATGTTTCCTGGGTTTTACCTTATGGAAACATAAGACAGCGCACACTAAAGCAATAGCAGATGATGCTTCTGTGGATGGCTAATCTGAGCTACAAACTGCAAACAAAAGGAGCACTCGCAGGACCCAGTGGGATAATGCAAAAATAACAAATTTATTCAGAGTACGCTGACTAGCAGCCACAGCACTTTCAACCAAAGAGTGTCTGTCGAGGGCACCTCTTGACAAAGACCCTTTGTTCAAAGCACTGGGGCTGGTAGTCATCATCCTCTGATGTACTCTGAATAAAATTATTTTTGCACTGTCCTAGTGGGTCCTGCGAGTGGCTTTTGTTTGCTGTGTTTTTTCACTTTGGCCTTCTGAACTTTCTCTAATGGTTGGTGGCACTTGGATCAAAGTGAGGAGGAATGACTGCAAGGGCACTTTTAATTGTGTAATGTTTCAGGGAGTTATGGTGCATGTCCAGGTGGTCCCATTCATGTCTACTCTTGTGTAAGCAATACCCACAGAGGTGCTAGAAAGATAGTTACTCTATTTTCATTTGGTTCATGTCTCAAGATGGCATTTTGTACACAAATTAGTTGTGTGCAGGTATGCATTGTATATTTGCAGTTTCCCATAGCCTTAGAAATATAAAGCATTCAGTTTTTTGGGACTAGCTCTAAATGAGCAGTACTTTAAACTAAATGACACGGATGTCGAGGTACATTTGATTTTGGTTAGAACAACAAATCATTGAGGTACTTTGAACCATAATTTTGAAACTTTGTAGCTTTATGTGGAAAGGTTATACTGAGTTGGTATCAGATTGTTTCCAGATGTGTGCTAGGGGAAAGGGAAGAGAACAGATGCAAAGTACAGTGTACAAAAATACAGTAATATGGTTGCTAAACAAAAATTAGAAAATAAATAAGGCACAGTGGGTAAGGCGCCTAGCGGCACTGTGAGTAAGGCGCCAAAAGTCAAGAGAAGGATGGAAGGGAGAGGGAGGTATACAAAGAAAAATGGTGCGTACGGAAGGGTTTGTCAAGGGCTAATTGACAGGAGTGGTGGGAAGGTGGCCATTCTTGCTAAAGTAGATTTGAGGCAGCACTGTAAACAATATCTGCATAGTCAAATGGGGAGTCATCGTAGTGAGTGTTTCTCTGTGAACAGGAAACAAGATGCTTCTCTTATTTCTGTAAAGTGCTGCAAGTTTGGGGTGGAGCTTCTTGTGAGTTGCATTTATATGTACAGAAAAATTGAGGTGGGGGCTCTAACAAGCCTCTGCCTGGTGCCGAACATCACAGACCATTTTCTTTGTATTGAGGGATGACTGATTTGCTTGCAAACCAGTGTTGGATGTTGTTAGTCTAGTTGGAGCTGATTCATGAGGTCAGGGGCAGAGGAGTCCGTGGTAGTGTACCTTATCTGTGTATATGAATGGACACAGAGGAGCAGGCAGTGTGGAGGTTGTTTAGAAAAATAGAGAAAATAATTGGGCTCAGGACAGACCCTTGGGATTTGTGAGCTGATTGGGAGTTGGGTGGATTGGGGGGAGTCTCTGATATGTACAGCCTGCAACCTGCCCCAGGGTAGGAGTGGAACCATGGAACTGAGGCAGAGTAACTGCCAAGCTTTGTTAAATAAAGTTTTTCATGATTCTTCAGTGGTAACAGGGTGGGTTTTCAGTCCTGTCCACAGGTACCGTCAACCGGCCTCCTACCTCTTCTCTCCTTTCTCCTTCTGTTCCAGCAGGGTGGGTTGCAGTGCCTCTGGCAGGGCTTCATTGAAACCTGGTCTCCCCCCCCCCATTAATTTTCCTCCTACTGTCACCCCGGGGACTATGGCAGACACGGTCGTGCATGCATGGGGAGGTATGCATGTGCCAGAAGCACCAGACGCCCAAGCATTGATGCTACCATGGAATCTCTGCCTGATGGCAGCCAAGAGCTGGGGTGGCTTGCCTCCCTTATTCCTGTCTCTCCCTTCCGGCCGATCCCCGGTGACCCAGTCTTGTTCCCAAACTCAGGTCACCGGCGTGTGAGAGGTAAGGTGCTTTGCAGTACCTCAGCCCTCTGCCACTGGGCTGGGTCTCTGCCTTATTCTTTTCAGGAGAACGGGGTAGGCAACTGTGTCAATCTTTGGGTAAGTTGACAAAGATGGTGGAGGTGACAAGACCCTGATTCATGCCAGAGTGGATAGTAGCAGTGAGCTGGAGGAAGAGTGGTGGAGGTGGACTGGAAAGGAGTGAAGGAGGAGGTTGTCAAGCAAAAGGAGAGAGTTGGGAGAGAACAGTGTGTTCTGGAGTTTAACCAATGTGGGGAGGAGAGAGATCGGACAGAAGTTACAAGGGGAAGAGAGGTCACCCCCTTTAGGATGGGGAATGACAGTAGCCAACTTCCAAGAGTTGGGAAAACAGGATAAGAAGGGACAGGTTGGGGAGGTACTGTAGGTGATAAGGAGGACAATGGCATGAGCAGAAAGGAGTCTGTGGTCAAGACATTCTGGGTTCCCATCCTTGTGTGGGTTTAGAGTCAAAAGGGCCTTAAGAGCAGCAGCAGGGATAGTGGTCTAAAATGAACAAAGGGAGGGGGCAGTAGGATGGGGAGAGGAGGAGAGTGAGAGGGTAGAAAATAGAGGGGGAGGAAGAGAAGAAAGAGTGAGCACAGCAAATGAAAAAGGAATCAAAAGATGAGACAACCGCAGTGGGGTCAGATATGGGAGTATCACCCATCCTGAGATCAGGGAGAGGGGACTGGGTTGGAGGAGAGAAATTGTATGAATTAACATCCAGAACTTGGAGGGTTGATTAAGGCTATTCTGGAGGGTGGTTGTGAAGTGATCACACTTCGCAAGCCTAGTAGAGGTATTACGAAGGATCTGGTAATTTATAAGGTCTGAAGTGGAGCCATAGGACTTGTAGGTCCTCCAGGTAAGGTCACGCACATGACATGCCAGCAACTCTGCTGAGATCCGTGGGAGGTGAGATCATCTGACCTTGTGTCTTCGTGTGTGTGCACGCGATCCCATTTTGTGGCTCAACCTTTCATTTTCTTTTGACTGCCGGCACCTGCCTTGATATCTGGGTGGCCACAGCTAAACCTTGTGTATTGTGCAATAAGGCAGGTCTGCCAATTCCATTGCTTCTTTTGGATTGTTTGGTAGGAATGCCTGGATGCAGGGCTGATCATACCCTTGGAAGGAAGTTTCTCACTTATGTAGAAAAGTATGACCTGGGCAAAACATTGCACATCGCATACCTCCACACATTTTAGGTTAATTCAGGTTAAAATTCCAAGTTTATTGCAGTACGGGCTTGTGACATGTCTGGTTGTACTGCAGTAATCTTGGAATTCTAACCTGCATTGACCTAAAGTGCATGGAGGTATGTGACATGTGTGATGTTTTGCTCAACTCGGACTTTCCTACATAAAAGATGTTTTGCTCTGCATGCCACCAGGCTGGAGCAGACCTTCAGCTTGAGTAGTTTCTCACTTCTGTAAGGTGCCCAGCTCCTGTCATTCCCAGGCTGCGAACCTTAAGCCTGCTGGGGAAGCTGCGTTTCTGGCTAACGCCACAGAGTGCTGCCACAGCTTTAGAGCAGACAGCAAAATAAAATGTCCCAATGTTAAACAGTGAAAAGACTCTTGACTCTGGGATGCAACCATTCCAGTCCCTTGCCTTGTTTTGATCCAGCTTCATTAGAGAACTGGCAGAGGAAATGGCTGGGCCTTTGATGGTTCTCTTTAAGAAATCTATTGCCTGGGGTGGAAGGTACTGTAGGGTTGGAGGCAGGCAGATGTGGTGCCCATATATAAAAAGGGAACCAAACAAGAGGTGGGCATTATAGGCCGGTCAGCCTGACAGCTGTACTGGGCAAAATCTTGGAAGGGCTCATAAAAGATCATATCACAGACTTTCTGCATCAGTCTGTGGACATTGATTATGCACAGCACTGGTTCACCAAGGGCTGTTCTTGCCAGACCAACCTTTTGGACTTCTGTGGTAAAGTCAGCAAGGTACTAGACAGCGGGAACTCGTTGATGTCATTTTCTTGGACTTTGACAAAGTCCCACATGAGGAATTGGTTGATGCCCTAATTGAGCACAAGATGCAGGGGAATCTATCCCGATGGATAGCTTCATGGTTGACTAACGGGAAACATTCTGTGTCAGAGGTAACTAGCAGGGTGCCCCAGGGATCTGTGCTAGGCCCATGTTTATTCAACATATATATCTCTGTGACTACCAGAACGAAAGTATGGGAATCAAAATTTTCTGACGATACTCTGATGGGGCTAATAGTAAACAACATAGACAAAGCAAATATCTTGCAGTCTGCACTGGGGGAGTTGGAGCAATGGGCGGAACAATACAAATTACAATTACAATGTATACAATAACAATACAAAGGACGACATAACTCTGGTATTGTTTGCATCCATCTTACCTGTACCAGCTTGTTTGTATCTATGTCTTAATTTTACTGTTATACTTATGTGTTGTACTGCTATACTGTGTATTTTGGTTTGTCTTACTGTGACAAGGTACCTTTGTAAATGAGCCTATGGCTCAAAGGTTTTCCAAACTGCTGTTTAAATAAAATAAAAATAAAAAAAAATAAATTAACATTTTATACTGACAAGTGCACAGTGATGCATCTCGGGAATAAAAATAAGAAACTACACTATATAGTGGATGGGACAATCTTGAGGGACGTCACAGATGAAAGGGGTCTTGGAATTAGAATTAGTAATGACCTAAGTTTCAAGCTGCACTGTAATCGGGTGGTTAAGAAAGCTAGCAGTATATTGTATTGCATTAATAGACCTATTAAGAATAGAGAGAGGGAGGTGCCACTTCCACTGTATACTTCATTGGTGAGACCTCATTTGGAGTATTGTGCCCAGTTCTGGTCACTAGGGGGGAAAACCGAAATCTGAGCACTCGAAAGGGTTCAGAGGAGAGCAGTATGCATGATAATGGACGTCTGGGGCAAGGAATATGAGTGGCTGGAGGTACTGGGGATGTACTTCCTGGAATTCCGCATCTGATGTATCTGCTTTATAAGGCTATATCAGACACAGGGCTATGGGGACAGCTAGGCCTGGTTTTTAGGAAATGGAATTACTGCACAAGAGCCCATCCACCACAACTAACCAGAGAAAGATATCATGCTAACAAAAGGAAACACTGGTTTAGTATGAGTGGTGAAGGTTTATCAACTGGGCCAGTGGCGCAATGGATCACGTGTTTGACTACAGCTCAGAAGACTGTAGGTTCGACTTCTACCCGGCTCGATCATTTTCTGGGCTGGCAGTATAGCCTAGAGCAGTGATTCTCAAATGGTGAGGCCAGCCTCCCAAGTGAGGCCTCAGATTGTTCCAGGGGAGGCTCAGTCAAGTCTGGCAATGTATAGTATTTAAATTTTAAGTTTTGGCTGTTTTGTGTGAAAGGATTAAACAAATTAAATATAGATAATTGCAGGTGAATTACTTTACTTATGCACAAATATGTGACCAGGAAGTCTCCACTGAGCCAACGCTTGTTGATAGGTGTGTATTTATATGTAAATTAATGCCTGGGGAAGGCATGCTGAGTCGACGCTTGTTTCTACCATAGGTCTTTACATGCAAATTAGTGACTTGGAAAGGCACACTGAGTCATGGCTCATTTCTGTAATAGGTATTTATACGTAAATTAGTGACTGGGAAAAGCAGAGATCCAACGCACGTTTTCAGGTATCACCTGAGGTAAGGGAACAGGAAGTTGCTTAACAATGGGGTAAGAGAGGGAGAGATGAAGTGGCTAAGTTGGTTGTTCCAGGTAGAGAGGAAACAGTATAACAAGGGCCCAAGAATCAGAAAAAAGGAGTGACAAGTAAAACCTGGGGTGTCTGGTCAGGGGTGGAGGGCAATAAGTTGAATAAAAAAGAGAATATACTTAGTCAACTTTATTAGTTTTACTTTATTCCTGGTGTACTGTGCAAAATAGGATTTTTTTTTTCTGTGGGGATGCCCAAGATTTTTTTCCAAATTTTGAGGGAGGCTCAAAATATTTTTCATGGCTTGGGGGAGGCTCACAATCACAAAGTGTGAGAACTAATGGCCTAGAGGTTAGAGGAACAAGGTGTAAATGAGCTTGATAACATCCAGCAGACCAGACCAGAGTTTGATTCTCACAACCTCCACTTGCATACTGTGTGACTCTGAGCAAGTCACTTAACCGCCCAGTGCTCCCAGGTCGCCCCTGAAAATAGGCACTTGTGCCTAGTCGGCCTTACCCGGTTACCAAAGACTAAAATAAATAAAAATAAAGGTGTGGAATGGACTTCCAGTTAAGGTAGTTGCTAGTAAGAACATGGCGGATTTCAAGAACAAACTGGATAAACACCTGGTTGTTAATATAGCTAAATCAGCTTGGAGAACTATAACGGACTCTGGTCTTTTCAGAGCTCTAATAACCTATGTAACCTACTGTATGTAAATTAAGGGAGTCCTGCATTTTCATTAAGATAAATAAATGAGCAGAGTTTCCCCAAGTTTAAACATTTACCCTCCCTGGCCCCCTTCCCTGACTCTGTGATCCATAAAATAGAAGTGGTGATCCTAGCTCTGTCCCCTTTTATTTTTTTTTAGTTATTGTTGACTGGGAAAAGAGGGCTACATAATCTGCTTGTTTTCAGCTTAATCTGGTGTGGGGGTGGTGTATACAGATGCAAATCAACTGACATTGAACCCGATCAAGCTGTTGGTGGTAATTTTTAGTGAATTTGGGAAATCTGGCCAGGGTACCAGGGTAATTTTCCTACTCTTGCGAAGTGCCATGGGATCTTTAACGTTCCACCTCTGCAACCACCAGAACAGGCAGATGGCACCTTGATTTAATGTCTCATCTGAAGGATGGCACACCCCAACAGTACAGCATCCCCCTCAGTTCTGCACTCGGGTACCAGTGTGTATGGTATGAGCCCAATCCTGGTGTGGGACTAGAACCCACGACCTTCTGGCCCAGGGATGGATATGCTACCATCTGAGCCATGCTGACATTTCTCTTTCCCAGATTTGTGCATCACTTTAAATTTAAGTGGCTGTAGTGCCAGGTACTACTGTGTGATTCTAGAATTTGTATCCTTCATTTGGTTAAGCCAACAGAGAGGATTATTATCTTTTTACAAGTACAAAGTCGGCTCCTAGTAAGTAAAACCTAAGGGACTCCATGGCCTACTTTGCCACAAGGCATTCCTTTTCAGTTGTGGAGTACCTTTTCTCTGTCGTAAAATTGCCTACTGATATATTGAATAGGATGTTTCTTCCCATCTATGTGCTGACTCAAGACTGCACCTAGGCCTGCAGTACCTCTGATATATCTGTCTGTAACAAAAATGGTTTCTCAGAGTCTAGGCTTCTTAAAACAGGGGCTGAACATAATGCAGCCTTAATGGCCTGAAAAGCCACATTACACTCTGGGGTCCATTTCACATTATTTGGGAACCATTTCTTTGTGAGTTAAGTGAGGGGAGTAGCTATCTAATAATTAGCCAGTCCTAAAAATGACCTGACATGTTTCATGGTTTTGGGGACAGGGCTGTTGGCTACAGCTTCTGTCTTGGAAACCTCTGGCTTGACATCTCCATTTCCCAAAACATAGCCCAAATATCTGGTTTCCTGCATGCCCAGTGCACATTTGGTAGGATTAATTGTCAAACCTGCCTTTTTGATCGATTGGATAACTGCTTGTAGGTGTTCCAGGTGGCTTTTCCAGTCTGGACTGTACACCACAACATCATTCAGGTATGCAGCACACTAACCAGTGCAAGGGGATAAAATTACATCCTTGCACTGCTGGAATATAGCAGGTGCGCCATGCAAACCAAATGGCATGGTGGTGAACTGATAGAATCCTATAGGAGTGGTAAATGCAGTGTTGTCTCTGGATTCATTAGCTAGGAGGATTTGCTGGTAAACCTTGGTGAGCTCGAGGGTACAGATATACTTGGCACTCCCCAGTCTGTCCACAAAATCATTCATTCTGGGCATAGGATAACTGTCAAATTCTGACACTTGATTGTTTCCTAAAATAAAGGCAGATTCTTACACCCTCCTTCTTTTTTGTTTACAATCACCTTTGGTGATGACCAAGCACTTCTCAACTCTTCTGTGATACCCAGTTTCTTTCATTTTTTGTATTTACTTAACCACGTCTGCTCTTAACTGCTCTGGCAATCTGTATGTCTTTTGTCTAATAGGGTGAGCATTCCTTGTCACTATTACGTGCTCGACCCCTTTTGCTCGGCCTGGTACTGAGGTAAAAGTACTGTTAAATGTCTTTAGCAAGTTACAAATTTCTGCAGTTTGTTCAGAGGTTAAGGAAACATTCGCCTTTTACAGCATCATCAATTAGTTTGTTCCAGTCTGTCATAAGCAAAACAGTTTTTTTATCTCACTTCTTGAGGAGATTAGCATGGTATATTTTAATGGATTTTTCCTATCAGGGGTCTCGATCTCCTAGTTAACTGTGCCAGTACGTCTAAGCACCCTTATAAGGCCCTGTGTCTGAGGTTTAACCCCAACTCTATACAGTAGCCCATTACATTTTTTAAACATGGGTTCACCCTGTTTTGGCCCCCCCAGCTGCTTAAAATAACCCTGGAGAGAAACATAGTTGGCTTGTTCTGAAAGAAAGTCACAATCAGTGAACAGTTTAGTTTCAGCATTTTCATATGTTAACCCCTTATGTCCATCAGTCTTTTGTTGCCACTGTTTCCTCAGGCATCATCTTTCTTTCCTGGACTTCCAAATCTTGGAGCTGTGCTCAAACAAGTCCAGATCAAAATCGTCCTGAGCTCTTGTCATTGTAGCTGCAGAAACATCAGGATTTACTCCCTCTTTGATTAACTCAGTAAATCTTGAAAAGTCCTTTCCAATAATCGCTTGTACAGGTAAACTTGGGTACTATCCCCACTTTCATTTGGTGCGATACCCCATTAATAGTTACATTAATAGTCACTTGGCTGGTGGGATAATAGAGTGTCCCCATGGGTGTAGATGACACCAGTACCTGGTTCTTTTGGACATTGTTTTCCCAGCACTTCAGTGTGCGCTAGGGTCTGTCTGCTTCCTGAATCTAGAAGTCTCTTCACAGTCTTATCTCCCACCTTCACAACTGTTAAGTAAGTAAAATTGTATTTATATTAAGTGCCCTTCCCACGCTCAGGGCGCTTTTACAATAAGTTAAATCAGTAAAATCACATTTCAAAACAATAAATCAGACACTCATACAGTACACTTAATTATTATGTACCAGCAAATGCTTGGGCAAAAAGGAAAGTTTTTAGTTGTTTTTTAAAACTTTCAACAGTTAGGCATTCTCGTATCTGACGAGGTAGAGAATTCCACAGGGTTGGTGCCATATAGGCAAAAGATCTACCTCCAGACATCTTTAGATGTACCCTGGGAATCTCTAGCAATCCCTCGTCAGAGGAGTGAAAAGAACGGGCAGGACAGTAAGGCACCAAGAGCTCTTTCAGGTAGTGAGGTCCCAAATCATGTAGGGCCTTAAAGTCAATAATGCAACCTTGAAGGTGATCCGCCTCTATATTGGCAGCCAGTGCAGATCACGCAGCACAGGTGTCGTATGGCTAGATTGTGAAACTCCCATCAACAACCTGGCCGTCGTGTTCTGCACAAGCTGCAAGCGGCGGATATCCACCCCCGGCAGCCCTAGATAGAAGGCATTGCAGTAATCAAAACAGCTGGTGACAAAGGCATGGACCAAGATGGGAAGATCTTCCTGTGGAGCCAAGTGTTTCACCCAGGCAGTGTTCCTCAGGTGAAAGAAGGCAGATTTGACTACAGCTGACACCTGCGTCTTCATAGTCGGGCTTTCGTCAAAAATCACGCCAAGGCTTTCATACTTGGCCAGAGGCAAGAAGCGGGGGCCCCCCCAAGATAGAAACCCGAGGGTTTCCCAGTCCAAGCCCCTGTTGTCCTCCCTCCAGGGTCCACAAGCAACACCTCGGTTTTCCCTGAATTCATCCTAAGCCAACTAGCACTCATCCAGTCCTGAATCTCCAGGAGGCAGTTGTTAAACATCGTGATGGAATCAGACTCTTGATCAGGCATAAAAGACAGGTAGAGCTGAGAATCATCAGCATAACAATGAAAACTCAGCCCATACTGTTTTATAATGTCCCCCAATGAAAGCATATACACCACGAATAACATAGGGGACAGCACCGACCCCTGCAGTAGCCCACAGGGCAGCCAATGAGGGGTCGAGGTGTAAATTCCAGACACCACTCTGAGATCTGCCCTCCAAAAAAGATCGAAACCAGCTGTGGACTGCTCCCCTCAGACCACAGAAAAACCGCAGGCAGTCGAGCAATACCCCATGATCCATGGTGTCAAATGCTGCTGAGAGATCCAGGAGAACCAAGATGGAACGGGTCCTCCGATCTCTTGCCTTCAGGAGATCATTCAATACCCGGACAAGAGCAGTCTCTGTACTGTGCCTTTTCCTGAAGCCAGATTGGAGATGGTCATAGATATTGTGGTTTGACAAATGATCCTCCAGTTGCAGAGCTACCACCTTCTCAATAACCTTCCCTAGAAAAGGAAGGTTAGAGACTGGTCTATAATTAGCTGGGCAGTTGGGGTCAAGAGAGGGCTTTTTCAACAGGGGGCGTACTACCGCCTCCTTTAAGGGATCCAGAAAGATTCCTCTCTCAAATGACACCACCACTATCCCTGCCAGGACTGGGCTGATAACATCTACACACCCCACCACCAGGTGAGTAGGGCCTGGGTCCAACTTACAGTAGGTAGGTCGCAGAGTCTGGATAATCCTCACTATATTTATTACTGCTGGTAGTCTAAAGGTGGACCAGTACAACTGGGTGTTAGTACCACCCGATTGACCAGTGCAGTGTCCAATAGAAGGACACTGGCAGATCTCATCCCTGATGGTGGATACCTTGTCAGCAAAGAATTTCGCAAACTCCTCACACTGTACCTGTGACAGTGCTCTACCAGTCTGGAGATGGACTGGATTGTACAGTCTGTCCACAGTCCGGAAGAGCTGGGATGGTCTATTCCTTGCTGCAGCAATTTCCCTGGACAGGAACTCTGCCTTCTTATGGGAAATTGCTAATTGGTAGAATTTATAATGTTCTAACAATTCAAGTCTATCCACCTCCAGTTAAGTTTTCCTCCAGTGTCCTTCCAATCTTTGTCCCTTCCTCTTCCACTCATGGACCTCCCCATCAAACCAGGGAGCCCCTAAGTGAAGAGTACAGGGACGAACACGAATTGGAGCAGTGGCATCCAGGACCCCAGTCACAGCCCTATTATAGGCCAAGACCAAAGGCCCTGGATCCATGCTATCCCTTGGAAAATCTGAGAAGTCCAGCTCTGTCATTAGGCCTTCTGAGGTAACCCCTCTTAAGGGACGGAACTGTACCAACTCCCTGGGGGCAGGCCTATTTCGGGGGGCTGTAAATCTAAACTTCAGGGCGTGATGGTCGGACCATCCGACTGGCTCCACCTCCACATCAGATGTCTCCATCCCCAGATGGAACACCAAGGCCAGTGTATGCCCCCCCCATGGGTTTCAGAGGTAATTACCCGTGACAGGCCCAATGAGTCCATTAATTGGAGGAGGTTTTGACCAAATGGTGAGAGTTCATCATCGACCTAGGCATTGAAATTCCATCAGAATTAACCATCTGGGAGATTCCAGTACCATATTGGCGATGAAGTCTGCAGCCTCCTTCAGGAACTCCCTCTCATCCCCTGGTGGATGGTAGATAAGAAGGGTCCTGAAGCCTGCACCTGCACCCACTATGCATTCAAAGGAGTTGGTGTCACCAACTGGCACTTGCCTGAGATCCAGATCTCGTCTTAAACAGACCGCAACCCCCCTGCCCCTCCGGTCCACTCTCGGGCGGTGAATCACTGAGAACCCAGCCGGAATCGCAGAGTCCAACACAGGACCAGCATTTCCATCTAGCCAGGTCTCTGTGATGCAAGCCAAGTAAACTGAGAAAACAAGATCTGCAATCACTGCAGTCTTATTCATAATCTACCTGGCATTGCTTAACACCGCCCGAAAGGGATGGAAATCCAAGGGTGATCCCACTTCCTGCCTGACGCACTCCAAGTCAGTGCCCTTGGGTATGGGAACTAGGCAAGGAGGACCTCGCTCCAGTATGCATTTCACCCCAGGGCATCTCCTAGCCCTCACTGCCCGTATCCGTTCATCTCCCTCCCATCCCCCCAAAGAGTTCCAGGATCCCCATATCTTTCTGCATTTAGATCTCAAAATGCTGAGGTTTCGACATCTAGCATAAACCTCCTCCATAAGTGGGGGTAGTTCAAAGGGACGGAGATCCCAAAGTCTTGAGGGGGAGTACTGCCTAACCATTTTACTTATACCTCTACACATATTTTAAACCCATTTATTTACCCTCATACAAACAAAACCCTCCCACCGCCAACTTAAACAACCCTAAAGAGAAAAACTAAAAATAATAATAAAATAAAAATGAAATAAAATACCCCCTTAAGATATTAAAACAATTTCATACACAGAAATCAGATTTGCAATCCAAAATTAAAATCCAATCAGTTGTTCCAACTATAAATAAAAATAAAGATCCATTTGAGCTCTCACCTCCAATGGAAAAATAATTAAATAATTTTAAACTAAATTAAACCATGTTTATACGTGAATTCCTTGGAGCTCTCACGTCCAATAGAAAAAATAACCAAATAATTTCCGCTAAACCAATCTCTCACATTGGTTATAATAATAAACAATAAACAGTAACCAAAACAAAAGTACTTTCAGTTGGAAAGTTTTCTCCAAGTCCTCTCACCACCAGGGAATACAGTTCTGTCCAGAGCAGCAGGGTTTTAAAGTCAGTTGGATTTTCGGAGCAGAATAAATAAATGTAGGCAAATCGAAAAAGAAGGCTTGTCAATTTAAAAACAATCTGATCAGCTACCACATATAAATAGGCCATCTCCTTCAAGTTTATCATAAAGCAGCAATCTCTGGCAAAAAACCCACAAGATCAGGTAGCAGTCGGAGCCAAACTCAAAGGGCACTAGTGCAGCGAATAGGTCGGGCATGCAGCACAATCTCAGAGAACCATTCCCCCATACACCAGAGCTTACAGGCCCCCGCAAGATCACCCACGACCTGCAACTACAAAGCCCAGGTGGCAGGCCACACGGACTGTCCCCTCAAGGGTTTTAGGAGAGTTCCTCCGCGACTCCAACTCCTCGGCACACACTGGGACAACTCCTGTTCGGTCATAGGCAGACCCAAGTCTGTAACTGACCCTAGGCGCAAGGGGAGGTCCTAACCAATGCAACTCCCAGCCACGCCACACTCTGATTTTAAAACTGGCTGCCCTTGAGTCACCAAAAGCTCCTTACTTAAGTACTTGCACCAATTTGCTAAGGACAAATCTGCTCCAGTGTCGCTCTTCCTACTGTGGTAATATCTTGCAATATGACCTGGCTTATTACAGTGATACCAAATAGTCTTTGGGTGCAGATTTGTTACCCCCACCAGAGTTCTTATTAGACTTGGAGTTTTAAATGTGAAAAAGTGTCTTACCGGTGCTTGGCTGTTACCTCACTACTGTGGCATCTGTCTGGCCATCTGCTAGTCCTCAGTCAAAGAAACTGCCTTTTCCCCACTTTCTGCTCTGTGTTCTTTTGCCCAAAGCTGTACCTGTGCGGGTAGGATGTTGATGAACTGCTCAATTACAAATGGTTCGATCTGTGGGAGTGTTTTGCCCTCTGGTTGGAGCCAATTCTTAGAGTTCTGAGTCGGATGGATTTTTCTCGGATTATCGGCAGAGTTGTACTTCAGGGACCAGAATCTTTGCCTGTAGGTCTCTCCTGAGATGTTGCATCTTTTCAGATTTCTCTTTTTACAAGGTCACTACGTGCCTGCGCGTGGGGGCAGATCTCTGCTACTAGGGAGTAAAGGGAGCTGCTGGCCAACTTTTCGGGGATAAAATTACGATCCCTTCTGTTTTTACTACCAGACTGGAATTATATTTGAAGATGTACCTTAACAGACAGTTGCTGACCTAGGTTTCCAGGCAGGATAAGTGTTGCTCCACACCAAGGAGCTCACAGCATCACTTTAAATTTTTAACTCTATCCTTTTTTGTTGCAATTGTAATGTTGCTTTACTCTTCAGTGTGTGTATAGTGTACTGTTGTGACGTGGAACCTCTGTAAATGAGCTCTTAGCTCAAAGGTATTAATCCGAGATGTTAGTAAATAAATAAATAAATTGCAACTGTTTAACTGCTAGTAGACAGTCTTGGAAGACTTCTTTCTCCATAGAGCTAGACAGAAATTATAAGTAGTCTGCATCTGGACACTTGGAAACATTTGTCTACCTGGTGCCACCCACATTCCAAGGGGTAAGGAGGAGTGTAGTGCAGTGGGTTAAGGCTCTGAGCTGCAGATATGGAGACCAGAGTTTGAATCCCACAGCCGCCTAGGTGCATACTGTGTGATCCTGAGCAAGTCACTTAACTTCCTTGTGCTCCCAGGTCGCATCTGGAAATGAGCTTCGGCTTAGTGTGCTACTCGTGGTTAAACAATGTTCCCTTTAATTGATGTGCTTGATGGCACCTGGATAGTGTGGGAGGCCCCATACATCCTCAGTTTTTTTTTTTTTTCTCTCCCATCTTCTCGCACTTTCTGGGCTAAAAAAGGCCTTTATCTATTACTACCACTGAAGCCCCTTTTGTGTGCTTTTCTTTCTGCAGTTTTTGCTCCATGCCATTGCTGCTTGATGCAGATGCTTTTTCATCTCTGCTGGTACAACAAGGTCTTCCATGGCAGTGTTCACTTTGAGCCTTTTGCATAAGTACTTCCTTGGCTGCTCAGTTTGCGCTTGACTATGCACATTTATGATTTACTCTGTTCTATACCTACGGTACACTGTAAATTGTAACTTTATCTTATGATTGAATTTAATGGTTCTTTTTATATAAAAATTCCTGTATGTACTGTATTAAATGTCGTGCATTGCCTGTATCCATTGCATTATCCTGTATGTAATTTTAGTGTTCATTATACCTTATTGTAGATTAGCTTTGTAATCTCCCAGACTGTGCCTGAAAATAGGCACTTGAATGTCTGGTGCACTTACCGGGTAAATTGCCTGGTAATAGAGTGAACAAAATTTAATAATAAAAATAATGCTAAGGTATGAAAACTGCACACTTGACATTCTCCACTTCTGCAGTGAGATCCCAGCCGGTATGTTCTGATCCAGCAGAAAGGAACCACGCAAGACTCCTTGCCCATTTGGCTACACTGTTGCCTTCTAAGGAGAAGTGCCAGTTCATCGAAGGATGCCTCTGTAGCCTTCAAAGAGGGTTAATTTTCCTCCAGGTCCTGATCCTAATCGGTACTTCATGAGGGTAAGTCCAGGGCCACTTTGTCAACCTCAGTTGCTGGTCCAACTGTTGAGACATCAAGGCCAGGTGTAGGCTCCAGCTCCAGTATTGCTTCTGACCTACAGCTTACTGCTAGCTCATCGACGGACCTTGCCCCTTCAGTGCTGATTTTGTGGATGATGCCTGCTGGTACCATCTGTGCTAATGCTGCAGTGTTAGTGCAGCTGTCTGAGTGGATCCAGAGACTGTTGCCTGAATCGCCATTGATGGTCCTCTCATAGACTCTATCCCTGCCACTGCTGCTGTCATTGCAGTCTCGGCCCAGTGGACTTCCTGTCCCAGAATAGCCAGTGACCTAGAATGTAATTCGTGTGGTTCCCCCTTTCTTCTCCATCTGCTAAAGAGGAGGATGAGTACGGTCCAGACCTTCTAGATGAGGGAGACTGAAATGAGGACAGGGGTGCGCCCGTATATCATGGGTTTTGCTCTAGCTGCACTGTTTACCCTGGTAGTGAAGACACTGGTTTATACCCCCAATTCTCTGGAAGATGCCTCTTTTCAGGCATATATGTAATTGCACTGCACTGCACGTGGGAAAAACGCCAGATCTTTATCGAGGACAGCTCCCTACATAGAGCCACACCTTTTGAGAACTGTAAACCATCAGCGTCTGGATCACTTAGAAACTTGCCTAGTTGGGCCACCCACTTTGTAAGTTTGCACCACCTACAGTGTATAACATGTCACCCCATAACACCTCAGTTTTTTTCTTCTCCCACCATCAGCAGCTCAGTAAATCAAAGAAAACCCTTTTGGCGATTTTTAGATAATTGAAGTACCATTTTTCTTTACTTGATATGATTATTGTGTTGATACTCACATTGTTTTTCTGGGTATGTTCTCTGAATTATTGAAGAGGCTATTGCATTCTCTGCCATTTACTATTACTCTGTCAGTGACTGAGCCTTTTGTTGGGTGCCTCTGGAACTATGTCCACTGTACCATCCCCTCCACTGCCTCAGCAGTCTGTGGTCCCTCCCCCCTCGCCTCTGCCTGAGAGGAAGATGAGTGCCATCCAGACCTCCTGGATGAAGGTGAAGAGAAGAAACCCTTTTATGGATTTGACTCTGGTTCCACAGTTTATTCCTGTAGTGGACATACTCCCGGGTCTCTTCATGAGGATGCCTCATTTCAGGCTCTGCTATACTTCATGCAGAACAAGCTAGACTTTGCTGCAGAAGAGGACTTCACTGACAGGAATCTTTATGAATTTCTAGAGCTCTCCTCATCTAGTTCCATGATCATTCCTCCCATTTACACCAATTTGGGGGATGCTACCATCACTGCCTGACACAGGCCCATTACTTTACAAGCTGCACTTCACAAGACAGACAAACAATGCTAAGCCCCTTCTGTGAAGGCTTTTTATACCTCTCAGCCTGACAGGCTCAGTGGTCATTATGGCAGTTCATAACTAGTCTAGGGCTCCTCATCACATCAGTTCCTTACCTTTTGAGAATGCATAAAATTGTATGTCAATGGCAAACCGACTTTCCTCTTCCTCACTGGTCCTCCATATTGCCACTTACAAGATTGAACATCAGTACAGTCTTGATCTACTATGGGGAATAAATTAGGACGGCAGTGCTAAAACTGAAGTCCAGCAGTGTGTTGCTCATGGATTGGAGACAAAGTATTTACTGCATTCTATTTAGAGACACGTCTGCTTTCACTGATGTATCCGCATCTGGTGGTACCTCCACAGATACTCATGGCTGCATGTAGCAGGTTTTGCTATCATGTTAAACAGTTGGTCCTTGGCTCATATTTTACATGTAAACAGATAATGCCTGCAGAAAGGCTGGTCCATCCTATCTATCCTTGGGGACCAAATTGTCATCCAGCATACTTTCCTTTACTATCCCCCCTATATTTTCTGCCTGCTACTATTGCCCTGAGTAGCTACATTAGACTTCTCTCTTTCCCCGCCATGCTTGAAACTGTTAATGGTTTTGGCACCTACCACCTTGGTTTGCAGACTTTCCTGATTCAGCTACCCACTCTGTGGAATAATACTTTCTCATATCCCTCCTAAACTTTTCTCCTTTCATTTTCCATTCATGCCCCCTTGACCACGAATTTGTGCTTATGTTAAATAACTCCTGTTAGTTCACTTAAATTCCTTTCAGGAATTTGAAGGTCTCTGTTGTATTACCTCTTTCCTGTCTAGTTTCCAGTGAGTACCTATTAAGAGCCTTAAGCCGATCCTCATACAGTTTGCCATTCTGGCCCTGTATCATGCTGGTCACCCTTCATTGCACCACCTCTAGCCTGCCTTTATCCTTCCTGAGCTGAGGACTCCAGATGTGGCCTTACCATTGATCTATGAAGAGGTAGTATTACCTCTTTTTCCTACTGTCCATGCCCCTCCCTATACATCCCAACATCCTATTTGTGATACTAAAGGCCTTTGTTGCATTGGCTTATTTGAGGCTGTCCCTAATGATGACTCCAAGGTCCCTTCCCTCAGACGTAGAGCTTGGCTTAACCCCTTCCATCCAGTTCTCTGCCCTGGGGTTCTTGCTCCCTAGGTGCATCACCTTGCATGTTTTGGCATTGAATTTCAACTGCCAGACCTTAGACCACCTCTGCAGAATGTGCAGGTCCCTCTGCATCTCCCTAATTCCCTTGTCACTGTCCACCCTCCCACAGAGTTTTCAGTCACCTGCAAAAAGAGACAAACTTCCCTGGATTTCTTCCCTCTCCAGTGCCACTGATGAACATATTGGAGAGGATCAGCCCCAGGACACATCCCGGTGGCACCCCACTTGTGACCTCCTTCTCTTCTGATTTGACACCATTTACTATGACCCTCTGCTGCCTCTCCCTCAGTCAATTTCCTACCCATCTTCCTATGTCCCTTGCTGCCCCCAGGTCCTCCATCTTTTCCAACAAGTGCCTGTGAGGCACTGAGTTGAAGGCTTTGAGTAAATCCACAGCATGCCCCCCCCCCCCACCTCAGTGCCCTCATCTCCCAGTCCAAAAAAAAATACTAGCTTAGTTTGACAGGACCACCCTGCCAGGAACCAGTGCTGTTTACAGTCCTGGAGGCCTTTGCTGTCCATGTAGTCCACAAAGTCTTCCTTGATTAGTTTCTCTGTTTCCCTACAACTGATGTGAAACTGACAGGTCTGTAGTTCTCCAACTGCTCCTTGTACCCCCCATGCCACCCTTGTGGAGTAGAACCATGTCTGCCACCATCCAGTCCCTCAGATCAACCCCTGTTTGTGGTGATCTATTGACTAGCCCTACGGGGGGTTCAGCCAGTTCTGCTTCCAGCTCCTTGAGCACCCTTGGTTGCATTCTGTTTGATCCCAGAGTCTTGTGCATCTTAAGGGCTGCTAGCCTTCTGCAGACCCTATTGCTGGTAAATACTAGCAGCCTCATTTCCGGAACCCTCATAGTGGCCACCTTAATGCCACTCTCTGGCAAGGGCCATTGTCTTCTCTGGTGAAGATAGAGCAAAAGTAGTCATTAAGGGCTGCTTTTTTAGCATTTCCTCTATATTACACCACCTCCTTCTGATAATGTAACAGTTCCCTCTCCCTTCTCTCAGCAGTATGCAGTTCAGTGTCTGCCTTATCCTCCTTTCTAACCACCTTCCTTGCTAATATTATTCTCAGTTGGCATTCTCCCCGTACTACCTCCTCCTCCTTTTCTTTGAACCTAATGAAGGCCTTATTTTTGGCCCTTCCTGCTTCTCTGACCCTTTCTGAGAACCACATTGGTCGCTTGTACCTGTAGCTCTTGGTTACTGTCTTCAAGCATATCTCTGCCTTGAGAATGGTCCCCTTTATTGCCCCCATCTCTTCTCCACCCTTCCTATGCTGTCTTCCCTGACTGACTAACTTGTCCCAGATGAACTCCCTCATCCTGTTGATGTCTACCTCTCTAATATCCATGACCTCACCTTTCAGTTTGGGCTTACCAGAGGATATCGCAACAGCAAATGTTCAATCAAGCAGTGCTAACTCTGCACACACAATAGCTGACATCATAATGCACCACACTACACTGTCACTACCACTTGCAGGGCAATGAACAGACTCGGGCAGAGAAAGACACTCTTAGCGCCCACTCCATAGTCAACTGGAGACCTGCACTTCTGGAAGTTTTTGTATCGTCTCAAGTGAGCCAGGAGCACATCTAAGATTTCTTTGGGGTGGGGGTTACACAAACCTAAAGGGCTTTGGAAATAGAAAACTGACATTTTTATTTTTAAAAGTATTGAGTTTAATATGCTTTGCTCCAAAAATAACAGATTTTTCTTTAACATTGTAGTGGGGCAAGCACAGTGGAGGGGTTTAAGCATGCCTGGGACAGGGACAAGGGAAGCTTGAGAGGGGAGAGAGTGATGAAAAGCCATTGATCACATAGGGTTAGTGGCCACATACAATGTACAGGACCTATAGGCAGACTGGATGGTCCTTATCTGTTGACAATTTCTATGTTTCTATGTCCTTTCATCAGCCATGGGGAAACAGCACACAGGCATAATGTTACACTATCTCTATTTCTATATAGGATGATCTATGCACCCCAGGAATGCCTATTTTAAGCTTTCAAATCATGTATTTTATTAAGGTTTATTTTTCTGTACCATACTTGATCTAAAGCTTTGTTTTTAGGATAAAAGGGCATGCTGGGTGGGAAGAATCTGCATCAATATTTATTGGGTGCTGGCCCCTGACTTGTTTTGACCCTACCTGATGGTCTGATGCAATGCTTATCCTTACAACACTTGCCTCTTCTTATAATTGTTTGATACTGCTACTTTACTGTTGTGTTTCCTGGTTCCCTATGCTTTTGCCATTTGTTAATTGTTTCTAATAGGTAATTCTTCTGTCTTGTTCCTATTTCATCTACTGATTACTGCATCACCGTACAATGCTGTCTATTATGTAAACCGTATGTTCATCTATGTACCTCATTGAAATGTTCCAGTACTTATTCATTATGTCATGTACTCTCCCGGGTCGTGCCTGTAAATAGCCATACTGTTTGGCTAGTGCACTTACCCGGTACACAAAAACTAAATAAAATAAATAAGGGTGAGGCTGTGTGAATGATGATGGCTGGCATGGTCCATTTAGAAGACCTGGGGAACCCCTACACTTGACAGTAATGGCAGCTATGGATCTGTGGATGGTCATTTCAAAGTCTGGTCTGTAGTGGTATCCAGGGAAAGAACAGAGTTAAGAGATTTGGAAGGGAGAGGGAAGTTATGGTGAGGCTGGGATAAAACCCACCACCTGAAGGGCCAATCCTGTATACCTCCTTGCATTCTGTCACTGAAATGTTGGCTACAGACACTCAAAATGTAGGGAAATAAGGGGCACTGGTTTTGATAATATGGGACAAATTGTCAGAGACACATTCAGAAAACTGGAAGCTAGTGACTTAACAGCACTCTACCCTTGATCACACCTTGGACACTAGCTGAAAGTCCTAACAATGGAGTGATAATGACTTACATTGAGACTTTTTTGGGATCCCCCTCTTGAACTGCCAGACAACTGCAGCTCTTAATGAGCTGTTAATCACACCAGGCCATCTGGAACATTGAGAGAGATTAGTACGAGGACTAGAGACTGTTAAAGTAGAGACTTTTTTTAACTTCATTAATAGCCCTGAAAATCTGCACTAGTCAAGATGGACAAGTACAGAGTTTGATGCACTAGCCCTGATCAATTTACACTAGGGTCTGGGCTAGTAAAACAATGTTGAGATCGACCCCTGTGCCTTTGTAAATGAGTCTATGACTCAAAGGTCTATAAACCGATAATCTAATAAATAAAAATAAACAGGTTTTGGCCAATGAAGACTGTGATAGTAGTGGGCCTGACATGGGGATTCCAGCTATAATTGCATGGATCTTATCTTAAAACAATTGGATACCCTATCTGCAAGTTACCTCTTTTTTCCAGGAAGGGACCAGAATACAGGCACTTCAAAAGGACCCACATACGTTAAAAGAGATAATTGAAAGGGCAGGTGAAGGGTACATTCCAGAATAAATATATTTCCTATATGATACAGCACTACTTGGAGAGGAGGGTGAAGGTAGCTCCCCCACCCCACTCTCATAGAGCATGGGAAACAGAAAAATGAAGCCCCCCGCCCAAGACTGGAATACAGTTTGGGATGGAGTATTTCATACTTCCTCCCCCTCCAACAACTGGTGAGAATTCTGCTGGAAAGTGGTATCCAGGTATCTCTTCACTTCTTCACATACAAACAGTATACAACAGATCAGAGTGACAGATGTTGGAGAGGGTTGTCATGGGGAGGGCATGCCATTTCACATCTTTTGGGACTGTCCCATTCTTCAGTCTTTCTGGCAGGAACTTGGTCCCAAATCATGGGAGGATGGTGTGGTACTCGAGGACTGGAGGAAGGCGGATGTGATTCCCCTTCACAAAAGTGGGACCAAGACAGAGGCAGGAAACTACAGACCTGTCAGTCTGACCACTGTGGTAGGGAAAGTGATGGAGTCACTTCTGAAGGAAAGAATAGTTGAGTACCTAGAGGCCAGTGGAGCACAGGACCCAAGGCAGCATGGATTCACAGCGGGAAGGTCATGTCAGACGAATCTAATAGATTTCTTTGACTGGGTGACCAAAGTAGTAGACTAGGGAGGGGCTGTGGACATGGCCTACCTAGACTTTAGCAAGGCATTTGACACAGTCCCACACAAAAGATTAATAGTCAAATTAACCAGCCTGGGAGTGGGACCCAGGGTGGTAGCCTGGGTAAAACATTGGCTGGACAACAGGACACAGAAGGTAATTGTAAATGGAGTCCACTCTGAAGAAAGGAGTTACTAGTGGGGTACCGCAGGGTTCAGTATTGGGTCCAGTCCTTTTTAATGTCTTCATCAGTGACATTGCAGAGGGACTGGAAGGAAAAGTATGCCTTTTTGCAGATGACACAAAGATCTGCAACAGGGTTGATACCAAGAAGGCGTGGAAAGGATGAAAAGGGACTTGGCAACGTTGGAGGAATGGTCAGAGTATGGCAGCTAGGATTCAATGCAAAGAAGTGCAAATAATGCACCTGGGAAACAAGAACCCAGGGAAGAATACACAATGGGTGGGGAGGTAGTAATAGCAACAACAAAAAGGAAAGGGACCTGGGGGTAATCATATCAGATGACCTTAAGGTTAGCAAGCAATGTGAGAAGGCAGTAGGGAGGGCTGGGGGTATACTGGGATGTATAGGGAGAGGCATCATCAGCAGAAAACAGGAAGTTGTTATCCCTCTGTACAGACAGTTGGTGAGACCCCATCTGGAGTACTGTGTCCAGTTCTGGAGACCCCATCTCCGCAAGGACATAGACAGGATAGAGACAGTCCAGAGGAGGGCAACTAAAATGGTGCAGGGTCTGCAAGAGAAGCCGTATGAGGAGAGACTAAAGGAGCTTAATATGTATACCCTTGAGAAAAGAAGGGAGAGGGGGGACATGATAGAAACTTTTAAGTACCTCAGTGGAATCAACAAAGTCCAAGAGGGTAGCATCTTTCAGAAAAAGAGACTTGCAAGAACAAGGGGACACAATTTAAAGATAGGAGGGTGGTTCAGGGGCAATGTGAGGAAGTATTATTTCACAGAGAGGGTAGTGGATGCGTGGAACAGCCTTCCTGAGGAGGTTGTGGGGTCTAAAACTGTGGGAAAATTCAAGAATGCATGGGACAGACATAAGGCAATTCTTGTGGGGGGTGGGAAGAAATAGGCTGTTGGTTAACTAGGATCTGCGGCCTATCCTGTAGGTAGGGAAATGGGCAGACTAGATGGGCCTAGCGGTCCTTATCTGCCATCAAAGTTTGTTTCTATGTTTACTGGTCCCCAGGGCCAGCTCAAACCAGAAGAGTTATGGTCGCTGTTCTGTAGTGACCCCCCCCACCTGCCCAGCTCCTACCATCTCAGAGCTGGTGAGCATCACATTGAGAATAGTAGCATGCCTGGTGGTTTCTCCAGCAGACGGTCCTGGATTGTATCCAGCAAGGCCTGACTTCTAGTGCTCCAGCCAGCTGAAACCTTCCTGTCAATGTTTGTCAAAAGCTGTTTGGCCACAGTGTGGAACTTACTCTGAAGACTTGTCATCAAAAATGACTCTTCACTGCTTGCCCTTGTGTGGGTGTGGTTGTGGTAATTTTCATAGTGGCTGCTTCAATGCAATGCCCATGGTTTTGGTCAGTGTGCTGTAAGGGCCACTACCCCAAGAAGCAGTCCTCTGGTGCCCATTCTAAGACCCCCAAGGGTCAAGGTGCTGGCAGTTCCCCCACTACCCCTTCACCTTCCAACTTGTTTCTGTCCTCCACTGACCCTTTATCAGGGGCTCAGATAATGGGCACGATCTCCTCCCTGTTTCTGACCAAATGGCAGGATGTCATGTCAAGACAGATGGGTCTTGGATGTTATTGAGGAGGATAATGTGCTGAAACTAATTCTACCTCCTCCTGTGCACCCTCCTAGCCCTTGTTATTGCCCCCCACTGTCATTTGTTGGTTCTGTTAACCAAAGTGGGTACACTTAAGGACAAAAGAGATGAACGGAACTAGGGTTTCTATTTCCAGTACTGCCTTGTCCTGAAGAAAATGGGCAATGTACATGGTCTTGGACCCGAGACTTGAATGGATACTTTGCATACAAAAATTTTTGTATAGCCTCTCTATTGGCTCCTCCCTCTGCACTTGCAGGAGGATTAGTTTTTCACTCTGGGCATGCAGGAGGCATCTGCACATGAAGATCTAGCTCCAATCTTCACTTCCCGCTGAAGGACCAGCACTGCCAAATACATGTCTTGCCTTTTGGTTTATTCTCTATGCTGTGGGTCTTCAAGTGGATAACTGTAGATGTGGCCTTACTCAGTGGAAACCCTGTACATACTCCCTTACCTGGATGATTGGCTCCTCAAGGCATCTTTTAGTGATGCAGGGATGGTCTTTTTACTGGATTTGACAGTTCAAAAAATGAACCCAGACAAGTCCCAATCCAGTGCCAGTGCCTTCAGTTCATGGGTTCTGTCCTGGGCATGGCTGTGGCGTAGGCATTTCTTCTGGAACCCCATGCAGATGCTCTGATCGCTCAAGCGACCTTGACTACCTCCACTACCTAGGTTCTTTTGACATCCATGCTTCAGCTCCTGGCCCTTCTGTCTGCATCCATTGTTACTCTCCCTATTGCCTACTTCCACATGCACATTCCCCACAGGATGCTTTATGCCTTGTGGGCCCATGCTACCTAATCTGTGGATCACCCTATTCTGGTCTTGCCCCCCCCCCCCAATATAGGGCTCTGTGCTGATGGCAAGACAGCTTGTCTGCTTTGGGGTTGCCCATACCTCCCTTCGTCCCCTTAAGGGGTCCTTGTTTGTGATGGTCTCTGGAACTGGATTGTGGGCTCATCTGGCTCCCTAAATCCCATGGGGGTGTGGTCCCTTTAAGACTGTTGTCTCAACAAACTCGTTCTGTTCCATCTTTGCTTATGGGCCATTACCCCTCACATTCAGGGCATCCTGTGATGGTATGGACTGACAACCAGGGGCTCAGTTAACTGTATTTTGAATATATTTTGCATCTAAAATTTGGGCAAAAATGGCCAACAGTGGACTCATTGGAGTCTTTTATGTCCGAACTGTAATCGAGGAAAAATACATTCTGTTTTTCCTTGCTTTGTTAGTCTCTTTGTTTGAAGACTCCATGTTCCCATTCACATATAAATGTGCGCGATAAAATTACGTAATTCAAAATTGCATGCACATCTGTGTGAAGTGGGTTCACTGCATGTATACGTCTGTATGCGAGTTCCTAGAATGCAAGCATGAGTGAGCTGCTTTATGTGCAGACTGTGCAGAGTGCATTTTTACCCCCTCTTTTACATGCATATTCCAGCTGCTGGCCACTGATTGGTCCAAGATCTCCCCCTCCTAATTCCTGAAACTGGGCATGACGTGCTGTAGTCTGTTGGGGCCAGGTTGTGTGGAATTATGGACTTCATGTGATGTGCTGTGAGTCGAGGGAGAAAGCAGCATGTACAGAGCCTCTGCAGGAGAGAGCAGCCACAGGCCCAACTGAACTGATTCCTGATAGTTAGACCCGGAGTCACCTGATCATGCCATTGCCAGCCTTTTACTGTTTTAATAATTTTTTTTGTTGTTGTTTTCCGGGAGCGAGTAGTAGTGATGACTTTTGTGTGAGAGATGGTGTGTCTCCTGGGATGGAGTTCTAGCTGACATGTTCCCACCCACCATACTGCATTCCTCAAGTCTGTCCCTGGTTCCTTCCGTCCAGAGTCTGACCACCTGGCCAATCACCCACTTAGTTTTAAATTGTATGTTTGTTAATCAAGCTAGTTCACACTTTGTGGCCCGGGCACCCCACCTCTACTAGAAAGTCATACACCCACCCACCAGGCCAGCCCTGCAATCCCACAATGACGCCACCTCAGGTACAGCAGGTTGCAGTTTGCTAAGCTTCTCATGGCCTGGCCTGGTCTGGCCCTAGAGAGAGTTATCTGCCTGCCCATCAGCCCAATTTATCTGTATGAGGGAGAGAGATGATGCTCAGAACACGCCTCTTGAGCTGCTGGGGCCCAGTATTTTTGAATTGGAATGGCCAGCCCACATGTTTTCGTCCAGCAGCACCAACCCTAGTCCCTCCTATCCCCTGTCTCCTGTCCCATTCTCTTCAGCGTGGCCATGGACACTACTTGTTGTTGAAAAGTTAAACATGCTAAAAAAGTGGAGAAAATAAGCTTCTGCAGGAGTTTACTGTTTAATTGATATTTGGTAAAGACTAGTAATAATCAGTATAAGTAAATGAATAACGTAATAAAACATTCTGTCTTAATGGGATAGGATACCCTCCTCCACGACCACAGCAGTCCAAATAAATGTTGCCCTGCTCACTGAAGCAGCATGATAGTTCTTGCTGGGTATGGCATGCTGGAGTCTCACTGGTAGGGTTTAGTTCATGCTGCTGTTTATTTTTATGGCATCTGACTGTCTCCACTCTCTACAAGAAGGCAATTAATGGGTTGTTTCACATTGATTGCTGCTTTAGCTAACAGTGGCCTGCAGATTATAATGAATTACTCTTACTTGCTAGAGCACTGCTGAGAACATTTGAGTTTGTTGTATAATGCAACTTGCCAGCTTTCTGGGGCTCAGGGGAGGTGTTTAAAGCCAGCACTGGACAGGGTTCCAGTTCCACATGTAGGTGAAGTACTTGGCAAATGAAGTGAACAGAGTTGAGTGATTTAGCTCTTGCACTGGCAAAACTAGACAAGCTGATGGGAAAGCGGATGGGCAGGTTGCAAACCTGCCCATCTACTTTCCCATCAGCTTCTCTAGTTTTGCCAGTGCTAGGGCTGACTCACTCAGCTCTTTGGAGGATGCTACACCAGCAGTTTTGCATACAGTTAGCACTTTGCTGGCGATTTCCTAGGAAAGCAGATAAACAATATCCTGCTCCCTCCAAGAAACATTATTCCTCCCAGCTGAAGATGGACTTGGTGATTGTTATGGCTGCTCATGGTGGGTCACAAGCACATTGTCATTTGAGCACTAAATCCCAACAGCCTGTGGAAGTCCCTGTCGACCATTGTAGGTATAGCACGTCTGGCACAGTCAAGAAAAAGTCAGAAATGTTACCTGTGACTTGGAGGTTGGCAAGCATTAACTGCATTGTGCAGATGATGCTCTACCACTTCCTCTCTGGCCATAGTCTCCAGAGTCCATCTTACCAGGTACGCCTAATGTGTTGCTAGTTTTGATACTGATGTTGTAGTAATAATAATAATAATAATCATAATTCTTTTTTTATCGCGCCTTTCTCAAAACCAAGGTGCCTTTACAACATTCACATAAAATAATAAAATAAACAGTGATCCAGTAACTGCTGAATTCATAAAATACAATAAAATGTCATCGGGAGTAAGCCATTAACCACAGATGGGTCTTTAAGGCCTTTTTGAATTCCTCCATGGACGTGCACTGCTGAAGCAGACAGGGTAGAGAATTCCAGAGGAACGGGGCCGCGTACCTAAAAGCACGGGCCCCTGAATATTTTAAAGAAACCCTGGGGATCTCTAGCAATCCCTTGTCCACCAAGAGGAGTGATCACCTGGGGCAGTAGGGTACCAGGAGCTCTTTCAAGTAGTCCGGGCCCAGTCTATGTAGGACTTTATAAGTCAGAAGACCAGCTTTAAAGGTGATTTGCCACTGTATTCGCAGCCAATGCAGTTCGCGCAGCACCGGAGAAATATGACCGGTACAAGAAGTACCTGTCAGTAACCGCGCCACAGCATTCTGCACAAGCTGCAAGTGGTGGATATCAACCCCTGATAGCCCTAGATACAGGGAGTTGCAGTAATCAAGGCACGAGGTCACAAAGGCGTGGACCAATGTAGGCAGATCACGGGACTGAATTAGGTGCTTAATCGTGGAGATGTTCCTCAGATGGTAAAAGGATGATTTGATGACTGCTGACAGCTGAAATCGCAGTGTCAGCCCGTCCTCAATCACCCCCAGGTTCCGCACCCGTTCAGAGGTAGGGAGCTGGGCGCCACCCAGAAAAAGTCCTGAAGGCAAGCCATCTCCCATCCCCTCTATCTGGCGACCCGGGTCCACAACCATCACCTCTGTCTTCTCCGAGTGCAACCTCAGCCAGCTCAAATTTATCCAGTTCTGGATTTCAACAAGGCAGTTGTTAAATGCCGAGAGAGCTCTATCCTGGTCGGGTGCAAAAGATAGGTACAGCTGGGTATCATCAGCATAGCAGTGAAACTTCAGCCCATACCTTCTTACAGGGTCTCTGAGGGGCAGCATGTACACTGTGAACAATATGGGGGACAACACCGAACCCTGAGGAACTCCACAAGACAGAGACTGGGCCAGAGGAATTAATCCCTGACGCCACCCTCTGAGTTCTGCTCATGAGGAAAGATCTAAGCTCCTCACACTCAACTTATAAAAAGGCTCTTCGAACATGCAGGCAGGCTGGGTTGCGCAGTCTGTCTACAGTTCGAAAGAGCTGAGCTGGTCGGTTTTGAGCAGCTGCAATCTCCCCAGATAGGAACTCTGCCTTCTTATGGGAGATTGCGGAATGATAGAGCTGATAATGTTCCATTAATCTAAGATGGTCGGCATCAAGGGCGGATCTCCACCAGCAGCACTCTAATCTTCGTCCTTGTTGCTGCATCTCCCTCAAAGACCCATCAAACCATGGGGACTGAGGGCGAAGGGGGAGAGGACAAACAGACTGGAGCAATGAAATCCAGAGCCGAGGAGATGGTTTTATTATAGGCCAAAACTAAGGTAACTGGGTCACTGCTCACTACAGCTCTCAGTGCTGAACTCTCCCTTCCATTGACATAAATTGTTTAGACACCAGGTGGAGCTTTACTGCCAGGGAGTTGAAGTCATCCAGAATGTATCTCCATTCCTTCAAGTCCCATGTTCCTTACCCACCTCATGGATGGGGTTATGGGTTCCTTCACAGGGACTCCCTCACTTTCTGCTCTGGGGTTATGGTAGGTTGGCCACATTTGTGGTGGTCCAGAAGCAGCAGTTCTTGGGTGCTTTCTTTAAGGTCTGCAAAGGTAAGGGACCTGATGTGCTTACACTGCTTTCTCACTATACTTGTGATTCCCTCTTCCCCTCCTTTCTGGGGCTAAGTTTGGGGGCAGGATATCCTGGTTTCTGCCGATGCGGCAGCAGATCACATCAGACAAGGAAGTAGTGGATAACATTCAGGAGGCCCATGCTCTGGAGTTAGTATCACAGCCTTCTGTGCATCTTCCTAGCTCTTTTACCATTCGTCACACTTGTGGGACCTGCAGGCCTACATTTGCACTCTTTGGATGAGGAGTTGGCAACCTGTGCCTCCTGGTAAATGCAGCAGTTTTTTTTTTTTTTTAACACTCCCGGTACTTTCTGGTTCCTAAAACGACAGTTGATTTATGTCCTGTCCTAGACATCTGGCCCTAAATTAAGGTTTTTTGTTTTTTCCAATTATTTAACCAGGTGAGAGACACTAAGCTGAAAGCTTGTTTACAGGTGCAACCTGGGAGCACAAGGAAGTTAAGTGACTTGCTCAGGGTCACACAGTATGCAAGTGGGGGGCTGTGGGATTCAAAGCCAGATCTCCAGATTTGTAGCTCAGAGCCTTAACCCACTGCACCATACTACCTCTTCATAGCATACACTATGTTTTGCATGGTATCTGTTCAGCTGCTGTCCTTTGTCACAAGAGGAAGGGGTTTGCTTTGGGTCTTGGACATGCAGAATTCTTAAATGCATATCAAGATTAGGCACTGCTGTCATCGAGGCACAGGTCAGGAAGCGTAGGAAAACCAGGAGCAGTTGTAGAATTCACCAAACATTATTTACACTAGCAGTATCATAAAATAAAACTTGTTCAGTATAATTCTTTACAAAGGAAAACTAAAAGATTTCTTTCAGTCTCTCTGTCACTTGTTCTCCTAATCTTTCTTGCAGTTGCAGCTTAGCTGTTTGTCTTTTCAACCCCCACTCTTGGCAAGCATCCTGTTTTTGTAAGTTTCAGGAGCTGTTAGAATGCATTGTGCTTTGAGCTGAGGCCCCTACAGCTTTTGCAAAAGGCTGGAAGATTTGAACTCTAGTAACCTTTAGAGTTTACAATAGCTTTCTGCAATCATCTCAAAATATAATTATATATATTTCAACAGTAACACTATATATTTTCTAAACAGTGATCCCATTATCAGTTACATTTTCATACAATGATTTGCATATATTTTGATATCAGCAGGTATAGATATGCAAGGGAGACAAAGACAGACAGCAAGAGAAAACTGAGAGATAGTAAGAGGCAAAGAACTGCGAGATTGTCGGGGTGATCAAATCTGAAGTCTCGCAGGAAAATTTAGTTGCACAACCAGAGAAGACAGAAAAGAAAGGATCCTTGCATTTAAACACTTTTTCCATAACAACTGGGACAGGGTCCTCTTCTACCCTGTCACAACCGCCACCAGCATTTTCTTCTGGAGGGTCAGCATTACTGATTTCGTGTCTTGTCCTTATGGTTTGTCCTTGGCATCATTTGTACTTACCAGGTATTTTGTTATGGTAGCTGCAGCCCTTCACTGAGAGACCTTGGATGATTTGGCTACTCCAAGTCTAATCCTGGAATTTGGCAAAATAGACTTAATGCTGCACTCACCAGTTGTTTAATCTACTGGGAATTCTGGTCAACAGCCTAAGTTTGTTCTGCTTCTGTGCCAGTGACTGTAATTTTATAGAAGTAGTCTTGGGACACCACACAGGCCATGGCGGTCCTCCCAGAAGTCTGCCTCTACTTTGGCTTAGGCAGCCATGGTTGTTTCCTGGACTGGATCACTGACGGGTCCATGCACAGTTTGAGCCTCATGGATGCTACCATTGTGAATATCCCACTGGCTTGCTTCCAGATGTGGATTCCCAGTAGATATCATGTGCAGTGGACTTGGGCTATACAGTCACTAGATCTGGTTTAGGCATGTCACCATTGCAGGGCAGTGTTTACTGTTTGCAAGAATGCTCCCATCTTATGTGAAGGATTCTATTTCTCTATCAATCCCCTCAGGTGGTCCTGACTACGGACACATCTGGAATGGGATACAGAATTCATCTGGGTGCTTTAAGAATCCAATGTATCTGGTACCAGTTTGACCTATCTTAACATAAGTATTCTGGAGATGGTGGCATGTTCTTCTTGGCCTACAGTCCTACACTGTGTACCTTTGATTGTCACCATCTTGTGTGGATGACTGTGTCCTGCACTACCTCAACAAACAAGCTGGTACTCACACTACCTTCTCTAATGATGTGGGTTTGGGAGTGGGTTCTGGGCTGTGACATACAAATCAGGGCCACCTTTCTTGCCACCTCTGCTCTGTGGTTTGTTTCTATTCTGTGTTGGCAGCTGATATGTATTTTGCCATCACATGGAGTATGATCCATAAGTTAACAGGACATTACTGTCTGGATCTGGTGTCTCGTAGATAAGATGGCCTTCTGTGCTAGGGAGTAATGTCCTCTCTACCTGGCCTTCCACCCGCTGTACATATCTGAACTGCTTATGACTTATTTTATAAATCTCATCTTTATTGGTTCCCATAGAATACAATTGGAGTCCATGCTGCATGTGAAGCCCTCTTCTACAGCAAGGAGGACTTCACATGAGTCCTGTTCTTTCATGTTGGAATATTAAAAACATTCCACATTTGTGCTTTTTTTACCTTAGCCCTCGTTACCCAAGGATCTCTAAACGAATTTATGAATCCAACCACTGCAAAGTGCAGCTAACGTTATCTGTTCTGCCCCCATCACTGCCTGCCTTCCCACTAGCTTGTCCGGCCACCTGTGAGTCTTGCTTGAAATTTAGGATTTAAATAAATTTACTTCTCTCGTCAAAAGCAGCTTGTGTCAAATAAGTTACTAACAGCACATCACAAACGATTGCATTCCCATTTTTAATCAGTAGCTTCGCTCCCACCCTCCCGTATGGCAGTTGGTTCCCCGCTAACATTGTATATTACCAGGTTAAATTTTAAACAGCCCCAAAATAGTACTGTTCTCTTACCAAAGCAGCTCAGATCGATGTAATTGCTGCCTGTTTCATTAATAATGTCATTTGTGGCACTTCAGTAACCACCATCCATGTTGGCTGTTTTCCATCCCCCAGCTCCATGTGAATTTACTTTACACAGCAAACCAAAGGAAAAGATGCACAGAGCTGGGGAGTTGAAAACAGCAGATGTAGTGGGTCGTTACTGAAGTGCGACAGATGGCATTATTAATGAACCTGGCAATGATTACATCAATCTGCGCTGCTTTGTCAGCTGTATGCTGACCTAGGATGGCAGAGGATGAGTGACCATAGGAATGGTTGTATCCCCTCATTTATGTACAAGGGTATTCGGAGGCAACTCCCAGAGTAAATATTAACCAACATTACCTACAGGCAGAAAAAGGCCTCTTAAGATCAGCAGCAAGTCTGGAATTAGTGGTCCCCAAATATAATTTAGAAATAGGTAAGATGTCATTTTTCTGTCTTGGCCAGTGGCTTGGAATATCATTCTGCATACTTTGAGACCAGCCTCTGGCAAGATTAGCTAGGGTAAGATAGAACTATGGCTTGATGACAAAGCTAAATGACCTGGTCTGTTGTCAGACATTTTAATGTTTACTCTTGGATTATCTAATTATTTTTCATTCTCTATAACTGTTTTTATTTGTTAGGTTTTGATTGCTTATTGCTCTTTGTAAAATTATTTATTGAATTCTAATATTTGTGCTATATTGTAACAAAATGCTGTGGGACCTCGTTTTAAACGAGTCTCTGCTCAGTTGAGCTCATCCTTGTTCATATTCTGGTATGAATAAAATGTTATCTGGTGAAAGAAAGGTACTGTTTTGGGGCTGTTTAAATTTAACTCATCAGTAGACAAGGTTAGCAGCTGGGCGGATGAACTGTCATGCAGGAGGGCAAGCAGAGCTACTAATTAAACATAAGAATTCTCTCTATTAGTAATTTGACCTGGACTGCGTTTGGTGAGAGAACTCAATTTATTATAAGTTCTGAATTTGAAACAATACTAATGGGCATCCAGCCAAGCTTGCGGGCATGGATGTGGAGAAGCAGGTAATGTTCGTTGCACTTTGCATTATTTTGTTTAATACTTGCAGAGTTGCACATTTTTTTTACAGTTGATAGTGGTGTGATTTATTGGTCTATAACATGGGCTTTACATAGTAACTCAGCTGATTGGTGCAGGGCTCCTACCTGGCTATGCATTAATGCACCATATACTCACAGTTGCTGTGAGCACTTCAAAGTGGGAATCATTGGGCAGAATGGAGCTCTTTTTCTGGCTGATGGCTGCAGCGTGAGAAGCAGCCTTTGTAATTGTCAGCTTAGTGAGCAGTAGCGTTCTGCCCACCCACCTCATGGATCTCTGAGCAGTGAGTAGACACTGCTGTGGGAGAGAGACTGCTGAGTGTTCAGCATGTGTCTGGAAACGCAGGGTGCAGGGGAGAGAGAATGTGACAGCGGTCCTGTGAGCGAGTGCCAGTCCATATTTGATTTAACAGCCCCTTCCCCCAAACACACACGCACACACAGGCAGTGAGCAGCTCGGCATATAGTGTGCAGCCCCAGCAACAGTGACAAAACTGCACTAGAGAGAGGCGGTCATCCAAAAGACAAATTGTTTTCTGTCTCTGGAGGGCGACATGCAGCAGCCAACTCTGTTTCTCTCTCTCTCTCTCTCTCTCTCTCTCTCTCTCTCAACTGAACACTTCCCACTGACAGCTTGTCTGTGTGAGGGGTGAGAGAGAGTGTGCACTGACAGTAAACACAACCGATCGCAGCTTTTGGTGTGTGGGCAGTGGTGAGAGAGTGAGTGGTTCTGGTCCCCTTGTCTTACCATCCCATAAAAGATGTTCCTGTCCCCATGCTTCAGTCTCCTGACCTCCCCTCACCAACAGGCTGTCGGCTAAACCCACACTCAGCAGTCTTCTGTGTCAGTATGCAGCTCAACGATATGTACAGTGGCAGCAAAAGAGCAAGAGCCGCCTGCCTATTCGCTGGCTCACCACCTGCACCATCACAATTTGTGCAGACAGAGCATGCACATTAAACTTGCTGCAGAAACTTCCTGCAGAGTGTGTGTGCGCGCGCGTGCTTATCTCTCTCTCTGTCTACATTGTGGTGAGCTGCTGTGAGACTGGAAACAGAGGCAGAGCAGCGACAGAAGCAATGAAATGGGGGCACTGTTTGTTGTGATCCGGGACGATTGTATCGCAGACTGGTGCTGTGAGCGGGACAGAAACAGACAGGGAGCAGCAAGTCAGTGCCCCTGTTGTCTCTCACATTGCACACTCGCACCCTGTGTAATAATAATGGAGCTGAGATGTGCATCGGTAGCCAGTTTCTCAGTGCAGCAGACATCTGCAAATGTTGGAATTGTGACTTCGATCGCACTTTGTGTCTCTGTTGGTTCCACAGTGGAAATCTTAGGCCGAGTTATTTTTTTGAATACAAAATGGCAGAAATGCAGTAATAGTACATTTCTTACCATTTGTGTCTCTATAAATATAATTGTGCTGTACATTTTTCTTGAGGGCTACTTTGTCAAGCGGCAGGATACAGTACCATTTCATGAATCTCTACATTAATTAAACCATTTCTGTTAATTATATTGCTGTTGTACAGCCCATGTTATAAGCGCACACCATTTCCAGGTGTGTGTGTAGGTTAGATTAATCACTGGTGCTGTGAGGGCACTGGCTGCGCCCCTTGTGCCTCACAATGCACCTGGGGTGTTGATTAATCCCTCAGTACCCACACACCCTGTCGAGGATTATTGCTTACTTAATGGAGCTTTTGAGCCTTCTCTTGGCTTATCAAGAGTATCATCTCATGCCTCCCTAGGGTTCTAGAACCGCTTGGCTTCACGTCGCAGTTCTAAAACCCTAATAAGGCACGAGATGACACTCTTGATTAGCCAAGAGGCATCTCAAAATCCCCCATTTATGTATACAGTATGTGTTCTGTAGAGGGAGATGTCCTTGAAGGAACAGAGCCACAGCTCTACCTCCCGTTTTTTCTTTTCATGTGAAATACTATAGAAAGACCTGCCGGTTACTGCATGCCTGGCCTTCTCTCATTTTGCCCCTCATTGCAGCCTTTAGTCCCGCCCCTCCTGTGTGCCTAGTTTGGGTTTTGGCCTTTCGTTCCTGTCAGACTTGTACAACTCCAGGTTAGTCTCTGCAGGAAACAGAATATATGGGGCTGCTCATGTTATATAGGCACTACTGACATGCATGAAGAAACTGTAGCATTGGCCCTAGCTAGGTAAATGTTTCCAGAGTGGTTCTGACACTGATGGATTACATTTTAATGTGTCTGGTTCTATGAAGGGATTGTCTTTAAGATCTACTGTTACCAGTAGCTAAGCTTTTCATACAATGAGCACAGCATTGAGTGTTTTAGTTTTAAACTTTGTTAAAGCAGCAGTACTACAGCACAAAATTTAATCCTGCCTTTTTTGGCAGTAATGTATTCCTAATCATCTTAGATTCTTTGCTGGGGTATTTTAAATTGTCTGCTTTTTTTAACACCATGTTTAAATAAAGCTTTTGTAATTTGTATGGATCTACAATAAACATGGCAGCCTCCAGCAGCTTTAAAAAATCTTCTCCATAAGGATCACACACTAACTGCACCCACTGTATTTATAATGCAGATATGTCACGCTGTTGCCAGAAAATGCTTCTAGTGGCCAACAGCACACCGTCACCCTGATTTTCCCACATCCCTGATGGTGGACCTGGCAAAAGACCAATAACTTTTAAGAACTTCAAAATGCTCTGTCATTCTTCCAGAATGAAATAAAGCACAAAAAAAAGGGGGGCAAACCGAATATCATTATATCTTAACTACAACAAAATTGTTTACAGTTTTGTTAATTAGTACTGCTGTTTTAGAATCTGTTAAAGGAACATTTTTGCACACTGGACACAGTAGTTTATTGTCAAGGAATAAAAATTACTGAAATGTTCTCTATTCCTTTTTGTTTGTTTAGATTCTAAAAGCTTTGAAACATCTGCAAGAACTGAATATTACAGTAGACATCTTGGTGGTAAGAGTTTCATATTGCTTTTATGATCACAGTTGCGGCAAGATTACTGTTATTCATGGCCTCTTCTATTGCCTCTCTATTTTGTTATTTTTCACTGTTTAGGATCTGGTATGGGTCACATGGACAAGTGGGTTATCAAACACTTTTTACATAGGAACAAGGACATTGTGGGTTTGAGAAGACAATACGGTTTACCATGGCCAAAACTTCTCCAAACCCTTTATGCAGCTCCCTCACACATTGAGAGGACTTCTGAACTCCACATTTTGTTTGTTCTGTGGTGCATTGAGTGGTTGAGCTGTGAGGGGGTTTAGAGGGGAATTTTAGGCCAGCCAGTTGACAGCATTGTTTCCTGGGACAAGGCGTAATCATTTTATCTGCATGGCCATTTGAAGGCCGATGAAACCAGCACTGACTTTTGCCAAGCATCAATGTCTAATTAGGACTAAGAACATAAGAACTTAACCAGTAGAGAGAGCTTTGCGGACTGAGGTCTGCCTGATGCTGACCCCATGTATTTTTCTGTACAAGTCACTCTGTCTCCCCCCTAACCCGCCATGGACACTCTTACCCTTCCCTAACTTTATCCTACTGCGCTTGAATCAGTCAGTAGTTTTCTTGGTTGCCATTTTTTCTGGAATCTGTTCTAGCCCTCTACAATTCAATCTGTGAAGAAATGCCTCCTTGTCTCCCTCCGGAACTTACCACCAGACAGTGTGTAACTGTGTCACCTCGTATTTTTGTTTTCACTGGTCCTAAAAAGTTCACAGGGTTCTACCTTGGTAGTACCCGTAAGTTACTTAAAGATCTTTATCATGTTCCCACATTCCCTTCTGCTGTTCAGCGAGTACATATTCATGTTCTACCGACCCTTCTCATATGATAACACCTGCTGCCTCTCAATAGTCTGTGTATCCCTTCTCTATACCACATTCAGCTGCTTAATGACCAAGTTATAATACTGAGATGGCTTTGGTTGGGTTCACTAACTGTCCATGGGGCCCTGTATAAGGGGCTCCATGTGGCATCAGTCTTGGTGGACCTCACCAAGCCTTTCGACCTGGTTGATCATGAGCTTTTGCTTTGTTCTATGTTCAATCAGGGTTTTTCAACTGATTAAATTCTTTGGTTTAGAAGCTATTTACAGGGGAGATCCCACTGTACTGTAATTGAGCAGGCTTAATCTACTCTTGGGGAGATCAGTTGTGGAGTTCCTCAGGGCTCTCTGTTATTTTCCATTGTTTTGAACTCTCTGCATTTGGTTTGTTCCTCATCTAATTTAGTTTTGTATGCAGATGATGCTGTTTCATTTAGTTCTGATAGAGATTTTGATTGTTTACAAAAGACTCTCCAAAGTGATTTTAATCCTATTAATAATTGTTTTCTGACTCACAAGTTACTACTTAGTTAAAAAGGCAAAAAAAAAAAAAAATCTATGATCTTTTCATGTCCTAGTAAATCACTGTCTTGTGGTATTCAGATTTTTGATTTAAATGGGCTTCTTGTTGATTGTGTGGACAATTTTTGTTGTTTGGGTATTTTGGATAGGAATTTTTTCTTTTGACCTTCATATTACTCAGCTTATAAAGGTAATACATAATTGGACATGTTATATAGAATGAATCAGTACTTGGTTCCTGAGTCTTGAAGGTTATTGGCGAACAGTTTGCTTCTGTCAAAGCTGGGTTATGGGAGTATTTTCTATCTTTATTTGACCGATAACATCTTCAGTAGGTTAAATACTCTGTGATTCTATTTGTAGGTTTGTAACTGGGTTGAGAGGTTCAGCTCATCACGGTTTGCTTTACAGTACAATGGGATGTCTTCCGTTCAAACAATGGATTGAGTTTAAAGTTTTGATTTTTTTTTTTTTGCACAAAGTTGTGCTTGATCTCATGCCCAGTACTGTGAGAAATTCCATAGATGTGTTGATGTTTGTTCGACTAGATCACAATATAAATATGTATTTTCCATTCCTCGCTTTATTTCAACATTTGGTCAGAGATCCTTTAAATGTATTTGTTTTGCTCTTGCTATTTCCGCTGCCTCCTTGGAGAACCATAGTGCTCTCATTTTTGTCTTGCCCTTGCTAACCTGTCTGACACAGAGATTTGTAGCTTTTTCAATGGCCTCTTATTTTTGCCCACTGTTCTAGACTCCCCCCAGTTTTCCTGTCCCTGAGGCATGCTCCCCTTTTCTTAAAATCTGCCCTCCTGAAGTCCAGGACCCTTGTCCTTGTGTAATTTGATTCTGACCCAGTTCTTATATCAAACCACACTGTATGGTGATATCTTGTCCCCAGGTGGTCCCCTACTGTGACAGCCATTTGTCAGTACTAGAGTCAGTAATGCCCTCTCTCGAGTCTGTTGCAAAACTAGTTGCCTGAGGAATGCCCCTTGTAGGGTGTCCAGGATGTTCCTACTCCTGGCTGTTGCTGCAGCAGGGAGGCTCCAATCCATGTCCGGGATTAAAGTCTCCTATTGGCAATACCTCTGTCTTGCAAGCCATCCTTAAGATTGCTTCCATCATTTCCTTATCCACCTCTTTCCCCTGTGCTGGAGGTCTGTAGATCACTCCTGTTCAAATAGCAGCCCCTTTTCTTCTCTGCAGAGTGACTCACAGTATCTCCTCTCCTACCTGCTCCCCCTGTATTTCCGTGGCTTTTGTCATCCCTTACATAAAGAGCCACTCTTCCCCCTTTTCTACCTACCCTGTCCTTCCTTAAGAGTATATCCTGATATGGAGCCTTCCCACTCCTGGTTTACATTGCACCAGATCTCTGTGATGTCAATTTAAGTCCAGGTCTGCTTCCGCCATGGTAGCCTCTAGGTCTGCAATCTTGTCGCTCAGACTTTGAGAATTTGCACACGTGGCTGTCACACTCAACATTTGTGAGGGTCTGTGAGATCTGCCAGTGTTTCAACCAGACTACAAGGCAATGCCGTTGGAAGACTCTAGAAACCTTCCTTGCTTAAAAAGTGTTGCGTCATGGAGAAGAAAAAGGGCTCAAGGTCTGCTTCTTCCTTTCTTTTGTCTGGCAAACCTTCTTTGAAACAAACGGTCATGAGCCTCCTAGTATTCTGGCCATAAGCACAAACATAAGGATAAAGAAAAAGCTGCTTCATCAGTAAGATGCTGAGCTGGAGTTTAGCGTACCTCTGGAGAGAGGTTGACAGTAACTTGCTACTTGAAATGTACTGTGCTGACATTATTGTGTGATATTTTACCAAGCTCCTCGGAGCTAAAGTGTTTTATATACCATCTATTTGTTTTTATGTGCAGTCGCTCCTTAGGGGCTCTGTGAAACTGGTAAATTACTCAAACTAATAACTTGTGGAGCCTGGTTGGGTGGCTGTTACTTCAGTCCCAAGTCATTGTTTTTAAATTGACTCACATTAGTGAGCAGGGCGAGCAGATGGAGATCAGAAGAGCAACGCATTCACGCGTGGTTTAGGGTGAGAGTGAATCAAAGAAATATATCGTAAGTTTGACGCTTATTGTTGAAATCATTTTGGGGCCCTTATACTAGTTATTTAATCACTCCATTACGTATAATCTAAGAGTTTTATTTGATCTATCATGGCTGATAACTTTAAGATAGTGGATGGAAATGAGTGTGTACAGTGTACAAAATGTCTGTACTCCTTCAGTCAAATCTCATGTATCCAGAATGTAGATGTGTGTGAAATGTTCTGAAAATGCTTCTCTTAAAAAAGAGATTCAGCTATTTAGCTCTAGATTACAGGCTGTGGAGAAAGTCAAAGGGATATGCACGTTGGATATAATTCCAACCTTTCTTATTGTGTTAAATGTTCCCCAGCTACTGTCTCAATTCCACTAGTAACTTCTGCAGTTATCCCCGATACGCTGGTTACCTTGGTCACTGATTTATTAACTGACCAACAAATCATTTCTGGTTTGCCACCTGTTGGTGACAGACCCACTTTTAGAAAAAGGCCTAGAGAAGAGGATTATGAAAGTAACGATGCTTCGAATGAACCCTGGTATAGTGTCCAATGTAAGAGAACATTAAAAAAGGTTCAGAAAGCAGCTGCCTTCTTAGATACATCTAATAGGTTCCTTCCCCTTACTGATAGTGTAGACTGTGAAATGCCCCCTGAGGGAGAAAGAAATAATGTTCTCATTAATAACACTGACATTCCCGGTCCTATGAGTTATCCCCAAATTACACATCGGGTTGTTAGTTCATTTCCATTGCCTTCAACTATACCCCTTATTCCTTTGCTTGTTGAAACTAACCAAATTCAGTCATCTTATACTGGTATGTCTACCAACTTTGATACACCCCAGGACATGGCTTTTACCATGTATCCATCAAAACAACAGATTTATGTGTTAGGAGACACTCTGGTAAAACATTTAGATAGGGCAATTTGTGCGGATGATAAAGCAAATCGCACTTGCTCCACATTCTGTGGGGCTAGAATTTCTGATATAACTGGGATGGTCAATAATATACTTATGGATTGTGGGTCTTCTCCAATATTAGTGCTGCATGTTGGCACAAATAACATCATACATGATGACATAGATGAAATAAAAAAAAAAGACAAGTGGCTTTATTCAGTCGTTTAGAAAACTTTTCAGTGACTTAGTAGGTAGCACACTCGTCTTTGAGGCCGGGAGATCAGAGGGCTGTGGGTTCAGTTCCCACATCTGGCACCTGGGTTAATGTCCCAATACTGACACTGTAGTGCAGCATGAGAGGGGTGCTTCACTTCTGAGGTGCAGCCTTTCGGAAGAGACGTTAAACCGAGGTCCCATCAGCCTGGAATGGTGGTAGTTCAGGTGGATGTTAAAGATCCCATGGCACTTATCGAAAAGAGTAGGGGGATTTCCCTGGTGCCCTGGCCAAATTTCCCTCATTCACTGAAAAATACCACCAACAGCTTAATCTGGTTCAAGGTCAGTTGGCATTCATCTGTATCCCCCTCCCCCGGGTCGTGCCTGAAAATAGGCAGGATTTGTGTAGTGCACTTACCCAGTCAACAAAAACTAAATAAATAAAAAAAAATAAAGTAACATAGCATTCTCAGAAATTTTACCAATAGCCAGAGCTTCATACCAGATTAACAATAAAATCAAGATATAATGACTGGCTGCGTAAATGGTGTCTTCGACAATCACTGACTTGCATTACTCACTGGGAAGATTTTGTTTACAGGCCTTACTTATTTGCCAAAGATGGCCTACATCTTAGCTTTAGTGGAAATTCTCTTCTTAGCAAACATATTCTCAATCATTTATCTAAGAATTTAAACTAATAGACTTTGGGATGATACCTCTGTCTCGTCCCCATACTGTTAGGCTTAATAAAAATCTTAAGGGGCTTAATTTTTTGTATTTCAATGCTAGAAGTCTCCCAAATAAGCTTGATGAACTAAAAGCTACAGTGGCATCAGATAATATTGATATAATTTCTATCACTGAATCATGGGGAAATAGAGTTCTTAATATCCCTGGCTATACTTCCTTTTCTCTTAATAGGAAGAATAAGAAATGTGGAGGCGTAGCAATGTTTTTGAGATGCTTTACAATCTATTGATATTTCGGATAAAATAAGAAATCCTACTACCAATACTGAATCTTTTTGGGTTAAGGTTATGATCGATAATATTAAAGGTATAATATTTGGAACATGTTATCGTCCGCTCAATTCTACTTCGACATACTCCGAGGCCATTATTCGCGAAATTGATACAGTTTGTACACTGGGAGATGTTGTGTTAATGGGCGACTTTAACATCAGTGATGTGGATTGGGTTAAACATACAGTTAAGTCCAGTTTAGGAAAATCATTTCTTGATATTAGTATACAGTGTAAACTTACCCAGTGTATTAATTCAGCCACTAGGGGGAATAATACCTTTGATCTTATATTTCATAGCAATAATATACAGGTAAATAATGTTAGGATCTCTGCCCCTATAGGTGGCAGTGATCGTAACACTCTGTGCTTTCAACTTTAATGTCCACTTACTCTTGCTTGTAACTTTACCAAGGTTTATATATATGAGAAAATAGATATCACTGGTATGAAGCAGTGGTTAAACATATGTTGGTCCGATGTTTTATTTGCTACAGATATAAGGGGATATTATAATAAACTTAATGATACTTTGTTTTCTACGTGATACTTTTATTCCAGTTAAAATAAACTTTCGTGGTCATCATAAACCTAAATGGATGAATTCTAACATCAAAAAACTTATTAAACTTAAAAATAGGAGACATTCTATATATCTTAAATCACCCACACAAGCAAATTGGGATTATTTATCTTGTCAAAAGAAATGCAAAAAAAGTGTCCAGAAATCTAAGAAACAATGGGAATACAAGTTAGCATCTGAAGCAAATAAAAACAACTTCGTTTTTCTCCTATGTTAATTCATTAAAAGAATCTACATGTTCAGTGGGTCCGTTAATATCTGATGATGGTGTTTTATCTCTTCCTAGTGATATGGCAAACTTTTTTAATTCTAAGTTTTGTGAATCTGTAGCGACCCCCAACCTGCAAGGGCTGGCTTCGGACCTAGAACCAGATTACATTTAACAAGGCATGTTGAAGGCCCACCTGTTAAACAGAGACACACGGAGGACGGTTGCAGTCTGTAGAAAGATTTTAATTTGGGCAATACAATGCCCACAACTACATGAGTATGGCTGTTCTGTTTTTAGGCAGAACTTACAAAGCTTTATATACAGTTAAACAAGTGTAGGATGTATATCCTGTCTCTAAACAAGGAAGTGGTGTTATATTAGCTCTGTAATTGGAGCATCTACCCCTGCAATTCCTGTTGTTGAAAACCTCTGATTGGCACATTAATGTCTGCAATTCCTGTTGTCATTAAATGTACTATTATGCGTTGACAACGTAAGCTTCAGTGCAATTTGGTAGCTGCAATAAATGCCAATCCCCACAAGATGGCAGCATTGTATAACTAATGATATAATAATGCATTTGCTTACTACATTAGTACAGTTTGCTTTTAGCAAATTCTCCAACTACGAATTCAAGCATTATATTTGTTTGACATACATGCACTTAAGCTTAACACATACAATAGCTGGCTTAGTTGTTTATTGACTTATACTTTGCACACACTTAACTGTACCCTTTTTTTACTATATGTAAAACATAAAAATTGCATTACAGTTTAAACTATAGCATCAACTGGATGTACTTTCTGTAGATCTTTTAAAGTATATAGAGTTCGAGTTTTCTGATAGGCTGGTAGCCAAGCTTATAGCTGAAGCATTTGCTAATTATGCAGTGTGACATATACTCTCATGCGTTGTGTTTATGATACCAGTTTTTTTGATAGGCCCATGTACTCTTAAGCAAGTACAGGATATATGGTTCAAATTCTATTAATATCTTAGCAGACAGTTACAAAAGAAATGCAAAAGTTGTCTGCGGCTTTAGTATATTTCTGCGTGACAAACATCAGGTCTTACAGGCTACGTGATAAATACAGGCTTGCAGATAACTTATTATACATGGCATGTCTCTGATTGTCCATACAGCTGGTTTACTGTTACTTACTACGTATATGGTTGGGGACCCCACCATTAATTCAAGCTAACCAGACCTAGTCCTTCTATTCCTACCCAGGTGATTTGTGTCTCTTAACCTATATCAGGGAGACCCAGTTTTCCAGTGCATAGTCTTATTTTGGGGTTGGTGTCAGAGACCCAGCAGAGCAGTTACTTTGGTTACAATTCCTTCCTTTGGGGCTCTGACCCAAACCACAACAGTTATTATAATAGTGACTCTCTATCTCCTCTCCTTATGATGTTTGTAAGTATTATCTGTCTCTGTACCAATTCATCTGCCTTAATTCTTACTCTGTTTAAGGTTCTCAATAACCAAAGTTGATGCAATATTAGCATTGTGAATGAAACTATGCTAATTATTAAAATCCAGGATGTAACACTTAACCCCAAATATTCTACCCATGTGGTCATTGCATCCCACCAACTAAATGTTGGTAGGTATTTAGCTTGGTTTTGATTTTTGTTAGCCTGTGCCTTTTGTATTTGTATTAGGTTTTGGCCTTCCTTAATTTTCTTTTCTGTGACCTGTATTTGGAGAGGGGTGAATTCTAGTACTATTATCTCTGGACCCTTAAAAATGTCCTCCATCCCTTTCACCCATTCCTCGGTTAAGTTAAAGGTTGTGGCATTAAGGGTGTCTGGGTGCATTCAGCGGTGGTAGATTTTATCACTCACCACCCAATCGCTAGAGCTGCATCCCCAGACCGTGGGATTTTTAGTGTCCAGGATGCACCATGAACCATTCTACCTCCCTGCTCTGTGCACAAGTCCACTATCCAATTTAATGTTTATCATGCTTGGTGGCCAAGGTATTAAATCTAGATTTTTCCGGCACAGGGTATATGCATTTCTGGTAAGGCAGTTTTTGCTTTGATACATTGCATAAGATTGGTTGCTTAATAGTACTATTCTATTTTTGAGGATATCTAATATGCCAGTGTTTTTTGATGTGGTGTTTAGTCTAAATCCTATATTGTCAAGCTTCCAGGTTGCTTTAGGGAACTCCTGCATGCATACCGGGACTTGCAATATATGGGGTATGTATTCTGGTTTATCCTCTCTGACTGTACCTGGTATTGGCATGACTTGTGTGGTACTGACTTGTGGAGCTATTCCTTTCTCTCCTGCCTTTTGTATCATTTCATTAATGTCTCTTCTAGAGATTTCTGATGGTGGTAACCCATTCTCTAATTAGGTTAATATTGTATCTAATTTTTGTAATATCTGTTATTTAAAAGACTGGCATATATGTAACAGAGTTGTATTTGTTAATGTTTTTAAGAACTGGGTTATGTTACTTAAACTTTTATCTATTTGTACTGTATTACTTTAAGATTTGACTTGTAGCATTAATAGTGAGTACCTCCTGCTCAGTTTCTCCTCTTATAGCTGCTGCTATAGTGTCACCTGCAAGCTGCTCCATTGCATTTCTCAACCTCTCAACATGTTGTGTTAAGGCTATATTGTCGATAGCATTGGCGGCTCCTAGACCTGTCCCAATCCATTCCACAATTGACCTCGGTTGTCTTCCAATCTTACTTCTAACAATTGGTTCTTTTATGGAATTGATTTCAATCGGGTTTGATATGCCTTTTCATATTTAAGTTGAGCTTTAAATCATGTACAATTTTTTGGTAGTTTTGGTTTTGTGAGATTTTAAATCACTGGATATAACTGATTGACAATCTAAATAAGTACTCTTTCCTACTGGATCTGTTAATGGTCCATTAAGTGGTGCTGGCCCATCTGCTAGGGTATTTAATGATTTGTTGTAGTGTATCCACACACCATCTTGAGGGCTCCACACATTTTGTGAGCTACCATTATCTGTGGGTATAAGGCATTCTCTTTTTGTATCTAGGCCCCCCGCAGGCTTTTTATATGCGTCCTGTGGCAATAAGAAATTAAATTTGTTTGAGTTTGATGCATATATTAACCTATACCCATGGTATATGATGTATTCTCTTATGTTTAACACAGTTATATTACGGTAGACTGCCATCAAGCTTTCACAGCTATCCCTTATTTGATATAATGTCTGTGAAACTGGGTAGTTATCAAGACTGGTTTAGTTACAGTTTATACATTTACTACATATTCCTCTGGTAAGCGTTTTATTGAAAGCTTTTAAGAACTTATTATACTGTGGTTCTCCCCTTTCTATTTGCTTGGGATATTTAGTATATACATAGTCGAGGGACATTCCCTGTGTTATATTGTTTTTAGGTATGTCCCCATCATACCTTATTATCCATTGACTATTTCCACTTATATTTTTAAGTACCTGTATTTCTGATAGCAAATTAGATATGTTAAATGCGCATACTCTGTCCATAATATTAAACCTAAGTGACTTGTCGTAGGGCCTGAATGGGATCATAAATTCATCTATTCCCAGGAGTCCATTGTATTGTCCATCTTCTGGTTCCACAATTGTAGTAATGAATGGTAGGTCTTGTTCTGCTTCAATTCCTGCTTGAACTACAGTATATCTAAGCACAAGCCAATTGTTAACAAGTTTATGCAAAGGGGAATTTTATGTTTTGGTCTCTGTTTCTTTCCCCTTTGTTTGTTTATTCTTGTGTTCTCCATTTTTCCTCTTCTTCACTTTCCTTGTCTCTTCTTTATTTTCTTTTCAATGGCTGTCCGTGTATTACTCGTCTCTTATTCTATGGGGAGAAAAAAAAAACAAATGCAGTGTTTTTTCTGTATGTTATCTGAATCTTCTTGCATTGGTCTACATGGACCCACAGTTGTGGTCTCTTTCCTTTTCCATCCCACTTTACATAAACTGCCACGTTTTCTAACTTTTCTTGTACAGTATAGGGTCCCAGCCAATTTGCATCCTTCCATGGATTTGTTTGATCCCAATTTTTAATCATTACTTTATCTCCTATTTTGAGAGGTTGTTCTCACCCCCTTTCGGCATTTTGTATCTTTTGTTTTTGGCATGGGCTTCTCCCAAGTGTCTTGCTGCATGTGGCATATATATTCTCAACTGTTCCCCCACATCCTTTAGGAATTTGGCGTGTGTGGCCTCTTCCTTTAGTGTTGTGGGTAGGTCGGGTGCGTACACCACTCTCATCCTCCTCCCTGTCATGAGCTCATAGGATGAGACCAGTGCTTGCTTGGACTGTCCCCCTTATGGCCATGAGAATTCCAGTCAAGTGGTCGACCCAGTGTTTTCCTGCATCCAGCACTGCCTTTTTCAGGGCATTTTTCAGTGTCCTGTTCATTCTTTCTACCATCCCTGAGGACTGTGGGTGGTAGGGGAGATGTTTTCTGTGTTCAATTGTCAGCAATTTACATAACTCTGTCATCAAATTATTTAAAAAGTGTGTTCCATTGTCTGATTCAATGATATTGGGGAGCCCCAAATTCTTGCAGTGGTTTTGGCATCCGCCGTCTTAACCGGGAATGCCTCAACCCATTTGGAGAACATATCTACTATAACTAGTAGATATCTAATTCCCTCTCTTGCAGTTGGGAGTGGCCCTTCATAATCAATTTGGAGTGTGTCCCATGGGCCATCTGCCAACAGCAACTGCTTTAGCTCAGTGTTGCCCATTTTTGGGTCTTGTTGTAAACGGATTAGGCAGTTTTTACACTGGTTTTCTACATCCTGGGCAAGTGTAGGCCAATAATATTTGGATTTTACAGTTTGTGTGGTTTTGTCTATGCCTGGATGTCCTGCCAGTCTGTGTTGCTCTTTGATGATGATATGTTTCATATCCTGTGGCACTACCCATGCAAATGAGTGTGTTTTGTCATCATAGTACCACAGAACATTTTTTCTTCTCTGTAGGCCCTTAACATCTGAGTTTCCAGGACCTCCCTCCTTGATCAGCTGTAGTTGTTGTTGGATCCATTTATCCCCCCTTTTGCGGCTGTGTTATGTCAACATCTTGGGGTTTGTTTACTTTGACAGAATTTACTGAATGGTCATCTCTAATCCCCTGCCATACTCTCGATCCTTTTGCTGTTGCTTTTGCTAACCGATCAACTTCCTCATTATGGATCTCGTGGAGTGTAGGGTTCTTTTTTGCATATGCTTTTATCTTTCGCACCTCCACTGTGTGGGGGTGCTGTTTTGCCAATGTGAATATTGCTTGTAGCAATTCTCTGTGCTTTATTTCTCCTCCATCTGCCTTTTTCATTCCCCTTTTCTCCCAAAGATGGATCCAAATGTTGATGGATCCCTCTGTGAACCTTGAATCTGTGTGAATTATCACTGGTGTACCTGCATATCTGTACATTGCTTCATACACAGCTACTAGTTCAGCATATTGTGCCGAGGTTTCTGGGGGCAATGCCATTTGGATTGTTTTTCTTGGTTGCTCTTCATCTGGTACATACACGGCTGCGCCAGTATATGGTGTTCCTACCTCCCAATATCTGGACCCATCCACGTACACATTCCACTTAGGTTTTGTGTCTGGTGGTAATTCCTTTGTAACCTGTTCTACCTCTACACAACTGTGTGGGTGTCCCTCATATTGAAAGTACTTTGTCATCTCTGGGTGTGTGATTATTTTAAATGTGAGATCCCCTGTCTTCTAATGCCATTACCCACTTTACCATTCTTTTTGGTGATACTGAATCGAGTTGGCCCTTGAGTACATACTTTACTGGGGTGTGGTTAGTTTCCACTACTATTGGCACAAATTGTGTAAGTGTTTTGCTACTTGTGACTGCCCAGTATATTGCAAGGCATGCTTTTTCACATGGAAGGTATCCCTTTTCTACCTCTGACAGCATTCTACTCAGGTACGCCACTACATATCTCCTACCGTTCCTCTCTTGGAGGATGACCACATTTATGGTGTCATCCGAAGGTGCGGCCTGGATGATAAAGGTTTTTTTTGGATTTGGGTTGATTAAGGCTGGTGCCTGGATTAAGCTTTGTTTTAATCTCGTGAAGACCATTACGCCCTCATCTGTCCATTCAAGTAAATTCTTTTTACCTGGATGTCCCTTTAGCATTGCATGTAATGGCTTTGTTGTTTCTGAGTACCCCTCTATGTAATCTCTACAAAAGTTTGTTAATCCCAACAATTTTCTTAACCCTGTTATTGTGGTTGCACGTGGGAGTGCTTTTATTACACCTTTTCTTTCTTTTGTAATTTCCCCACTTCCTTGCGTTAGTTCTGTTCCTAGGAAAGTAACTATATCCATCCCTATCTGGGCCTGATCTGGGTTTAACTTTAAACCTGCCTGGTTGATGGCTACTAATACTTGTTCTAGGACTTCCTCATGTTCTTTGGCAGTCTCAGTGTGGATAAGTATGTCATCCGAGTATTGGATTACATTTTCTTGTGGTATTCCTCCGTCAGGGCTGTTGCCATTGCTCTGTGGAACATGGCTGGTAAACAGTTTAATCCTTGTGGTAATCTGTTGAATGTGTACGGTTTACCATCCACTGTAAAAGCCAATTTGTATTGATCTTCCTCCCGGACCTGAATTGTCCAGAACCCATTGGCTACATCGAGTACTGCCAATACTTTACTGTTTGGAGTTAACCTCGAGAGACTCTCTGTGCCACTAGTGGTTACTTGTTCTCCTGCTGGTGTCACATTGTTTAGGCCCCTGTAATCAATAGTAAGTCTATACGAGCCATCTGGTTTTTCTACTGGCCAAATAGGGCTATTACATGGAGACTCTACTGGTCTTGTGATTCCCTGCTCCTCTAGGCTTTCTATTATTCCTTTTATACCACTTACTGCTTTTTTGGTATGGGATATTGTTTCATGAACCGTGGAGTATTTCCTTCAATATGGGCTACCATATTTATCATTTTTCTTGTATCTGTGTCTCATTTTGCCCAGATGTCTTGATATTTTGTGATGTTTTTTGTAAGCCTCACCTTCCATTCTGTCCCTCAATTTTGTCCAATCTTTGTTTTTTAACCCTTTACAAGTGTATATTGCGTGGATTTCCCTAATAACCACAGGTTTAATTTTAATCTTTTTGTATGACCTCCATATATACCCATTTGCTAAATCTGTTATGAGGTTACTGCTTCCTAGAACGTCCATCCCCAGGATATTATCTTCTGTGAAACTTCCTTGAACTAGTATGATTTGAAATTTCCCCAGATTTTCTTTCCCTAGTGTTATCTCTAAAGGTTCTGTAATATAGGCCCGTACAGTCCTCTATTTGTACTTTTTCCCCTGTTTTTCTTGTAGTTCCTTGTGTAATTATCGACATGGCTGCTCCAGTATCTACCAGGGCTGTACCTGGGTGTCCTCCCACCACCTAAGATATTTGTGGCCTCCCTTGGTCATCTCTGAATAATGAGGCAATCAATACTGGACCTACTCCGGAACTACCTGTCTTTCATTGCAGGTCTTGCAGCCTTTGTAAAATGTCATCATAGGCTGTTTGTGGTTATACCTCTTTTTTTCTGTTTCCCACTTTCTAACATTTTTGTTATGGTACCCAGAATTTGCAAGATATGATCCTCTGGCTTTTCTGTTTCCTCAGCGGGGGCTTGAGGCTGTTGAGGCTTGTTACTTTGTCCCCCATTTTGTCTAGGTCCTTGTCCTTCTTTTCCTCCCCCTGGTGCCCAACATTGTGCTTTTGTGTGCCTGGGTTTGTTACATTAAAACATGTCATTGTTGACCCGTTACCTGATGGACCCCCTTCATTTTTAAGGACTGTGGTATTGATCTTTTTTTAGTTTTGTCTGACTCTTCTCTTTGTGTTTCCTCAAAATTTGCTATGACTTCCACAATAGCTTCTGTATCCCTTGCTAAATTCATCATCATTTTTACTGCTCAGGGCAATTTTTCTTCATATGATCCTTTTAGTAGGTCTTGGAATGCAGAGTCTTCTATAGAGGGATCCTCTGTCCCTCTGTAAGTTTCATACACTCTAAATAGTCTTCTATGGAAGGCTTCTACTGATTCTCCTTGTCCTGGTGGTGTTTTCATTATTTTCCTCCAACCTGTTCTCTTACTTTGTCTATGTCCTAATAATTTTTTTAGACTTTCTATGATATTTTCTGCTGAGGTCCACAAATTAGGGTCATGGCTTCTTGTATTTACCCTGTCATGTCAAGTGGTAGGTGGTCAGGTAAGTCCCCCGCCAGTGACATTTGGACAGTTTTACAGAAGTCCTTATTAGTGAGTTCATGTACTCCTTGCATCGTTTTTAATAGTTTCTGCAAGCCTTTTAGATCTGTTCTTTTATCTATTGTTCCTGTTTCCTTTGATAAATCCCTAGCTTCTTTGATGCTTGGGTCTGTGATTTCTACATATGGATCCTTTCTTTTTGGTTTCCCTCTGGCTCCCCTCTGTGAGCCTTCTTCACTGTCTTCATCCCATCTATCTCTATTCCATTCATCCTCCGTATCCAATTCTTCTGGTTGCAACTCTCTATCCATCTCCCAATACTGTTTTGTAAGGGCTGTTATTTTGTTCTCCAGCCTCTTTGCTTCTATTTTGTCTCTCTTTGCTAGAGCTCTGTCATATTTTTTTCTTTTTATATTGTATGCGCTCTGCCAATCGGTCTAACTATTGTAATTTTTGCTTTATCTGTTCCTCTGTTATACCTCCCTTCGATGTTACTTCTCTTATTAATGGTGCTAGTTTTTTCTTTGGTGCTTTGCTTGAGGGGGGGTTCATGACTTACACTTTTTCTATCTCAGTTAATCGTAACAGGGCTGCTTTATGTCTATCTAAATCTTCTGTTATTCCTTCTTGGTCTGCCATTAATCTATTTTGTTCTTCTGTGGCTGACTGCATTTCCTGATCTAGTTTAATTTTTAACAAGGAGTAATCTCTTTCCGCTATCTCTTTGGCATACTCCATTTTTAATGTTTTCTTTAATTTCTTTCAATTCTAAGGTATGTCTTCTCTCTGCATATTCTAATCTGTCCCAGAGTTCTTTAGTTTGTTCTGCTTTTTCTAACATTAATTGTTTGTTACCTTCCTTTGCGGTTGCCAGTAAGTCCTTTGCCTCTGCACATCTCCTTTGGTAGCCCTCTGTAATTTGCATCAGTCCTTGTATAGCATTAGCTAGTTTTAGTTTTTCTTCCTTGGTGTTTGCATTTCTTTCTAGGACTGATTGTCTATAATATGGTGCTAAATCTGTATTTTCACTTGGGTCCTCATACGGACCCAATTTTAAGTATTATTCAAAAAATCTTGTATTGGTTTATTCATCTTGGATAATCCCCTATTAGTCTCCCGAAGGTAGACTTCTTTTCTGTATTGTTGATTTCCTTTTTACCCTCAGGCGTGCACTTGGGCAATCAATCACAATATCACACAACTTTTTAGGTACCTCCTTTTTTATTTCCTTTTTCTAGACTTAGTATTCCTCGAGTAAAATATGTAAGTGTCTCCTGTACACATCAGGTACTAATTACCCACGTCTCAGGACCTACTCCTGTTTCTCCTAGAAGTTATGGTATTATATATCCATATGTAGTCCAAAAACAACAGGCAAATATGCAGTTATAACAGTTCTCCATCCTATGTCTATCCTGTTTTGGCATATGGGTATGGTAAGTAAGAAATTGAGTTATACAGTTACCTGATGTCGTTTTTTTTTTTTTTTTTTAAAAAGGCACGGTCTTCCAGAGTTGATCAGGCTCTGGACTCCAGCACTTCATGTGGTTCTTAGACTGCCAATTTCATGTGTCATCCGTGGCGGCCTCCAACCCCTTCGGTTCACCTGGGGGACCTCCGGTAGGTCCGACCCCCATTATAATATTTGTTTAATCCGAGTCACGGCACCAATTGTAATGACCCCCGACCTGCAGGGGCTGGCTTCAGACCTAGAACCAGATTACATTTAACAAGGCATGTTGGAGGCCCACCTGTTAAACAGAGACACACTGAGAATGGTTGCAGTCTGTAGAAAGATTTTAATTTGGGCAACACAATGCCCACAACTACATGAGTATGGTCGTTCTGTTTTTTAGGCAGAACTTACAAAGCTTTATATACAATTAAACAAGTGCAGGATGTGTATATATCCTGTCTCTAAACAAGGCAGTGTTGGTATATTAGCTCTGTAATTGGAGCATCTACCCCTGCAATTCCTGTTGTTGAAAACCTCTGGCACATTAATGTCTGCAATTCCTGTTGTCATTAAATGTACTATTATGCGTTGTGACAACGTAAGCTTCAGTGCAATTTGGTAGTTGCAATAAATGCCAATCCCCACAAGATGGCAGCATTGTATAACTAATGATATAATGCATTTGCTTACTACATTAGTACAGTTTGCTTTTAGCAAAATCTCCAACTACGAATACAAGCATTATATTTGTTTGACATACATGCACTTAAGCTTAACACATACAATAGCTGGCTTTGTTGCTTATCCACTATTATACTTTGCACACACTTAACTGTGCCCTTTTTTCACTATACATAAAACAAAAAAAATGCATTACAGTTTAAACTATAGCATCAACAAGATGTACTTTCTATAGATCTTTTAAAGTATATAAAGTTTGAGTTTTCTGATAGGCTGGTAGCCAAGCTTATACTGAAGCATTTACTAATTATGCAGTGTGACGTATACTCTCATGCGTTGTTTGATACCAGTTTTTTTGATAGGCCCATATACTCTTAAGCAAGTACAGGATATATGGTTCAAATTCTATTAATATCTTAGCAGACAGTTACAAAAGAAATGCAAAAGTTGTCTGCGGCTTTAGTATATGTCTACGTGACAAACGATCTTACAGGCTACGCGACAAGTACAGGCTTGCAGATAACTTATTATACATGGCATGTCTCTGATTGTCCATACAACTGGTTTACTGTTATTTACTACCTATGTGGTTGGGGGCCCCACCACTAATTCAAGCTAACCAGACCTAGTCTTTTTATTCCTACCCAGGTGATTTGTGTCTCTTAACCTATATCTGGGAGACCCCAGTTTTCCAGTGCATAGTCTTATTTTGGGGTTGGTGTCAGAGACCCAACAAGGTAATTACTTTGGTTACAGCATCTAATGCAAACATTCATTCTAATCTACCACTCAGTGTCTCTCAGGATACTCCTATTTCAATATCTGAAAAAATAATTCATGATAAACTTATAAAGTTGAAAGGAAAGATTAGCGCATCCCCTGATGATATTTTGGGCCATCTGTTGTTTCTTCTAGCTGACTGTTTATGCTTCCCCCTTAAATTACTCTTTGAGCAATGTATTAACTCTTCCTTCATATCAGCATCTTGGAAGACTGCTTATGTGATCCCCATATATAAAAAAAAAAATGTTCCCCGAAATAACTGGGAAAATTATCGTCCAATCAGTCTGACGTCCCCGTTATGCAAACTCTTGGAAGGGCTTATGAAAGATATGATATCTAAGACCCTAAGTGAGTTAGATACAACCCAGCATGGATTTATAAAAGGTCGTAGCTGCCTCACAAATTTACACTGCTTTTATGAAGACGTTAGTCTTCAATTAGATAATGGTATACCTTATGACATAGTTTATATTGACTTTAGTAAAGCTTTTGATTCTATCCCCATTGGGCAATTATTAAGACTATATACCCTCCCAATAAATCACAACATTATGAATTGGATATCACGCTGGCTGATCGGTCGTTCTCAGCAAGTATTGATAAATGGTCATCTGTCCAATATGGGTCTTGTTCCAAGTGGGATGCCACAAGGGTCCATTCTGGGTCCTTGTTTGTTTCAGACTTTTATAGCTGATATAACCAAGAACTGCTATTCAAAGTCAATAAAATATGCTGATGGTATCAAAATAGGTGGGTCATGCTATGATCATAATAGTATCAGATCAATTCAGAAATATCTAGATCATATAACTGAATTGGTCAAGATCTGGGGTATGAGATTAAATCATGACAAATGCAAAATAATGCATCTGGGTCCTCAAAATCCTAATAACTTATATAGGTTGGATAACAAGCCCCTCCTGTGTACCACAATGGAAAAAGATCTTGGTGTACATATCACCAATGATTTCATGGTTAAAATGCAGATAAACAAAATAATATAAAAAGCAAATGGTGTTATGTGATCTATTGTTAGGAATATAAAATCTCGACATAAGACGGCTTTATTTCCTCTGTATAGAGCTTATGTTCTTCCTCATCTAGATACTCACAGTTTTGGTGTCCCTTCAAGAAGCAAGAAATTCTCCAGGTTGAAAAAATTCAGAAAATTTACCAAACATATAAAAGGCTACACTAATATGTCATATGAACTTAGACTTGGTTCTTTAAAATGAATGTGTCTAACCACCAGATGCATGCGAGGTGACCTCTTATTCATGTATGATGTTATCAAAGATGATCATCTAATATATAACATGGGTTCTGACTTTAAGAATAATGCTTTTAACGCCAAAGGACATCCTCTCCAGTTACTTGGGAGGGGTTTCAACTATATTCTTCGTAAGTATTTTTCACTGTGAGGATTGTTAATTCATGGAATGCTCTTCCTTTAAATATCATAATTAGTGATTCAAAATCTATTTTCAAGGGTAGATTGGATAAATATATACTTACCAATCCTAACATTAAATACTATTTATTATAAGGAGCAATATGGGCCTTTAAGCCTCCTAGCTCCTTAACCACCTAGTATGAAACCTAGTATACCAGTCACCATTAAAAACAAGTACACCCTTGTGATCACCCACTCTGGTGTCATCTACAAAAGCCCCCCCCCCCCGGTCATTGAGTCACCAAGGTTGGGGTCTGGCTTAGGCATTGCCATACCTACTATGGACAGTATGTTGCCATCATCGTCGGGCTCCATACCTATGATGAAGATAGTCCCAGACCCTCTTCATTGCACAGTCAACTCTCACCTTGTGCTGGCATCATTTTTAAGATATGATACATTGCCTGCTACCCTGGTTGCCACTGCAGGTAGCTTAGTAGCGAATGAGGCCATGTGTTCCTCTGTCTTCATTGACTGTTTTTGAAAGCATGGTGCTGATTCTTGCCTCTCAACTGCTACCAGTGTCTGGGTTCTTCCGTGGTTCCCATCATTGTTCACGATGGCAGTAACGAAATGGAGTACAATCCTGAACTCCTGGATCTTGAAGGAGATTTAGAGGAGGAATATGAGTGAAGGAAAGTTTGGAGAAGGGAATCTGCCCTACAGCTCCACACTCTCCTCCTGCAGCGAGGACTGTGTTGTATATAAAGTATTCCTGGATCTCCTCCTGGGGTCCCACTTTCCAGGTCATGATGCAGCAGATGCAGTCTGCCGTGGGCTTTGCTGTTGAAGTGGACAAAGAGAAATCTGATGGAATTTTTGGAATTGCCTTTTGCTTCTTCCATTGTAATTCAATACTGCCTTAGAGAATGCTACCTTGGCTGCTTGGCACAGGCCTAATACCCAGCCTGCTGTTCCATGGAAGGCTGATGAGCATTACCCTGGTTTGTCTAAGCTTTATTGTATTACCCAGCCAGAGACTGACTGTAGTCATTGTGCTGCGTAATCTCTCAGGCACTCCAAACCTCAGTTATTCATGTGCATCTGACTAGGTTGGTTCACAGTATCAAACTCCTGCTAATTTCAGCAAAAGAAAACCTTTTCCAGAGAGCGCCACATCTAGTCAAGGTAACCTTTTCAATACATCATTGCTGCTGTGTCCCCTATTGCTAGAAGTATGCTTTTTTAATCCTTCTCTAAAGAATGTATCTTGCTATGCTCTGTACTGCCAATTCCCTCTCCTAGCAGGAGCCATCCGCGCATTTGTACCATTGGGGTTTTGACTAGTTACTAGCTCTAGGAATATGAAGGTGGAAGAACAAAGGTGGAATAGATGCTCACCATTGTGTGAGCACCATTTAGAGTGGTCTGTACACACCTGTGAATTTTTGAGAGTCACCCCTACTGGTGGGCAGATCGAGGATGAGGTACATACCCATGCACCAAAACATTGGAGGTGAGATTCATCGCCAACTCTTTAAGTGCTTCAGAGGAGGGAGGGGGAGCAGAATTTGTCATGTGTGGTGCTGCTCCAGTAGTGATTAGCTGGCATCTGCAGCACAGTATAGAAAAAAAGGTCTTAAAATCTCAGACGTTGTATTGCAGCCAAAGTGTTGGGAACCAGATCTGTGTAGTTCTGTTCGTGACTCTGTGCTTTTCCCCTCTAAGTGATGCTGCCTTCTTGAAAAAGGCTTCTCCCCCAAAGGCAGAGATCTGCTCCACCACCACCCCTCTGCTGAACTGTATATAGGTGGGAGCTAGGTGAGCTGTCCTGCAGCCACTGGCCGGGGCTGCAGGGGACAACCCTTCTGCATTATAATCCTAAAGCATCCCAGTAGTAGGGGAGTGCTGTGGTGCCATACTGAACATAAGAACAGCCTATGGTTGCTGCCGAGGTTTCTGACTGTGAACTCTGCTAGATGATTAACCAAACAACCCACAGGCGACACAGAAAGGCTCCCTAAAATTTCCTGATGGATCAACAGGTAACCAGTTCCGAGCAGGGGTCCTCCGGAGTCCTGGCCTCTGTCTCCTACCGGATCTTTGAGCTCCAAGGCCTGAGAAAAGTCCTTGGAGAAAGTCACAAAAAAGACCAAGATCGCGATCGCTCCCCCCCAGCATCCATCTTGTGCCCCGTTGCCTCTCCTTCTTCTGGGGGTGTTTGTCAGCTGTGAATGTACTGGCAAAGAAATCGGATGTCCAGGTCTCTGTGCCCACCAGACCCATACCGACTGCATCCTTGCCAAATTCTCAGGGTGGTCGGACGTCGACCTCCAGGTCATCAGCCCCTCTTTCGTCAGATGGGCTCCTCATCCACTCTTCCATCGAGGTCTGCCCCTCCTTCTAATCAGGCTACAGGCTCCTGAGGTTCTCGGGGCTCAGCTGGTAGGTCATTGATGACTGTGCTGTTGATACCCCCCCCCCACCAATCAATGACCAGTTGACCTGAGTAAAGTCCTGATCAAGTTCACTAATGTGCTTGTACAGCAGCTTGGTGCCTTAAACAGGCCCCCTTTGCTGACTGTCAACAGCAGCTTCATCATCAGTGCCTGTCCGTTGGCCCCGGGAGACTCCCCGTGGGTCACTGCCGGCGCACCTGATGCCAGACCCAGAGACTGAAGAGGTTGACATCGAGGAAGAGTATCACCCTGACTGTATTCTTTCTGATGAAGTGGAGGAGGAAGAGAAGGAAGTCCTAGTCTCTGACAGGCCTACAGCATCTTCTGTCAGTGATTACTTTATAAAGCATACTCCCAGGTCTCCTCCTGAGGACCCCACATTTTTAATATGATGAGGCAGCTGTCCTCAGCCATGAGCTTCCACACTGAGGAAGAGGATGCCACCAGAAAAGATCTGGTGGATTTCCTAGAGATTATAGAATCTTCCCCAAAGATCATTCCTCCAGTGCTTCCAGCATTTGAAGAATGCAGCCACGACAGCCTGGCACAGACCAAACATGGTGCCAGCTATGCCATGCAGGGTGGACAGATGTTATCACACCCCAGGGTGTCCCCTGTTATGCTGCCCAGCCAGAGACCGACTTGGTGGTTAAGACAGCTCATGACAGATCTAAGGCGCCTAAGCACTTTAGTTCCCTTCCCCCAGACAAAAGGTATCGTAGAATTGACCTCTGTGGGGGTTATGCCACCTCCACGCTAGGTTTGAAGATTGCAAACTATCAGTCTCATATGGTCAAGTACGAGAATGCCAGTTGGAAGAAGGGCAAGGCTGCAGCCCAGGCCCTTCCAGAGGGCACCCAAAAGCGGGAGCTGCTTCAGTCCCTCCAAGCAGCTGAGGCTGTTGGGGAAACACCTCCTTAGAGCATTGTATGACATGGCTGACACCGTTGCCAGGGCAGGTGCCATGGACATATGCCTCCACAGGCAGTCCTGGCTCAGATTATCGGGGGTTTGTACCTGATGTGCAGCAAAAAGTGCTTAATGCCCCCTTCAGTGGCACCAAGCTGTTTGGCTCTGATGTCCAGGACATCATAAATGACCTGCAAGCCTCGGGCAGGGCCCTCAAATTGGTCCACTTCCTCTATCATACCCAACCAAAGGGTAGAGGGCAGCCTCCTTTTTGTAAACTGAACAATAGGCCTGGGACAGCTTCCCATCCACAGGGAAAACTCAGAGTCCAGACTCCCTCACCCACCCCCACCAGTGCTGGAGCGGCAGCCAAGCACCACAGAAGTGATGGACCAACCTCAGCATCTGGCTCCACCTCTGCTTGACTCCTTGTTGGTCCCCTCTCCTCTTGTCCCGGACCAGGAGGTGGTAGTCAGAGGTAGGTTCTCTCCATGTGAACCAGTGGAGAACCATGACTTCGGATGCATGGATCCTGCAGATCATAGAAAAGGGTCACACCTTGGAGCTCAACGAACAGCCCCCAGATATCTTGCCTCCTCACTCCAGTCATCCCCTGGCTCACTTGTCTGTTCTCTGGGAGGAGGTACAGTCCCTTCTGTGCAAACAGGCCATTGAGCCAATTTCAATTTTAGTTTATTTGTTCGACATAAAAGCCATTGCAAAAGTTCGGAGCAGATAAAAATTAAGAATATATATATATTTGTGTGTGTGTGTGTGTGTGTGTGTGTGTGTGTGTGTGTGTACACACACACGTAATTACATACATTAGACAAATTGGTGCCCAATACATAGTCTAACTTGATTAAGCATTCATATAGCCAATATATTGCACATCTGGTTATTTATACAATGATCTGAAAATGTGCAAAAACAAATATTTAAAAATATTACATAATATTCATGTTTAGTCTATTCAAGTCTTCCTTGTACACATCATGATTCTATACGTAGTCCTCTTTCTTCTATTATTTTTAGAAGGGAGGCCACAGGGACCAACACTCCTGTGTCCTGAGATTTCAGCAAGTAAGTCAGCCAATGCTGAGGTTCATATTCCAAATTTGCCAATATGCCTCCCGGCAATTGATACCTATATTTTTCATAAAAGTGGGCACAAGACAACCAGGTGGAGGAGATTGTCCTGCCCTAATTTACATCCATATAACAAATTATTACTCTCCTTTTTATTATATTGCCACCTCTTCCAGTTAGTGGCAAAACATTCAAATCTAAATCTTATGTTTCTATGAATAGGTTTCTGAAGTGTCAGTAAGTATTTTTCCATTTTGTGACTTCTTTGATTTTTAGCAAACCAGTACAAACTTTTGATTGTCTGCAGGCTCTCAAATCCTTCTGCATACATATATATATATATATATATATATATATATATATATATATATATATATATATATATAACCCGCTTTCTTACTATTGCTTTTATTTGGGAATAAGGATATCTGAGGCTGTCTGTGATAATTTGTAAGAGTCCGTATGGCTTGATGATAATCTTTCACTACACTCATACTAGGGAAAGTTGTATTTAAATGTTGGTATTTAATAGCTTCAAGACATATTCATGGAAGTCTGTCTCCTCGAATCCAAAAGACTTTAATCTAGTAATTTATTAATCTTTGTTTCATGTAACCTTCCACTCACAACTGATCTAATGCTACCCGTACTAAGGCTGAGGGAGCACTGTTGGGAAGACCTAGCAATTTCTTATAAAATTTGTTCAAAGTTCTAAATTTAGTTTTGTTTGAGTACCCCATACTTCAGCTCCATATAATAACTGGCTTCTGAGTTTTGCATTGGCTACCCTTATGTTCCCCTTAATAGACTTCCTACCGTATCTATAGGAAATGATGATAAAGTCTGAAAGAATTTTTTTGCCTGAAGTTCAGGTTCCCTCACATGACTATCCCAAGTCCCCTTCTAATTTACCATTATACCTAGATAGCAAAATTCTGGTAATTTTAATTTATGGTTTATAGTATATTTATAAATGTTCTTAACCTCTCCAAAAAAAAAAAAACCTTGGTTTTACTGTAGTTGATCTGTAGATCAGCTTTGTTACATTCTATATGACATTTTTCAAGCATCCTTCTCTTGCCTAAGTGGCTGGTTGACAACAGTGCCACATCGTCTGCATATGCCAGATATGGCAATCCCTAGTTCCTATTTTGGGCATGTGGAAGTCGTCATTGTACACTGTTTTCAGTATTGTACTGAAGTAGAGATTAAATAACAGGGGTGCTAACGTGCAGCCCTGTTTTACCCCTACATTAGATTTGAACCAGTTATTCAATTCTTCCTGTTCATTGTACCAAATACTGGTGTAATTGTCTTGGTGTAGTAATCTGATCATTTCCAGTATGGAGGTCTCAACTCCTATGTCATACAATGTTTCCCACAACAGATTTCTATTAACCTTATCAAAGGCTGCCTTTAAGTCTATGAATGTACAATAAATTTTTAGTTTTTTGACCACCTTATATTTATGAATTATGTGCCAACGTAAAGCATTGATCTATGGTGGAATGTTTAATTTTAAAGCCAGCGTGTGCTTCATCTATTATATTATTGATCTCAGCCCAGTCTGTTAATCTGTTATTTCTTATCCTTGTAAATAGTTTTTCTACCGTGTCCATCAGGCTAATGGGCCTATAACATCCTGGGTCATTTCTGTCCCCCTTCTTGAAAATGGGCACAGTTATATTTAATCTCCAACTCTTGGGAATGTCACCCGCTTTCCACATGTAATTGAATAATTTGTACAAAAATGGAACCCAATAACTTGTAGTCCTAATTACCACATCTAAGGGAACACCATCCAGTCCTGGTGCTTTTCTCTTTCAAAATGAATTGTTCCAATTCTGTTTCAGTCAGAGTAATCTAATTACCAGGGTTGCACAATTTTTCTTTTAATTGGGTTTCAGTCATTCTGTGCAAATACTCAGGATCCTCCCTGTAAAATAATTAAGCAATAAGGCATGACCAAGGGTTATGTTAATGGTCTGTTAATCACCTTCTAGGGGTGTACTGTGCACAAGGTGAAGCTGAGTGCCACATGCCCCTAGAAGGTGATTAACCGACCATTAACATAATCCCTGGGAGTGCCTTATTGCTATTATAATAAAACATGTTTTTAAACATTGTTAAACCTTGTTCAGCATATGGCTATGCTCTACATGTATGTTAATAAAAGATTAACATAAGGCTGTTAGAATGTTTGCAGCCAATCAGAAAGCTCCATTTCTCAGACCCTTTTTATAATTGTTTAAAATGTTTTATCCATTCATCTGGTTCAGTATAGGCCTCAATTCGATTATTTTTCATACCCTGGTTAAGTCTGCCAAAATGTTTTATTATGTTTTGTGGCTATTGCCTTTTCCAGGTCAGTCCATAATTGTGTTATGTATTTCTCTTTTAGTACTGTTTTAGTACTATTCTATATTCCTTCCTCATCCAGTTAATTGATCTGGTATTATTCTTTAAAACTCTGCTTTATTCGATGTCTTGTCACCACAGTTGTACAGGTTTTACATATCATTGTCATTAGATACATTTCAAAGATGGTAGCTCTTACATTTTTTCATATTGTATAATTAATCTTATGTTGATGATTACAATTGTGGTGTATCATCTGTCAACATACAGTCTTAACGTTCTATTGTTGAACCATACACAATGGAAAAAGAGAAAAGGACATCTGTAATAAAGCCGTATACTATCTAAAAAGGCTTCAAAACTACACCTCAACACTTTTGCTGTGTGCTCAAACCCCCCAATTGATTTCTGACAATTAGATCAAGAAGGCGATGCAAAATCTCTGGGGGCTCCACCACATCACACCCAGAGGATCCAAATAGATTCCTAGCTCTTAAACTAAAACCGGCAACCCATCCCATCTATGCCCGAATTATAATATTCTAGGAGGCAGGTATATGCTGCTTAGACCTTTCTATCTGTCCTCCCCCCAGATCTGGGACCCGAGGCCATCCATGCCTTTATATCAGGTAGGCTGTACGGTTTGTAACAGCCAGAACCCCCATCCCTGTCAGTGTTGGAGGTCGCCATGCTGTTGCAGTCTCAATCAGGCTGTGAGGGACTCCATGGACACCACCTCCTTTACCCTGCTAGTCCACTCTTGTAACGTTGGGGGCTCCTGACTAAGCCACTTGGCTATAATGCATTTTAGGCTCACACCAAGAAGCAACATGACTTTATGGGAATCTCCCTTTAAACGAACTGTGGTGGGAGGCCTAAAACCCATTCTTCAAAGGTAAGGGTCAAAAGGACACCAGTCGCCCCCTGGACAGCTGACTGCACAGAACTCCAGAAGGCTGATAGCACTGGGCAGCCCCAACAAATATGCCAGTAGTTCCCCACCCTTCCACATTTCCTCCAACATGCTGCACCACTAGGGGAGTAGTGTTGCATAACCGTAGGCACATGGAAATAGCGGGTAAGTACCTTAAGCCAAAACTCCCGCCAGTATGTGGATGAAGTAACCTTCTAACCAAATTTCAATCTATGGTTCCAATCCAATTCCTTTATACTCACATTTGCTTCCTGCTCCCATGTAACCTTATAGCCATGTGTCGAGTCGCCCCCTGCTTCCAACAGCATTTTATATAGGTTTATCACATGTCTGATCCTGGCTCACTGTTACCAACCCATATAAAAATTTCTCCGAACTGGAGTATTGTCTAGTCAAACCAGCCAGGTGTCCTGGGGAGGGCACAAAGTGCTCACCTGCATAAAGTGGAGGAACTCCAAGTTCCCCCAGCCAAACTTATCTTTTGCCCTCTGAAGAGATACAACTCCCATTCTTTATTAGTTGGGTAAATCTTGTAATGTCTCCGGCCTCCCATCTGGCAAATCCCAAGTCTTACATAGGGGGTAAAAAGTCTTTCTCATACCTGATAAGGGACAATGGGCCCACACCTTCCGGGGTAGCCGTCAATTTCTTAACCCTGGAAAGTATGTATAGGCCACGTCTTACCCATCTATTCCTGACAAGTTTGGTACAGTCTGGAGACACTGAGGTTAGGGCCAAAGTATAAAAGGGTCTCCCTTCGGGCAGCACGTTCTCCATCTCATACCATCTTATTTCAACCCTCTGTTTGGCCCAGGATAACACTGGTCCCATCTGTGCCGCCAGATAATAGAACTGAAAGTTGGGTAAGGCTAAACCTTCTTTTTCCCTGGGTAGGCACAGGATGCACCTAGCCACTCTAGGTTTTTTATGCTGCCATACAAACCTATGGATTCCCTTGTGAGCTTTTTCCAAAAGAACAAAGGGATCCTCAAGGGGAGGCATTGGAACAAAAAGAGAAGCCGCGGCAAAATGTTCATTTTTACCTTTGCTATTCATCCCACCAAGGTGAGTAGCAAGAAGTGCTATCTGGCCAGGTCTTTCTCGATGGGACTTCCACAGTTTCCCATAGTTCAAAGAGAAAAGCTTTGCTAGATCCGTGGATATCTGTATGCCCAGATATCTTACCCGTCCCCACGGGGCCCATCTGAATGGAAACCACCTCCCTAAGTTCTCAAGATGGTTGCCCACCCAGTACCAGGGCCTCAGACTTGGTAAAGTTAATCTTATACCCTGAAATCTCTCCAAAATTTTGGAGAGTTGTGCAGAGGGACAGCAGCAAACTCTCTGGAGAGGCCAGAAAAAAAGTCATCCGCATGAAGCGAGAGTTTCTGTTCAAGGCCCCCTGCCATAATGCCCACAATCTCCTGTTTGTCTAACCTTCTTCCCCAGGAGCTCTAGGCAGAGGGCAGATAGTAAGGGGGAGAGAGGGGACAGCCTTGCAGAGTGCCCCTGGTCAATGGGAAAAAAAGGCTGAACTCACTCCATTCACCCTCACCAGTGCCTTCGGGTCCCTATACAGCTGGGTGATCGTGTATACAAATTTGGGGCCGAATTTAATTCTTTCCAGGGATGCTTTTAGAAATCGCCAATTTACCCTGTCAGATGCTTTTTCTGCGTCCATGAATATAGCTATCTGGAATTGGTCTTGAGAACCCTGAGAGGAGATGATAGTAATCTTCTGATATTATCAAAGAGAACTCTCCCGGAGATAAAACCAGTCTGGTCTTCATGAATCAGGGAAGTGACGTGGGTCTGTAATCTACCAGCCAACAGTCCTATAAAAAGTTTTAAATCTACATTTAGTAGGGAAATTTGTCTGCACGACCCACATTCCTGTGGGTCCTTCCCTTACTTGGGGAGAACAGAAATGTGTGACAATTGCCATGAGTCTGGAGTATTCCACCCCCGGTTCAAAATTTCCCGCACACTGGCAAGGGGGAACGGCAGGAGGGAATCCGAAAAGGTTATAAAAAAAAAAAAAAAACTCTGGGGAACCCATCCAGTCCTGGGGACTTGCCATTTTTTAAACAGGCTATCTGATTTAGCAGTTCCTGCTGGGACTGCACTGTCCTGCTGGTCTGCTGCCAGCTGAGAGGGACCTCATCTCTAAGTCCTCAAAAAAGAGGGATACCTTCTCCTCATAGTCAAGGATAGGGTCCTGGGTATATAAAGATTCATAGAATTCAGCAAAGGTCCTTGTAATATCCTCCAGGTGGCTTATGCCTCCTCCACCTGTCTTGGGGTCCCTCAACTGCAAGACCACCCTACTGGCCTGCTGCTGGTGCAGAGTGGCAGTCAACAATTTTCCCGCCCTGTTACCATTCTCGTAGTAATTTTGTCTTACTCTCCTATGAGATGCTTCAATCTGGAGTATGAGTAGGGTCTCCAGTGCATGCTGTCTCTCTGACAGCCGCCTCTGTACCTGACTGTTCAGTGAGATCTTGTGCTGAAACTCAAATCTCTGCTTCTAGTTCCCATCTCTTTTGCTCCCTGCGCTTCTTTTCCAAGGAGGAAAACCCAATGATCACCCCACAGAGCATAGCTTTCAGTGCATCCCATCTGACAGCATGAGATGTCATCTCCACAGGGTTATCTTGATTGTATGTTTTAATTGTAGAGGATACGAGATCCTTGAATTATTGGTTGTTGTAAGAGGCCTGTATTCAGCCTCCAGTGGGGGTACCTAATTGGTGATGATGACTCCAGTTTAAGTTTGATGGGGGTGTGGTCAGAGAGTGTGCGAGTCATGATCTGGCATGACGACACTGCAAATTACCACTCCTCTGTCACAGAAGTCTATTCTGGTGCAACACCCATGCCTGTCAGAGAAGTGTGAGAAATCCTTCCGTCTACCATTAACCCTCCTCCGGACTTCTGCCAGGCCTAGGTTCTGGGTTGTCCTGTGAAGGGTACCACCCACTGTGCCCAGCCTAGTTGGCTGTGCCCCTCCCCTCTTGTCAAGAGTTGGGGACAAAATAATATTGAAGTCTCCCCCCAAAATGCACAATTGGTCCGTGACTATAACGGTGTTCATAAAAAATTTCCTAAAAAAGATGGCAACCTCTCTGTCATTGTTTGGAGCATATAGGCAGGCTGTAGTGCAAGGTGTGCTCCGCAGGGTAGCCTGAATGATGACAAAGCGACCATCTGGGTCTGTACGGATGGACTCCACCCAGATGGGGCAAGCTTTATGAATAAGGACAGTGACACATCTACAGTGTGGGTGTGCTTGGTAGGTGGATGCATGAACCGAACCCACCCAGCTTCTACATAGCTTCTGATGTTCACTGTCCATAGTGTAGGTCTCCTGCAATAAGGCGATCTGGGTACCCATTCTGCTCAACTCCCGGAAGGAGCCTGGCTCACTTCACCAGACCATTAAGCCCTATGACATGTGTTACAATGTTCAGATCCCCCATTTTAAGTGTTTATTCCTGGGTCCATTATGCGCCATCCTCCCCCAGACTCTGGTTTGGCCAGGCACCCTGGAGGGGTCAAGCAGGAGAGGAAACACGCAGTCCAATTAAAAAACCTTTTGAACTTTTCAAAACAAACATGGGTAACATGATGACAATTTAAAACATTTATACCCATAGAAACACAACTAAACAAAACCTGAGGGAAAAGAATTAATCCCTCGCATTGCTTCAAGAGTGCCATGCATGTCCCTTCGCCCTTCAAATGCTGGGTGGTGAAGGGGGGGTGATGGATGCACTCCCTCACCGTGTTGCCAGATCACCCCACAGGGTTCCAGACGCAACTTGCGTGGAGTCATATGGGCCCCACTTCAACTCTGTGTCATTGCCTCCATGAATTATCACCTGTTATTTGGCTGAGGGTACAGGGACAACAGCATGTCCCGGATAAGCATCCCACAGATATCCCTCCGCCTCAAAACACTTCCCACATTTCCCTACAAACTTGTGTGAAGATGGATTTAACCAAAACTGAGTAATGCTCCCATTCTTTAAAGTCCCTGGGGAGATGGCTCCCCCAAAGCACTGTAAAAGGAAGTCTTAAGGCTCCATTTTCTCCTATCTCAGGCAACCCCTGGATCAATGTTCCAAATAGAAACGTGAAAGTTCAAATGTTCTATATAGTCTGAAGGTTACCAGTTAGGTAAAGTTTCCACATTTCAAAATTTTAGAGCCCGAGCAGGACTGTATGGAGCCTATCTCCCCCCCCACCCCCCACCTGCAGAAAAATAAGTGGGTTGCAAATTTACTGTCTTTGTGTTGGTCAGGTCTTTGAGGTCATTGTCTCTGAGGCTAAGTCACCATCTGCCTTTCTGGTGGGGGATTCCTTTGTAGTGAGGCTTTAGGGTGCTCTCCCCGTCTCATTTGCTGGCTTGGGCCACGGCTTGCATCCTGGACCATGTGCTCTGGAGGGAATTAGAGGTGCTTGGAGGGTTCCGTTTAGCCATGTAGCTTGATACTGGAAGCCATTCTCTTTTCAATGTCCCCGATCAGAGATGGATTAATGATGTCTTTGGCGATATCAAATATTTCTTGCCTCAGCTGCGGTTTCAAAGGTTCGCACCCCTCTGTCCGACATGACTCGTAACTTAGCTGGAAAATGCACATGAGTCTTCAGACCCTTGCTACGTAGTTCTTTGACTAGCAGGAACCACATTTTTCTCCTGGCCATAGTTGTTTGGGCGTAATCTGGTTCTATGAAGAGCCTGGTGTCACTAAAAATAATCTCCTTCATGGACCAAGTCTTCTGGAGCACCATCTCCTTGGTGCAGTAGTCCAGAGAGGCAACAATCAGGGATCGGGGCCTGGCTTTTTGGTCTTTAGGAGGGGCAATCCATGCCCGATGAGCCCTGATGATATTAAGCAGCAAGTCCTTATCTAAATTCAGCAGCTCTCTTAAGACTTTCCACAAACACTGCAGTGTTCCCCCGTCTCTGTTTTCTGGTAGCCCATGTATGCATATATTTATTCACCTTGATCAGTTTTCCAAATCCTCTCTTATTCACAAGGAGCGGTGACCGATCGTGTAACTGTAAGATGGTGCCATTGTAGAGATCCACTGTGTCTGCATGAGTAGACAGGGTTTCCTCAATCAAATTCAGCTGCTTCTCGAGCTGATTAACTTTTGATTTATTGTCCGCGACTTCCCTCGGATGCTGTCCAAAGTTTGGGAAGTCAGCGTAATTCTCTGCAGAGTTGCCACAATATTATGGTTACCTCCTCTTCCTCCTTGTCCGAGCTGTTCTCCGACTCCATCTCTGTGGTTTCTAGAGACCTACTAGGCAGTGTTTCTCTATTTTGGCTCTTCGGGTGCAGGTTCAACTTTTGCTGTTTTTTAAGGCACTCCCTGCTCCCGAATTGGACTTGGATCTGCTCACCATAACCTCCGATGCTCTTAGGTTTGGCTTTGTACAGAAATAAATGCTATTGGGAAGGTTATTTTTTTGCCTTTTATTCATGGGTGTTCAGAGCTCAGACCCAGCACTGCCGCATGGTTCTGTGACATCTCCGGAAGTCGATCTGTTGTTCTTATTAGGCTTTTGTTTTAACATCCTAAGTTTTTTTTTTTATTTTTTTTCCTTGAATGTCTGCATTTGATATTATACCAAGTAGGACCCTCTTTTTTTTTTTTTTTTTTCCCTGCTCAATTTGTTTTAGAATTGTATAGGCTATTGTTCCTATAATTGAATTATACTCTGATATTATTACACTGTCAAGTTCCCTATCCACTAATTCCAACAATTTACTTAATATTCCTTTCCCTTCCAGGATTGCTTCAAAATGATGACCCTCTATTGTTTGCCATTCTATACAATTTCTCTTCAGTTGAGTAGGAATCTTTCCTTTTTTTATTGGAGATTTTTTTTAGCCTTTATCTTTAATTCCAGGGCTGCATGTTGACTTTCTGGTCTTATCATTTGTAAGGATACACACTGTCTAATCAAATTTATATTACCCACTAGTCAGTAGTTGAGGAACCATTTCCGCCCATAAAGGTAAATTCACCTGGTAGATGGAGACTAGTCCTTCCATTCAACAGAAGGAAGTTCCTATTGCTCAATGTTTTATGCAACTCAAAACCCCTTTTATTAATAGTTTTGTCCCTCGCAGTCCTTTCAAGGTCAACATTTTTTAAATCTAGGGATGTCAGGGTGTCTGCTGTATCTTCTGAACAGCCCTGTAGATTACCCATCCTGGCATTAAAGTTGCCCATGATAATTGTATACCCATCCAGGTTATCCTGTTGTATTTTTTCAGTCAGTTGTTCTAGAGTTTAGAGGTAGTTTTTATCTCCATACCTACTGCCTTCAGGTTGGGGAGTATACATTAATAATGAACCATTCTTTGCTGCCTTTAGCAAGATTTTTAATTGCTAATAAACTGCTACTTGATGCACTGAGTTCCTTTGTCTTGATCTTGTCATCAGGCTTGCAGAAAATTGGCAATCCACCTGTACCCCTACAATACTGTGTTTCTTCATTTTGTTGGCTTTTTTACTGTGGGTTCTATACCTATCCATATGCAGACTGCCCAAAGCCCACGTCTCCTGTATACATATAAAATTAAATTAATATATTTACTGGCCTCTGGATCACTAATTTTTTCCCCCATTCCTGATGGATTCCAGAACACATGCATGTGATATCTCCCTCTTTTCGCAGGAGATTCCTGTTTTTTTTGACTGAACTCCCTCTCTCCCTCCCAGGAAACAAAATCTCCTGCTTAAATAAAATTCTGTGCAAAATATCCATTCATGTTTTTTTGACAGATAGACATATAAAAAGTAAATTAGTGATGAACAATATAAGTGATAACTTTGTACAACTAGTTGGTTGTTCTTTTTAGTGCTTATTCTTGACAAAATGAAATATATTAAATGTTTTTTTCCTTGTTTTTTGACACCATTGAAGGCCACACTCATGACGTTACGGCATCTCCCTACTAGCAGGCCAATCTTCCTACTAATTTGACCTAAATCTCCCTCTTAAGCAAGTTGGACATATCACATGTATGAGAACAGAATATTAAATATTTTTCTGTCTCTAACCATGTTTACTTCATTAACTGATGATGATTTGACTTTTCAAATATCTGACAGTGTTGGGTCCCTGTGGCCTCCCTTCAAGGGAGAGTCCATCTGGTTGTCATTGATCACAAGAAGCCAGTATTTCAAACCTGTTAGTCTCTATCAGTGCTTCCCATGTTGAGGCCTTCTTTAAAGTGCTATGCTGATTGCATTTTTCTTTCCCTTTTTCATTTTCTATACAGACATCAGTACCCAATTAATCCAAGATATTTTGCTTCTTCCTTAGTTCACTTACAACAGTCTCTTGATTGACCCAAAACATAATCTGTGTATCTGCTTCCTGTCTCAGAGCGCTGGTTATTTCATGGCTGCTGACGTGAATTTAAAAGTGCATTAAGCATGTTCATTTACCCTTTAAATTAAATTTTTCATTATGCATTTGTTTTAACCCCAAAATCGAAGTTTGTGTTTAGTTCTGCTCTAATCTTACTGTCCCTTTTCTTGTATAACATTCTAGCAAGAGTTCCCTTAAGGTGGTCATCTCCCCAGCCATAATTCCCTTTCTATTTAGATCCTTTGTCTTGTGACGACTCTCAGAAAATTAAATTGATCTGTCACCAGCAGCACTAGTTCAGATCCTGCTACACTTGTCTGCAGCCTTCCGTTGTGTATATTAACAAATCCCGTTATCATATTTGACACTTTTTCCTGTGTTTCATTTAGAATACAAGCCACCTTATATAATGGTAGTACAAAATGCAAAAAATTTTAAACTGTTCATTTTCTTTTTCAGATATACTGTTGACTTGCTCAGTTCTTTTTGCCCAATTCTTTGCTTCTATCCCCCTCATTGTGGTCCACAGATGAGATATTTGGGGCTACATTATCTGTTTGCCTTTGAGCCAGTGCCCAGGCACTAGAGTAACTGGTTTTACTCCAAACTTTTCCTGGTCCCCAAAAAGACTGGAGATCTGAAGCCTATTTTAGATATAAAGGGCCTCGGTCTGTTTGTCCAGTACAAAAAGTTCCGGATGGTAACTTTGCCAGGCCTAATGCCCCTCCTCAAGTTAGGGGACTGGCTCTGCTCACTGGACATGCAGGACGCTTACCTGCATATTTTGGTCTTTCTTCCTCATCTGAAGTTTCTCTGTTTTGCCTTTCAGGGCGAGCATTGTCCGTTCAAAGTGCTGCCCTTTGGCTTATCTTCTGTGCTGCGAGTCTTCACCAAGTGCTTGGCAGTAGTCGCAGCAGCTCTCAGAAGAGAGGGGACTGAATGACTTCCCTTATCTGGATGATTGGCTCCTGAAGGCCCTTTCCAGGGAATAGTTTGTGTGGACTCTGGAGCGAACTCTCTAGCTCTTCCACTCCCTGGGCATTACCGTCAATCTGCCCAAGTCAGTTCTGGCACCATCCCAAAGGTTGCAGTACCTAGGGGTGGTCTTGGACTCTGTGCAGGGAAAGGCCTTCCTACCCCAGAATGGGGTGGAGTGCCTCATAGCCCAAGCTTAGGAAGTTGCCCAGAGCCAATACAATCCTGCCAGGGGTATATCTCGGATTGGGTATCCCGTAATAATCGCGAATCAAAAACAGCGAGGTAAATAGCGACTCAGATATGGTGATACATATAATGGTGACCATAACAAAATAGCGTTCAGTCAAAACAGCGATTTTTGCTGTCCAAAAATAGCGAACATCAGAATCGCTACTATTTGCACCCCCCATGCCTGTGCAACAGCTACTGTTTGCAGTATTCTCGCCACCCTCAAACTTCAAACAGCCCACTTGTGTGCATTTGAACTGCCCTTCATCTCAGCCCAGTACAGCCGCATTTATTTAGATTACATGGGCTTAGTAGATGGTCAGTAGGACTTTAGGCTGCAAAGTACAGCTTACCTGTCAGAACGCACCTCACAACTCCATGATCGCTTCGATCACTAACTTGGGTACTGCTGTTTCGAGGCATGCCTTTCTGAGAAGGTAACGTACTATTTGCACCAACATATGCTATCAGTGCCTCATACGCGAGTCCCGCTCCTTGTCCCTGCTCCTCAGTCGGCTGGCGGCTGCATCATGGAAATAAAATGAAATTCCTCTTGAGCTTGCACTTACTCTAAAATTTAAAAACAGACATTTACATCTTACATGGGCTCAGTATAGCTAGAGGAGGTGGGCTGGCTTGTTACATCATGTCCTGCTGTCCGATTTTGACTTGCACATTCATTATGTAGTCTGCTGTATGATTTGGACAGACTGTCATTCTGTATCGATTTTGACAGGTTCGCTATTTCATTATCCGCGATTTTGTGCAGGTGCTAAATGGGAATTCACTGAATTGCGCTCGCTATTTAGTACATCGCGATTATATATTCACGATTTTCACATAGAACCCTCAGATTGCTGGGTCTAATGGCAGCTACCATACCCACCATTTCGCTGGCCAGGCTCCATATGTGTACCCTCCAGGTACAGTGAGACCAATGCATGGATGAGTTAGACCAACCAGTCCTGGTCTCTTCACCAGTATGTAGGATCCTGTAGTGGTGGATGGACCCCTTGAATCTGTTTCAAGGCGTTCCATTTCGGATTTTTTTCCACATCAGATCCTAACCAAAGATGCATCAGGTCTGGGCTGGGGAGCACACCTGGGCCCCTTCCAAGCCCAAGGCTCCTGGTCCCAGGGGAAGGCCTCCCTGCATATCAATATCCTGCAGATGAGAGTGGTGCTTTACGCCATGTGGGTATTTCAGGAACACTTTGTTCCGGATCAGCTGCTGGTGCAGTCTGACAATCTAAGCATAGTATACTACATCAATAAGCGTGGGGCACTCATTCATACCCCCTGTTCAGGGAGGCCATGAGAGTGTGGTACTAGGCATTAGATCACTGTGTGACACTCACTGCAGTCCACGGGCCATGCATAATAAACATCCTGGCTGACAGTCTCAGCAAGAATCAGTCCAGCATGCATGAATAGGAGCTTCTCTCATCCATCGCAGAAGACTTGTTCGACAGATGGGGTTGTCCAGAGTTGGACCTTTTTGCGTCCCCACTCAGTGCAAAACTGCCCAGTTTCTCCTTGCTAGACCCAGGACCTGGAGTTTTCTGGTGAAATGCATTGTCCCTCTCTTGGAGCAGGAGGTTTCTTTATGCATTCTCCATTTCCTCTGATCCAAATGGTGCTAATCAAGTTGCAGATGGAGGGGGCCACCATGATTTTGATGGCTGCATTTTGGCCTTGCCAGATATGGTTTCCTCTCCTTCAGCAGATGGCGGAAGAACCTCCGGTCCCTCTTTCTCTGTGCAGGAACCTGCTGACCAAGGATCAGGCGATCCTGGTCGATTCCAACCTCGAGTTCCTCCATCTGCATGCCTGGCTCCTGAAAATATAGCCATCGCCAGGTTCGGGGTCTCTAACAGAGTGGCAGATGTCCTAGTGGCTGCCCAGAAGCCTTCTACTCAAGCCACATATGCCATGAAGTGGAAGTGGTTTGCCATTTGGGCTGCCAAACATAACTTAGACCCTTTCACCTGTTCCGTGAATCATATCCTGGACTACCTGATTTCGCTGTCTGACTCAGGCCTCCAGTATTCTTCCCTCAAAGTCCACCTTTTGGCTCTTTCTGCATTCCATGAGCCCGTGGGTGATAGCATGATTACTCAGCTGGATGTTTCACATACCTTTCTTAGGGGCACCCTGCCTCTGAAACCTCCAATCCGTTTCCCTGTCCCAGCTTGGGACTTGAATTTTAGTTTGGAAAAATTGACCCTGTCTTCTTTTGAGTCAATCGTGACTTGCAAGTTGCACTTTCTGTCTTGGAAAGTGCTGTTTTTAGTTGCAATTACTTCTGCTCAAAGAATTTCAGAGCTTTAGGCCCTCTGGTGTGAGGAGCCTTATTTGATTTTTCACGATGACAGGGTGTCTTTGCGCACAAATCCTGTTTCTGCCTAAGGTGTTTTCATAGTTCACACTCCGTCTATGCACCTTTCGGTTTATGTAACCCTGGCACCATTCTACCAAGGGCTACTACCACTGCCTGTATTCCTAGTAACAGGTTGAAGGGCCTGTGTACGTGACTACCTAGTATGGGGGAGGGGTCCCTACCAGTAGTGGCGTTATACTTATGGTGCCTCCACCCGGAGAAACTACGTGGACAACTAACACAGTAGGTATAGCCCTCCGGGAAGCAAATACCAACCACAGTCCCGCCTAGTGACCTTTTACAAAACCCTGAACAGTTGCAGTGTTCAGCAATTGAAATAACCAACAGTTCGACCAGTAATAATATGCTCACAGTTGGCCCACTTCCAACAGGGTCTAGATCATTGGCTCATGCCCTGCAAAAGAGTTTCCACAATACCAACATGCACTTTCAATACGCTTTGTAGTACATTCAATGACTTTAAACCAGATAATAATATGCTCACAAGCCAGATTAACATTTAAAACTGTAAATTGGATTTATTAAGGGGACGAGAACAAGGGAAGGGCTAGAATTTTAGACAAACAATTACTATTCTGATTCAATTCATATTGGAAATTTGAATTATTGGAACCCAAATGTATAACTTTACACTTTGTAGTGTTCAATTTCATACCTCATTTGTCAGTACTGTACTGTTATCCTCATTATCTCGTCTACTTCTCGTAACCCTGTATCACCTGACTGTATGTATTGTATTGCTTCTGGATCACCGGATTGTATGTATTGTATTGCTTCTGTTCCCCGGGTCGCCCCTGAAAAAGGGACCTTTGTGGGCCAACCTGGTCATCAAAATTCAATAAATAAATAAATAAATGCAGGCTGACTATGCATGCATTTTAAGTCCCAACCATACGATTCAGCCTCACAGGGTACCCAGAATGTAAAACTCTGTAGCCTGAAGCGTTTCCCGGGGGTGGCCAGTGTTGCAGCTGATATTGGGGCCCTTTAGTGGAAGGCAAAGCAGGTAACCATGCAAACAACCCAATTATTTGTAATTCTGAGCCAGAGAGCAAAACAAACAATTTGATGATACCACAGATGATTTAAACCACTGTTGCAGGATGTTGCCCTGATTGTACTCGCGCTACCAGGATTTGGCTGTTGGACAGGCAAGATATAGACCTCGTGGTGGTGCTCTGATAGGCCAGGGGAAGCGGAGCCGATATGACGCACCTCTTGATGATCACAACCTGTGCAATGGTATTGTGCAGGGGGCCGAATCCCCAAGCTGGTCTTTCGCCAAAGAGTCTCTGGTGCTAGAGCAATGACATGGGACGAGATGGAAAGGCCCTGGCAGGATGAACAATTCAGATGAAGTTTGCGTCTTATACTGGTAAAAAACATCCAGCTGGCATAACTGTCCCGTGGGGAACCAGTCTCAACCCACGAAAACATATATTCAGCACATTTAAAACTTTAATTACCTTAGTCAACAGTTCGGATTTAGTCCAGTTGCAAGTTACAGCTTTACTGTGCAAACCTTTCATTCCAAGGATGTCTCACAACACAAGTTGGACTGACTGCTTCCTGAAGCCAAATCTTTGGTCCAAGTCTCAGCTAGTGCTGGCACACTACTTCCTGGTCTGCAGGCAGGCAGTTCCAAGCGCTGATCCTCTTTTGGACCGGAGGAGTCTCACAGGGCCTTCCTGTGAAGAGGCAGCATAAAGCCACACAGGCTCCCTTCTCCTCGATGTCTCGATCAAGCCCTCACTTCAACTGAACTTTAAACTGTCCCTCATAGCACAAAAGACAGGGTTCTAGAGTCCTGATTGGCTGCTTAAGCTGTCAATTAGTGTCTAAGCACTCTGATGGGCTGGATACTTTGGCGCCAGGAATAACCCCTGTTTCCCCCCACACACACACACACACACACACACACACACACAAGTCACTGGTTAGGCCCCATAAGCCTCTGGCTAATGATTGGCTACTGCCCTCCCAAACTGGTGACTGCTGAGAAAATATACTGTCCCATTATGCAGTCCTACATGTTTAAAGAGGAAGTTCCGTGATGGTTCAGAAAGTTAGTTTGTAGTCATTATATGCAGTACTAGACCTGCAAAGGTGTGTGCATTTGTTATTTTTGGCCAAGGTTTTCTCTGCCCTCCATAATTTGGATTTGTTTTTGAGCCCTGCTGCACTTGCCATCGCTGTTCATTTGCTGGGCTGCTAGCTCCTGATGACATAATTGTAGGATAGGGGAGTGACTCACACTGTGCAGTACCATGCAGTTGCAACAATGTTGCAAGGGAAACCTACCAGAACTCTGTATACATACTGTGTTTCCCCCCTTCCCCCAGACACCCTGTTAGCAATGCATCATGCCAAAATCCAAATGCCTTGTCAGTATGTTTCTTTTTTTTTGTGAAATTGACTCTGCCCTACAGCAATGTCAGCAGTACAACCCTTGGTCCACAGAAGCACCAGGCTTGTTATAGAAGCCCTGGTACACCCTGCAGTTTTTAGCAGCTCAGAATGCAAAAACTAACTGCAGCAGACAGTAATGAAATGCAATTCCAGAATCAATGCAAGAAGGGGTCATTTATGCATGAATGTCAAAAGGACTGGTGAAGGTCCTCTTAGAGTCTGGTGCAGCCAGGAGCAACATTATTCCATTTCATTTTCCCCACACACTTGTAACCCAAATATTGCCCTTTTTAACAAATCCTTATTTATACTTCTAACCCCCACAGTTTGTCACTGCTGCCCTAATACAGACACCCCAGGCGACAACAACCACCTACTGAATATTTAGGCAGGGCTCATGAATACTAATGAGCCCTGCTAGTAGCCCCAAAGTAAACTCTCTTAATTAGCCCCCCAAATGGCAGTTAGGCCATATTGTTCTGGCCACCATCCCTCACTAAACTAAGAGGTGCCGGGGCCAGGAAATTCCTTTTGTTTGGACTGCATCGGTGGTCAGAAAGCAAAAGGCGCCAACCGTGTCCACGCAAGTGCCGACGGCCTGGAAACAAAGCCGGCACCTTGTGAGCAGGCATCCAAGCCTGAGCTGGGCTAAACAAACGCAAGCACATCGAGGCGCAATTTCTCCAGAGGAGTCGGATGCTGCATTGAGAAAATGAGGCACCAGGTAGCAACAGGAGGAGAAAGAGACCTGAGGGCAAACAAGGTAAGCCGGGGGGGAGGGGGCTGCATCTATTTTCCTGAGGGTGCCAATCCAGGGGAAGCACTTCTCCATACATTAGATGTGCACTTAACCTTGAAGCATTATTTGCTTAGGACTAAGGAGTCCAGAAAGTCAAAGCAGTTGTTTTTCCTTCCCCCCAGTAGTGAGGGCATTTAAGTTTCTAAGCAATGTTTATCCAAATGGTTGGCAAATTGCATTGTTGTTCTGCTACAGTAATTATGGTAAAGAATTGCCTGGTGCTATCAAAGCTCATTCCAGCAGAGGGATAGCTACCTCGGTGGCGTGTTTCCAGGGGGTCTCAGCCGCTGATATTTGTGTAGCTGCCACCTGGAGTACAGTCCAGTCCATTCCATACTTTCACCAAGCACTATAGTCTGGACATTGTCTCAAGAGCCGATTCAGAATTTGGCAGGGCTGTGTTACATGGACTCCTATCTAAAGTTTATGGAGAGCCCTCCTCCCAGACTTTGTTTTGCACTTGTAGCTGCTTGGTACTTGTCCCTACAGTGTTATCTGATGACTGGGATACCCCAATGAAGATAGAACAGTTAAGTAAGAACTTACCGTAACAGTAGATCTTCGAGGGGATCTCAGTCATCAGGTATATTTTCCCTCCCACCATCCCCCTTCTTGGGGCTCCTGTCTAGGAACTGGCTATCTAGTGTATCCAGCTTTTCATTAGGGTCTGGGTACTTCTTTCTCTCCTCAGTCCCCCATGGCAAGAGCCTAGCTCCCTTGGTCTCCAGGGGGAAAGAACTGAGGAGGGAGCGGGGCTGCTTACGTCTATATAGGATTGGTGATAACATGGGCGGCCCCAGTTGTATTGCTGAAAATCTTCCATGTGGATTCCCCATCACCGATGGCGAAGGTTCCTACGATATTACCTGATGACAGAGATACCCTCGAAGATCTACTGTTACGGTTAGTTCTTGCGTAAGTGTTATTGCAGTATCTATGATCATCACTAACTGTATGTAACTAATTCCAGGTTGCCTCTGAAAAATGGACCTATCTGTCTGTTGGCCTACCCAGTCATCAAAATTCAAATAAATAAAATAAATACATTTATTTATTTAGATAGAGGACACAAAATTGGTCCATGGGGGATTAACAGTGCCCCTAATAACTTTGTGGTTTAATCACAAGATCTTCATTATGGTTTCAATCTTACACAAATACTATAACTATTTTTTTTGGCATGTGCTTCCTGAAAGTAAAGGAAATTCTGTCTACTTAATTCTCTTTAGGAAACTGGAATTGGAAGGACTGTCAATGGTTTAAGGAGACATGAAGTCGTTGGTCACGTAGCCAAAACATTGGTTAACCAGTGGAAAAAACTTGTTCCTCAAGATAGTGACAGGTAATCATCTACAACTGGGCGAATTGTACAATGGCTATATGGTGCTAGCCAGTCATATTTTCTGTACCATAGCACACTACCAATGAATTAAACACCTTGTAGACGTTGGTAGGATATTATGCCAAATAGCAGCATGAAGATTTATGGTTTGCACTCAAGTGTACTTGGAATGGATCAGTTATGCTGACATCTAGGAAACCAGGGTTTGCATCTGAGCCCTGAATTTCCACACTGTGGCTGGATGGAGGCTGGGAACAGAGAGGAAGAGGCAGTTCAGCTCCTGAACCGTGGGGGTGCCACCTGGTATTGTGCAGCTTTGATACAATCCAAGGCAGCATCTCACCTGACAGCTGGCAGGGTACACCTGTAGTGACTCTTATTGTTAGGGTGAGGAGTCTGGGGGAACCAACATAGTAAGTTCATTCATATTTTATTTGGTATAGCGCATTTTCACATTTCGACTGAAAGCGCTTTTACACAAAACATTTTAAACCATAATATCACAGTAAATTAACACTAATATACTAATTAAAATAACTGAGAGAAGGCCTGCTTAAATAAAAATGTTTTCAGATCCCGTCTGAAAGCATCCAATGTGGAGATGTCTCTCATATGACGAGGGAATGAGTTTCATAAGATTGGAGCTGCAAAAGAGAATTCATGGGCACCCGATGTTTTGAGGGAAACCCTAGGAACCTCCAATAATCCTTCATCTGCTGAGTGAAGGGCGACAGGGTTGTAGGAGGTCTTGCAGGTAGCCAGGCCCCTGGCCATGCAGGGTCTTGTAGGTCAGCAAACCAACCTTGAAAGATACGCCACTTAACCGGCAGCCAGTGCAGAGAGCACAGCACAGGTGTAATATAACCCGACCTAGGTAGGCCAGTCGACAACCTGGCCACCGCATTCTGCACTAGCTGCAGGTGGTGAAGATCCACCCGCGACGGCCCTAGGTACAGGGCACTGCAGTAATCGAGGTGCAAAGTCACAAATGTTTGGACTAGTGCTGGCAGGCTGTGGGTCATGTCGCCATACACAAAAACAGTGCAGCAGTGTACTGCACTGTAAATACAGTGGCTACATTGCCAGCACTGGAACAAAATGCCGAAAGCAAAGTCTGCACACAACAGACTTCTTTGATTTATCCTGGTTAGGACTGGGCTGATGACATCAGCACACCCCACTAGGAGGTGTGTTGGTCCCGGATCCAAACTACAGTAGGTTGGCCGTAACTCCTGGATGACCCTCATGACATCCATGACAGCCAGCTGGTCAAAGTCGGACCAAACAGACAATGCCTGCGACTTAAGGCCTGTCACCGCATGCCCTATTAGAGAGCGCTAACTGGATTTCCGATCTGATGGAAGCAATCTTATAAAGAACAGAGCAAACACATCACATCTCATTTGTGAAAAGTTTCTCCCTAGACTGAAGATGGGCCAGATTACACAGCCTATCAACAGTGTGGAAGAGCTGAGCCAATCTGTAGGTTGCTGCAGCAATCTCCTTGGACAGGAACTCTGCCTTCTTATAGGAGCTTGCTGATTGATAGTCTCTATAATGAGCCATTGATATAAGCTGGTCCTCCCCCAAACCAGTCCTCCAGCAGTGCTGCTCCAACCTTTGATCCTTCATCCTCATCTTCCTGAGAGTCTCGTCAAACCGGGGGATCCCTGGTGTAAGGTGAGGAGTCTGACATGGACAGGTGCAGTAGTAGAGGGCCTCAGTAATAACCCTATTGTAGGTCAGAACCAGTTCCCTTGGCTCCTCACATACACTCATCAAACCTGATGGATCCAGCACCACCGTCAGACCTTGTGGGGTCAAACCCCTTAAAGGATGGTGCTGGACCATCTCCATTGGGGAAGGTCTATTGGGAGGGCCCTCAAATGAGAACCTCACAGTATGGTGGTCTGACTAAATGACCAGCTCCATCATAAGGTCAGTGACCTCCATTCCCAGTAGGAAGATGAGGTCTGAGTGGCCATGTATATGAGTTGCAGAGGTAACCACCTGTGTCAGGCCCAATGACCCAATAGTTGGAGAAAGTGTTGACCAAACTGCGAGAGTTAATTGTCAACCCAGGCACTGAAGTATACTCTCTCTCTATAATCCATCTTGGTGACTCCAACACCAGTTTGACAATGAAGTCTGTGACTTCCTGCAAGAATTCCCCCCCCATCCCCCGGAGGATAGTAAATGAGAAGGATTTTGCAACCTATACCTGCAAACCCTTTAATGGCCGCATATACAAAGGACCTTGTTCCCACCCGGGGAAAGCTGTGAGGTTCAGGTCTGACTTAAAAACAAATTGCCACACCCCCACCCCTATGATCCTTTCTTGGGCAGTGTACCACTGAGTACCCAGCTGGATCAGCAGATTCTGAAACTGGACCAGCATTTTCGTCCAGCTAGTCTCGGTGATGCAAGCCAGATCAGCTGTTGAAACAAGATCGGCAATAGTTGCCATCTTGTTCGTAATGGATCTGGCATTGCACAACACTACCCGAGAAAGATGGGTAGATGAGGCTGGTCCAGCTGCCTGCCCACTCACTATGAAGCCCTTGGGTATGGGCACTAGACATGGAGGACCCCTTTCCTGGGTCCATTTTGCCCCAGGGTGCCTCCTATTTCCCACCACCCCAGTCTGGCCTTCCCCAGCCATATTCCCTGCACCAGACTCTGCAAATCTCCATTTCCTTCCACTACAAGCTATCCCCAACACCCCACACTGCCTGTACACCTCCGCTGACAGTGGGGGACACTCAAAGGGAAGGAGATCAGAGCCTAGAGGGGGAAGAATACTTTCCCCTTGGAGCTGTTGAACAACATATCTTTACAGTCTATCAACATTACTATTTAAGTGATGCAACAGATAAAACTTAAACAGACCTCAAAACAGTGACTAACCACCTCACAATATATAAAAAAAAAAAATCCTCTCCACACACCCCCACGCAATCACTCTCGTACAACTCAGTCACTTCACCACCCACACCCTCCCATGATTACCCACCCAAAATTGTAAAACGGCCAATAAAAAAATATTTAAGTGATCCCATAAGTCCATGCAGCAGCTTTCAAGGACCGAATAAAAATCTGAGCCCACAAAGACACTATAGTCAGAAGGGTGACTCTTCTCTCCCACAGGAGGTACCCCCAACCGGCTATTAAATCACTGGGTAGAGACCGTTCTTGAGGAATAGATGTGGAAGGAGAATGTTGCACAGTGAGCAGAGTCCAGAAAACAGCAACCCAAGGCCTCTCACTCCTGTAGCTGCTCTATTTGAAGTGGTCCAGAATAAGGGGAAAACTCACAGCCCAGAGAAACCTTTGAGGACCCAACTCAAAGTCCCGGGCAGTATTTTACTTAATCAACACCAATGGGTCTCAAAAGTAGGACACCACAACCGAACAATACAGTCCCAGTTCCCAGCATATTCCCTCTCACAGCCTGTTAGCTCTCAACATGGATCCCAATAATCTGGTCCCATATATGGTGTTTTGCAGAGACCAACACCCCCCCCCCCCCAACAGTCCTGCTCCCCATGCAGGTCAGTCCCAAGGACATGGCAATTTCAGCTCACCCCTTGCCTCCACAGTCCAGGGGGGCACACACAGAACACTGCAGCTTGAATAGCTCCTCCAGGGGTTAATGGAGTACTCCAGACCTAGATACATGCCAGAACTACACTACACTCTACACCACATCAACACTCCCTCCATGCTCTTACGTATGCTTCCTCTGTGCTTTTATGCTCCCTCCACGTCTAAGCGCACTATCACCATTGTTTCGACCACTCCGCTCTGCTGATTTCTTACTGCTGGGTAATTAAGTTTTTATAAATTCAAGCATATTGCTGATTCATCCTGATACAATTTCATTTACATTATTGCTTGATCTCAAAATCGGTTTCTGAGGGGAACAAACGAAAAGGGGAAAAATAAATTAGATATGCAATAATAGTCACTTAAAATGTTAAAATAGTAGGGGATGTTTAGAGCTGGTAAGTGGGTTTCAGGGTAGGGGTGGAAATAGTGTCAGTGGCTCAGTAGGTAGCATGCTTCCCTCTGGGGCCAGAAGGTCATGGGTTCTAGCCCCACTCCAGTCACTTAGAACTCGTAACTGACACTATAGTGTACCACGGGGTTGGTTGGGGGGGGGGGCCCTGCAATCCTGAGATGATGTCTTTCAGATGAGATGTTAAACCAAGTTCCCTACAGCCCACCTGGACACTGTCCAGTTGAAAGTAAAAGATCCCATGGCACTTGAAGAGTAGGGGAATTTTATTAACAAGAAGAATCTTACAATGTGTTCAGATAATGCAACTTTTGGACTTCTTACAGATGTGACCATCAGCAAAATTTCATACATAATTTCATGATGGATATAAAGAAACAAAGGGAGAAACTAATAACATACCTCTGCCATGTTATGATGCTTACTACTTTTGCCACTAAACCAACTTATAATATATTTTTCTTGGTTCCATAAAATGACCTTTAAATTTCTCCATTTACTCTTCAAACTTGATTTAGACATTCTTTTACTTTCTGCTATATAGATTGATGTTAACTCTCTAAATATTAACTTTACTACTGTTCCTGGAATCAGATGTTTTTACTGGAACAGTAGTGCACATCCTGATTGTAGATAGTACTTTCTACATGTAGAAGTTAATTTAATAGTATTCTGATCATATTTGTGGGTGGTGGTTAACTTTCCTAAAATGTTTGCATATGTCACTTTTGACCATGATTGTTCACCCCAGGGTTGTGCCAGTGTAGTCCAAACATTTTGAGCATAAGGGCATTCTACATAAGTGTTCCATAGTTTCTAAGGTTGTGGTACATCTCTGTCTTGGACAGAATCTTTCAGTAACACTTATGATCAGAATTGTCTTTCACATTTAATTGTCCATGACAACTGAGCCAAATTATGTTCAACATCTTGGGTGGGGGTGGGAATCGTTTGTCCATGAAGTATCCACTTATTCTTGTGTTTTCTGTTAATGGAATTCCTTTGTATACTACTTCTTCTTTATAGTTATTGTCCATTATCTTATGGTAAACAGTTTGTCTAGATACATCCTTTAAAGGAAAGCTGTGGTTTGCAGGGGCTCCCCACCCCTGCAAACCTTACCCTCCGGTTTAGGCTTAGTCGAAAAAGTGTCTTTATTTCTGCCGCGGGAAAGTGGTTTAATTTAGTTTTTTAAAAGTCCACTACTCGGAAGTGCTGCGGATGCCTAGGAGACTCCATTTACTGTAAAGGTGCGGCGCTGCACCGTGCACTTGCATTGTAGCACATGGTGCAGCGCTGTACCTTTACAGTAAATGGAGCCTTTTAAGTGTCCGCAGCACTTCCAGCAGCAGACTTTTAAAAACTAAATTAAACCACTTTCCCGCGGCAGAAAAAAGCCGCTTTTTCGACTATGCCTAAACCAGAGGGTAAAGTTTACAGGGGTGGGGAGCCCCAGCAAACCCACAGCTTTCCTTTAACTGACTTAAATCTACATGTATATCTAAAAGTCTTAAGTTTTCTAATATATTTACAAGACTTGGGGTACTTTGTTTTTTCCTAAGTTTATTGACATCTTTCCCAGTCAGTTATTAAAGGAGATATCAATCTGTTTGCCCATATGTTCCACAGTTTTTGTTCCTTTTGTATGCAGCAAGAAAAGTTCCATGTAATAAATTTGCAAAAATAGAAAACTACAGGATTTATGAGATTTAATCCATTTTATTTAATTTTCTGATTCAATATATTCCTTTTGATGGGGTTTAACGTACAGCCTGTATCATTTGAAAAATATTACCTAATTTCCTTCTAGATTTTTGGGTAAAGGGTAAACTGTACTTATGTCTAGGTTTAAAACCCATCCAAAGTGTTACCTGTTAGACAAATCTGTTTGTAACTGCACTTGACCTTATGCCTTGACCCTCTGTTTTCTGTACTCTGGATGTAACTGCACCTGAACATATGCTATGCCTCTGTATTCTGGGTGAAATTGCCCTTGACCAGATGCTATATCCTCTGTATTCAGTTACCTTTGACTGTTCCTTGTAATTACGTCTTATTTTGACTAATTCTCTTAATTTTAATTTTTGTTCCTAGGTGTCCATTCATAGTTGGAATTATATGGGCATTTCTGTATAGGTTTTGGATCCACCTACAAAATACTGGTGATATTCCATAATGTTTAAGAACTTCAGAAAGATAATAATGATGATGATGATGAGACATCCTGTCAAATGCCTTCCCTTAATCCAATGGCAAAATGTAACTAGTTTCTTTTCCTTGCTTACCTAGTTCTACTACAGTATTTCTCGTATGAGTATTAGGTTATCATATATGCTTCTACCCTTAATAGAGCAAGTTTGATATTGTGCTATATTGGGTAATCTAATATTTAGGATTTTCATTAATATCTTATATCTGAGTTCATTAAGCTAAGGGCTCTCCAATTTTGTAAATCTTGTATCTCACGTTTTTTTATACCAAAATATTTGCATAGTTTCCCCAAAGGAATCCTGTGGTTGTCCTTCCAGTATCCAGTTGTAAACTTCTTGTAATATGTCTGCTAAATGTGAGTTGTATTTCTTATAAAATTCTGTGGTTAGTCCATCCAGACCTGGAGCTACATTATTTCCTTTGGAGTAATTGGGCTGATTAATTTGTCTACTTCTTCTGCAGGAACCATGGTTACTTCTGATGTATTCAGTATTGTGTGTGCAGAATGAGATGACACTGTTGTACCAAACATTTGCATTAAATATTGGTTAACCGAGTTAAAACATCATCTTTTATAGTAACATTTCCATTGTTCATTATTAGTAATATGTCTTCGATACACTCTATCTTTACAGCTTTTAAAGATATTTCCTTTACCTAAGGTCCCTTGGGTACCACTTTGATGTTCCCAGTGATGTTTCTGTATTATACTGCAAGGCTACCATTTTTTCCTTCATTTCCATTATTTGGTCTTGATAATCTCCCTTTCCTCCATGCATTAATGTTAATAATTTTGCCAATTGTGTTCTTAATGTTAAGAATTCTTATATTTATTTTTCTTTTACTTTAATCGACTCTGTTTGAAACAACCTTCTCAAATAGGCATGCTACAGATTGTCTGGCTAGCAATACGTCCTTTATTTTGATGTCTATTTTGGGATTATCCAGTATAGAATTTTGTAGTCTCCATTGTCCTTTTCCGCTTTTAATAGTGTTACAGTAGATCCTCCAAAACAGCCTCCTACCAGAAAAGTATCTGATGTTTCTATCAGGGTTACATTAATATCTTGAATTTCTGCATGTGAGGATGTAAAAATAAAGTCCATTCTAGTGGCCAAATAATTTTTAGAAGTAAATCCATTTGACTGATGTTTGTCTCTGTACGCATCCCTTAAACTTGCATCTTTCACCATTTTATTCAGTAGGTTGGTATCACAAAACATTTTAGATGTCTGGGCTCCTTTGTCATTTGTAGTTAACCCACAATTAAAATCTCCTCCAAACAATAAATATTTAGAAATTTATAGAAAAGACTGAATTTTTGTCATTTGTTCAGTTATTTCCTTTTTCGTCTGTGGTTCATATATGTTTATAAATCTAAACTGTTCCCCTTGAAAAGTTACATCAACCATCATACCCTTCCAAGTGCAATGTCCACTAAGTTTTGTAAATTGTGTACCTCTAAATAAAATTCCTATCCCATTACACCTATCTTCTCCAAAGGACCAGAATGAAGGTCCCTATCACACTCAACTTTTGTGCCTGAATAACATCTGTTAAACTATTCATTCTAGTCTCTTGGACTAGATAAATATCATAATTAAGGTCTTTGTAAACAGAAAAAGTACAAGTTTAATACGGTTCACATTCAAATTGGCTACTTTGAGAGTTTCAGCCATATATTAATCTTATATATTTGATGGAGATGTTACAATTTCCTTGTCCTCTCTCTCTCTCTCTGCTACAGTGTCTTCCGCTGCATCCGATTCCACTGCTTCTGCCAGTTGCCTTACTGCTTCTTCCTGTCTTTTTTGAATTGAGGCTTTCTGGGCAATATTCAGAATGAACTCTTGATGAGTTCTGTCATCACAGTTGTGTGGCCATTTCTAGGTTCTGAATGAATGTCCCACCTCTTCGCATAAATTGCATCTGAATTCATTGGTATATTGAATGCTAACATGCCCAAACTCCAAACAAAGGCTGTACCTTATTTTGTCACATGCATTACTTAGGTGATTATTTGATCCACATTTGAAGCATGTTTTGGGCTGCCCCAGATAAAAGCATTGTCCTCTATCCTTTCCCAAAAAAAAAAAAAAACACTTGGAAGGTATTGTAGCCCTGCAGGGCCATGTCTTAGTTCCACTTTCAGTTTCCAATTCCTTTTCCAAATTTGATCATCCATTGGTTCAGGTTCACCTATGATGTCGCACCTTTGGGCTAACCAGTATTTGAAGTCATAAACATTTACCCTTTCGTTTTTAAGGATAATGGTGACTGTTCGTAGAGTAGGTTCAGATAAGGGTATGGCTTGAAAAGGTATCCACAGTATTTTTCGAAGTATTGTACTGTGCCCAGAAATGGTCTAAGTTTGTAACAGTTTTAAAACTGATCTCAAAGATTGCATCACGGAGTATGCATTAAAGCGTACATTTCAGTGGAAGAATAATACATAGATTCTTTAGGTTCCTATACTGTAAATCATCTGGTTGTGTATCTAGTCCTCCTCTGTAAACAAGACTTCCTGCATTCCTTCTCTGTGCTGGGGCAGGTGATTTAGAGAATAATTCTGCCTTTCTAAAATGTCTCCATTTCTGTGCAAATTCTTGTTGTTGTGTTAGATCTGGTATGTTTTGTCTTGGGAGATTTACTGCAGGAGTCTCTTGTTCCACTATGTCTCCCCAGCTTAGGCCTGTTCTTATACCTTCACAAGCAAAAAAGTTTTCTGTTACTCGTTCTGTGTTGATGTTATCATTAATAATGTCGCATGTATTTAAATCAGTCTTCATATTAGCATCCATGATATGCAAGTCTTGTGAACTGATAAAATCATTACTCATATTAAACTGTTCTTCATTGTCAGCTATATTTTCTTTCTTCACTGTGTGGATAGTATTAAGCACTTCAGATTCTTGATGGGCTGCAAGGCTAGTGCTGGGTTTCCACATTCTTATGGGGGGGGGCATTAGTGCTTTTTTCAGGACTCTCAATTAAATTAGAAGACTTTTCTTCTGCAATTTCTTTATGAAATGACAGGTTAGCTGTAGAAATAGGTACATGACATTGCAGTTCAGTTGTCTTTTTGTAATAAGTCTTGAGATGGCTGTGGGTGCCAGTTCCCTGTTTGATCATTGTACCAACCCTCCCCCTGAAGTGCTCTGTCTGATCTTTAGGTGGATAATCAGCTAGAGTCTTTTTTTTTTCCCCTATCCATAATCCTAGAGATTTCACATGTCAATCCTAAAGATTTCACATGTCCGATTCTCAGCTTTGGTGCGATCATTTTAGCTTTTCCTCTTGCATTGCTTGGCATTTCTGAAGCAGATCTTGGTGTCTGAATGCCACGTTGCTCTGGTTGCGATCTGCGTAAGGTGGGAACTCTCTCGTAATGGCACCTTCTGTAGGGTTGTTTCACTGCTCCTTTCTAAAGCATCCATATAAGTAATATTTATAGCCATATTGTTCCTGACATTGGTGGTATTAATGTTTTTATCCCTAGTAGTTTCAGGAGGACCACCTCCAAACTTGACTCTGCTGGCAGTGGCTCCTTTGATGCTGTCACTTCATCTCTTCTGACAGCACTCAGCTGTTTGTCTGTGGTGGTGTTCTCAGCATGCTGCATTTCCAAATTTCTGTGTTTGGACTGCAACTTTTCTTTCAGTCTCAAATAGCTTGCTTCTTCTTCTGCCAGAAGGGACAGAAGGTGCTTTTTTTTTTTAACTTTCTAATGCAGCTTTTAAGCATTCCTTTATCTACCAGAGTTTTGCAGGGATTGTTTTTTTCACCCTTGTTGTTCATGGTGTACATGCTGCTGTTGGGAGACATTATCAGGCGGTGTGGGCTGGGTTTTCATTGCTATGCTGATGATACCCAGCTAAACATGTCCTGTGCACCTGGTAACCAGATGGCAGCCTCTGTATTTAATAACTGCCTGGAGGAGATTCGGACTTGGATTTTTTTTTTAGTTGCATTCAGTCTAGGAATTACAACCCTTTGAGTCAGGGACTCATTTACAAAGGCTCTCCGTCAATGACATTAGTTAGGACATACACAGAGTAAAAATACTGTACAGAGGCAACCATGGGCTAAAACAAATTCAGGGCACCATCGGTAGAGCAAAACTATCTATTACAATATTATTTAGAGTTTTGATAGTAACAGAGAGACCAAAGCTATAAATAGTAGTTTAGATTAGCAGTCACAGTTACTGTTTAACAGGATATGGGTGCACAGCACTGGCTTAAACGGCCCTATCCTAGGGATTTTGAGGGCAGCATCTGGGAGGGAGTTCATCCAGTGGGGGGGGGCCTGTAGGAAAAGGATCTTTGGCCAGCAGTGGTCCTTGCGAAGGGGATGCGAAAAGTAGTAGTGCTAGAGCTTCTAGTGGCCCTTGTCGGCATGCACTCTTGAAGGAGCGATAGACAGCCTGGGGGAGCTAACCCTAGTTGTATTTTTTTGGCCATTAGGCAGGACTGATAGAGAAATCTCCCCTGGAAATTTAGCCAGGAAGACTGTAGGTAGAGGTCACAGGTGTGTGTAAGGCGATCACAACCTGTGGCCAGCTGGCAGGCTTTGTTGAATGTGCATTTTATGCTGGACAGGGCAGTGTCTGAGGCGGCGCCATATATAATTATGCCATAGTCTACTAGGGGGAAGGATGGAGCTAGAGATGGCTAATCGAAGGGCCATAGGGGAGAGATAGGGCCTATATTTGTAGAGGAGGCTGATTCTAGTGTTAATGGAAGAGCAGATCAATGCAATATGCTCATGGAAAGTGAGGCAGAGTCAAGAGTGACCCCTAGGTATTTAAAAGTGGAGACTGCTTCCAACATGGCATCCTGTGAGTTAAGTATGGATAGTTTGGTCATGCTGTTTTTATGTTGAGGGTTGGCGAATAGCATGACCTTTGTTTTTTTGTAGTTGAGGACAAGTTTGTGGGAGGTGAACCATGATTCTATCGCAGTGAAGGAGCCCTGTAGGGAGTTTTGAAGCTGGGTAGGGTCAGGGTGCCGGCTGAAAATTACAGCATCATCTGTGTAAAGGAGCAGACGCTCAGTGGAGGCTAAAGGGAAGGAGTTTAAGTATAGGGAGAAAAGAAGAGGGCCAAGGATGGACCCTTGAGGGACACCCGAACGGACTGGGAGGCTGGCAGAGAGGGTGCTATTTATTTTTACTTGCTGGGTACGGCCATTGAGATAGCTGGTGAATCAGACTGCAGTTTCTGGGGAGACTCCAACAGAGAGGATGGTGTTTATTAGCAGGCTGTGGTTTATGATATTGAAGGCCTTGGACAGATCAATGTAGACAGATCCAGCCAGGTCTCCCTGGTTGAGTGCTTCATGGAGGAAGGAGGTAAATTCAAGCAGGGCAGTGGTGGTATTGTGCCCTTTTCGGAAACCATGCTGTTGATTGCACAGTAGGCGGTGTGTGTCCAAATATTTTGTAAGTTGATCTGCAGCTATTTTTTCCAGGGCTTTTGAGAGAGGGGGAAGTATTGAGATGGGCCTATAGTTACTGAGGGAGGTGCAGTCACCATTTTTGTGAACCGGAGTGATGATCGCTTTTTTCCATAAGGTAGGGAACTGTCCAAGGCATAGGGACATGTTCATTATTTTTGTTAGGGGGTAAGGACTGCATCAAGGGTTAAGGAGAGCAGCTTGGCATCCAGTGAATCACCACTGTCTTGACTTTCCAAGGAACTTGGCGAGATATGATCGAGCAACACTCGGAAATTGTTTTGAAATAAAAAGGTGGAACACTGGGGGGCAGTGGAGTGTCCAGAGGGGGCGCTAAAGAAGTCAGGTGGGAGGATAGAGCTGAGGTCTGAGAAAGACATTTAAGGCATTAGCTATCTTGTCAGGGTCTTGGGTGGTGACAGTCAACGGTAATCGTGGAAGGAGGAGGGGAAGGAGACTTTCCACTTAGTTCCTTCATATTGTCCCAGAACCTCCTCCCATTGCCCCAGGTGGCAGTGGGGTTGGATTGATAGTAAGCTGCCTTAGCCTTGCGGATTGCCCAGGTGCATAAGTTTCGGGCAGCACGGTACAGTTGACAGTCAGAGGAGCGACCAGACTCGATGGTACGGTACCATAGGTTATCTCGAGCCTTCATTTGGTCGAGTAAGGAGCGGTTTACCCATGGGGAGGATTTTGTTTTTTCTAGTTGCTTACAGAGATGTCACAGGCAGCTTGGTAGGAGCTGATGAAGGACAGGGCAGTTGCAACTGACGTCTGGTGGTCAAGAGGGGACCAGTCTAGGTTGAGAAGATGGTTTTGAAGATGCGTCAGTGACCCCTTTTTTTAGCTGGCGATGCAGGGAGATCCTGTGGTCGGGGGCTTCCAGCTATTTGACCAACGGCAGGTGACAGGGGAGTGATCACTGAGTGCATCAGGGAGGACCTGGATGTCATGGAGGTGCTCAGGGTGGTTTGTAAGGATGAGATCAATAAGGGAACTAGTGCCCCTGTGGTGGTCTAATCGAGTGGATGACTCGCAACTGGCTATGACTCAACCCCCGACAAGACTGAGGTGCTGGTGGTGGATCCAGGTCGTTGTGGTGAGGAGGGGAGGTTGGGAGATCCCACTGCTTTACTACTTTGGGGGGGTTCCACTAACCCCCTACACATGGGTGAAGGGTCTGGGCATGATCCTCAACAACAGCTTGACATTGGATGCTCAGGTGTCAGCTGTCATTAAGTGCTTTGACCCATCTGAGGAATATCGCCCGGGTCTGGGACCTTATACCATCTGAGGACCTTACCACACTAGAACATGGTTTCGTCATGTCCAGGTTGGATTACCACAGTGCACTGTATCTAGGACTATCTGGAGGCAATCTCAGTTGGCTGCAGCTGGAGCAGAATGCGGCAGAGAAATTGACGGGCGTCCGAAGGTGTGAGCATATCACACCTGTCCTCTCCGCGAATTGCACTGGCTGCCAGTTAGGTGGAGAATTGTCTTCAAGGTTGGATTACTGACCTATAAGGCCCTACGTGAAAAGGGACCAGTCTATCTGCAAGATCTTCTTGTGCCCCATCGTCCGCTCCGGGCTCTGTTTCGCCGAGGGGTGCCTCCTTAAGGTTCCCAGGGTTAGGTTGTAGCATTCGGGTGAGTGTGCATTTTCTGTTGCTGTGCCTGCACTGTGGAACTCGCTGCCTAACCATCTTCGGGAGGCACCATCTGTGGAAACCTTTAAAAAGGGTATAAAGACTTTCCTGTTCAACCAGGCTTTTAATCTATAAATGTTCTATAGTGACTATTTTAAGTATAATGATAGACATATTTTAAGTTTATTGCTGCTAGCTCCACTTGCATTTGAATTTGATGTGGTTTTGATTACTATAGTGTGTGTTTTATATTGTGTGTTTAATTTTTTTGTGAAGCGCTCATTCTCCAGAATGGGTTACTATAAAAATAATCTGTCTACTTACTGTATCTCATAGCTGCATTCAGTTAAACCTTTTTGCTGATGAAACTCCATTCTTGTTTCAGGTGTTGTATTGTCTGTGTTCTCTTTATCCAAAATATTTACTTCTGCTAACTCTGTCATAATACTTTCTGTTGAAGCCTCTTTAGGAAAGATAATGGGGGAGGAGGCCTGCTTCCCCATACTTGGAGCTGCTTCTTCTTCATCCTGCTGGTTGGCCATCTTGACTAGATGGCCAGAGTCTTCCTCTAGTACAAGAGTAGGGGAGTTTTCATTAGATTTATGAAATCATAATCATACAAGTAAATACATGTTATTTCATAACCTATCATAACAGGGAAAATAAAAAGGGGTTGTAATCCGGGAACTTTAAAAAAAACAATTCAATGAAAAGAAACTTGAAAAAAATGCAGAGACTTCCGGTTCCAGTATGGCTGGCTGAGCACACGAACTGAGAAGCTCCCACCTAGCTGTGTACAAAAAAGGGCAAATTTCATGCAAAAAACTACATTTTTAGCTCGCAACAGGTAAAATACTTCAGGCTATCGCCAAATTAAGAAATAAAATGGCAAAACAGAACTGGAATCTATTTCAACCAATTGCCGAAATGGTTGAGGGAGACTATCATATGTCTGATGATGGCGAACACAACAGATCTCCTACAGCCACAAACCCCCAAAAAATCTACCTCTTCTAAAAGAACTAAGAGCTGCATAAAAAAACAACCAGAAACCTATTCGGAGGCTATCTTGCAGGCGATCACGAACTTTAGGGGCAAGGTTCGAGAATCGCTGCAGGACCTTAGAACGGAGATAAATACTCTCCAAAATCATATTACCGACGCGGACCACTAGATTACTCTAAATTCCACCAGACTAGATGATTTAGAAGAAACAGTGAGAACCATCGCTGCAGAACAACTAGCTATTTCTAGCTGCCAAGAAGATGCTGAAAATCGCGGCAGAAGACTAAACATAAAAATATTTGGCCTACCAGAAAATGAGGAGGGAAACTATCCTAGGCTCTTTGCGGATTATCTCCTGAGGTTACTGCTCGAACTAGACCCAGACTTTCACCTGGACATTGAAAGGGCCTATAGGGCACTTGGCCCAAAACCTTCACGACCAGAAGCAAGACCTCGTTCCTTTATCAGATTTCTTAGTTACCAAATAAAAGAAACTCTCTTAAGGAAGGCCTGGCAGAAGGGTAGAGTAATGTGGGGCCAACAAAGGTTATTGTTTGATAATGATTACGCTCTGGCGACCCAGAAGCAAAGGAGAGATTATAGCCCCCTCTTCCCTATTCTCTGAGCCCAGAAGATTTGTTTCACACCCTATACCCTGCTAAACTAACGGTGTTTTTCACCTGGCCAACACACCTACAGCTCTGCCACCGAAGCAACAACTGATCTCTTGAAGAGGGGTGTGATTAATGGAAAAAAAACTGTAGACACAGTCAAATCTCACATAGGCCAGATTAATCAAGGGGTTCAGAGAGGATCTCAAGCAGCACAACTCCACATGAAAGACATTTTAAAGTGACTCCAACAGTTCAGGAATCCAACCTTGCCCACCTGAAAAAACACCAGAAAGCTGGGTAATTATTCCTTTCTTTCGGTTGTGGTTTAGGGTAGTTTTCCAGGAGATTGTAATGGGGGGCTGAGGGAATCCAGATGAGGGCGTCTCTAAGGGGCTCAGGCAACAATACTCTAACCACATTCTCATTTTATCTATTTGGCTAATTGGCCTTGGGTTGCAGTATTGGACTGCATACATCTTGATGGAGATTACCTCAAGCTAAGGAGCCAAGAGAGGGAGACCATTGCCTTCTTCCCGGGGTTCCCCCCACTCTGCTCCTCTGCTCCCCAGGAGGCCTTTCCCCTTCCCCCAGAGCCGGCTGTTTTAAGCTGGTCACGATTGATTTCGGGAGACTCTGCCCAACCTGATGGGACGGTCAGGGCAATAGTGTCCCGAAGGGAAGAAATTTTGTTTAAAATGAACGAACAAAAATAAAACTGCTGCACTTAGAATCTGCATCGTTTCAATATCCCTTTTGTTACAGTGGGCAACTGATTAACAAGGCCAGGACAATTTGGAGTGTTACTGCGTCAATTATAATTTAAAACTCATGCAGACTGAGCAATGTTTTGTTATATATAGCAGTTAGTTGGTGGTGAATTTCATTTAATCCAAGGAACTAAGGCAAGGGTTCTACTGCTTACTTCCCGTTGATATCCTGATTTGTTCCCCTACTTCTCGAGAGGCCCTTTTCCCCATCCTAAGGATGACTGGAATAAGTCAGCACCAACTATTTGGGAGGAAACTATATAGATTTAAAAGAGGATAGTTGACCTAGAGTTTTGAGAGGAAGATATTAAGAAGGATGTGAAACTTAAATTAAAAGTGCTTTAAGGCTGTAATCCTATGACTACCCACTAGAGGTCGCCTTCCTCTTTCCTAAGGCGAATGAGCAAAAGTAAGTCATGAAACGTCATTATTAGGTGGGAGACTGCTCAGATAAAGTCTAACGCCACCAGGCATACTGTTACCTTTATGGAATGGAATTTTCTCCATTCTACTTGGGGCCATTGTACTTATCCTGGGTACCACAATTGCCCAGACACAGTATAGTGCTCCAGACCCCTCTCCTTCCTCAAGCAGAGAAAAGGACAGGGGATTTCAGGGGAGCTCCAGTTGAGCACCTCCCAATTGGGAGTCACGTTGTATAAAGTTCTTGTTAAAGTTCATAGTTACAACGTACAAGTAGTTCAGTTATGTTATTTTATTAAGGCGATGAAAAGAAAGACACCAGAAGACACCAGGATGAAGGAGTGCTGTGTGACTGGACTTCTCTACTGGGACTAAAGAAGTAGAACTCTTGTACTTGGATCTTCAATTTAGGGTAAAAAAACTAGCAAACAAAAATTAGTGTTTGTCTGAGTTAACTGAACTGAATGGTTATCTGAAAAGTTATCTAGGTGTAAATCTCAGGTGACTGAAAGGGCTTGATAGCTGTGCAGTTTAAATTACTTGTAGAAAGATCTAGTAAGTAGGGGAGTGGCTTAGCTAGAAGGAAGCTAAATTTAAAGACTGCCTTAGAAAGATTCTGTTAGTAGCTTGGCAGAAGACACCAGGAGGAAGCAGTGCTGTGTGACTGGACTTCTCTACTGGGACTATATTGCCCTCCTTCCCTCCCACCCAAAGCTAGTTATACTTTTATAGGCACAGGATTTACTGACAACAGGAACTTCCTGTTTGGGAGCAGGAAGTGGGTGATCACAGAGCCACCCAAGACCCACCATCCTAGAAGGGCAAGAGTAGCTCTCTGGCCCACTCTAGCTGCTGGAGGTCTGCCTCTGAGCAAGTAAGGGATCTACTGAGAAATATAGGATATTCTTGTCTCAGAACAGGACAGTCAGGAGCTTAAAGGGCACAGAGGCATAAAGTAAATAGAGAGAAAAAAAAAAGAGGAAAGAGTAAGGATTCCAAACAGTTAAGGGGCCAGAAACAAGACATGATGGGAGTGGTGCAGTGCAGTGGCTGTGGAGCAGCAGTCTTCTGGGAGATGTTCTGGAGGATGCGGTGTTGTCCCATCTGCAGGCACCTCTCTGAGCTGAGGGAGGAGGTTGCTCATCTCCAGGCTGAGTTGGCCAGGATTTGTGGGACCTCCTTTCCATCCAGGGACCACCAGTGCCACTGCTGTTGCCTCAGAAGTTGCCAAGAAAGAGGAGCGGTTGGACCACAGTGGGCTCAGGGAGGGTGAGGGTGGTGGAACAGAGGTGCATCCCTCCAGTTGTACCTCTCCACAATCCCTATGCCATTCTGGCAAAGTGTGGTTCCTCTATGGAGGCACCTGCAGTGGAGACCAAGGAGGATGCTGAGAACCTCCACAAAGGAGACCCACAGGAGGGTGGCATGGGACCCCACAGGGAAGGAAACAACTCCTGGTGGGGGACTCCATTGTTAGGAAGGTAGAACTGGGGAGGAAGGGAGGTGAGGTGCCTGCCTGGTGCCATGGCTTGAGGGACAGGGAGCGAATCCTCAGGATTGCTGGAGCAGCTACACAGGGGAGGGAGCTGGATGTCATTGTCCACCTAGGGACAAATGACCTGGCTAAGAAAGGGATTAGAGCAGTGCAGGAAGAGTTTGTGGAATTGGGGAGGGGCCTTAGACAAGTAGCACACACGGTAACCTTCTCGGAGGTGCTGCCCATCTATGGCGTAGAAGAGACTAGGGTGTTCCGCACCATGGGATTCAATCAGTGGTTGAAAAACGGGTGCAGAGCTCGGGGATTTGGCTTCATTGGGGACTGGGGGTCCACCTGGAGTGATGCAAGCCTATGCTTGCGTGATGGGCTGCATCTGTCTAGGAGGGGAACCAGGATCCTAGGTGATATTTTTAAATGCTTCATTGGCAGGTGTTTAAACTGGCCAAGGGGGGAGACGCTGGAAAGCAGGGAAATCCTAGCCCCCCCCCCAAAAAAATCACGGTAGTAAGTCCGGTAAACACCAACATAGAGATGGCGATAGGGAGAAGGGCAGGGGTAAATGGGGAAAGTGACAAAGGCAAGAAAGACAGGGATGGGGCAAAAAGGAGTAAGGCCATCAGTAAATGGAGGGTAATGAGTACCAATGCCCATAGTCTGGGCAACAAGCTCCCTGAGCTGGTGGCCTTGATGGAAGAGGGATGCCTGGATATCATAGCAGTCACAGAAACATGGTACACAGAGAACCATGACTGGGATGTTAACATACCAGGGTACAGAACCTACAGGAGAGACAGGCAGGGGAGAAGAGGGGGAGGAGTAGCTCTCTATGTAAAGGAAGGGATAAAAGCAACTGAACAAAAGAGTAAACAGGGAGGAGAGGAGGCAGTGTGGGTCACCTTGGAGACTGGAAAGGCACCCAATCCGCACAGGGTTGTGTACAGACCCCCATGTCAGGGGGAGGGAATGAACAAGGATATGATGGAAGACATTCTTAGGATGGCAGAGAAAGGGGAGATACTGTTGATGGGAGACCTGAATATGCCAGATGTTAACTGGAGCACATTTGCTGCAGCCACAGCCAAGAGCAGGGCCATTCTTGATGCCCCTACTGGTGGCATGCCTCAGACAGCTAGTTTCGGAACCCACTTGTGAGGGAGCAATCTTAGACCTTGTACTCTCAAAAGGGGGCAGTGAGAAGATCTCGGATCTAGAAGTGGGTTGCCATCTGGGAACAAGTGACCATCAAACAGTGTGGTTCATGTTAAACGCGGCTACAGAGTCAAGCCATACAAAAGTGAGGGTACTGGACTTCAGGAGGGCTGACTTTGGCAAGATTGGAGAGTGCCTCAGAAAAGCACTAGCAAACAGGCTAGAAGGAGGGGTGGAGCAATAATGGGGAATCATCAAAACTGCCATCACAGAGGCAACAAGCCTTTGTGTGAAGCAAATAAACAAATCAAAATGAAAGAAAAAGCCACTATGGTTCTCAAAAGAGGTGGCTGGGAAAGTCAGGGAGAAAAAGATAGCATTCAGGAAGTATAAGGAAACACAGAAGGAGCAGGACAGAGAGCTGTACCAGTTAAGGCAGAAGGAAGCAGGGAGGGAAGTCAGAATAGCAAAGGCCCAAACTGAGGAAAAGATAGCCAACTTGGTTAAGAAGGGGGATAAAACCTTTTATAGGTACATCAGAGAGCGTAGAAAGACAAAGGGAGGGATAGTGAGGCTGAATAGAATGAATGGTGGGTGGGCAGAGGGGGACAGTGAAAAAGCAGGGATACTGAATGAATATTTCTGCTCAGTATTCACAAAAGAGGAGGGGGAAGTGCCTAATCCAATTAACAGAAGCACTCTTGATAGGAGGGTTGATCCCAGCCCTTTCACAGAAGAAAGGGTTCTGCAAGAACTCTTAAAACTGAAGGTGGACAAAGCAATGGGGCCTGATGGAATTCACCCCAGAATTCTAAAAGAATTAAGGGGGGAACTAGTGAAACCACTGACTACTCTTTTTAATAAATCATGGGAGGATGGTGTGGTACCCGAGGACTGGAGGAAGGCGGATGTGATTCCCCTTCACAAAAGTGGGACCAAGACAGAGGCAGGAAACTACAGACCTGTCAGTTTGACCTCTGTGGTAGGGAAAGTGATGGAGTCACATCTGAAGGAAAGAATAGTTGAGTACCTAGAGGCCAGTGGGGCACAGGACCCAAGGCAGCATGGGTTCACAGCGGGGAAGGTCATGTCAGACAAATCTAATAGATTTCTTTGACTGGGTGACCAAAGTAGTAGACCAGGGAGGGGCTGTGGACATGGCCTACCTAGACTTTAGCAAGGCATTTGACACAGTCCCACACAAAAGATTAATAGTCAAATTAACCAGCCTGGGAGTGGGTTCCAGGGTGGTAGCCTGGGTAAAACATTGGCTGGACAACAGGACACAGAAGGTAATTGTAAATGGAGTCCACTGTGAAGAAAGAGGGGTTACTAGTGGGGTACCGCAGGGTTCAGTACTGGGTCTAGTCCTTTTTAATATCTTTATAAGTGACATTGCAGAGGGACTAGAAGGAAAAGTATGCCTCTTTGTAGATGACACAAAGATCTGCAACAGGGTTGATACACAAGGAGGCGTGGAAAGGATGAGAAGGGACTTGGCAAGGTTGGAGGAATGGTCAGAAGTATGGCAGCTAGGATTCAATGCAAAGAAGTGCAAAATAATGCACCTGGGAAACGAGAACCCAGGGGAAGATTGCACAATGGGGGGGAGGTAGTAACAACAACAAAAAAAGGAAAGGGACCTGGGGGTAATCATATCAGATGACCTTAATGTTAGCAAGCAATGTGAGAAGGCAGTAGGGAGGGTTGGGGTATACTGGGATGCATAGGGAGAGGCATCACCAGCAGAAAACAGGAAGTTGTTATCCCTCTATACAGACAGTTGGTGAGACCCCATCTGGAGTACTGCATCCAGTTCTGGAGACCCCATTTCCACAAGGACATAGGATAGAGGCAGTCCAGAGGAAGGCAAATAAAATGGTGCAGGGTGTGCAAGAGAAGCCGTACGAGGAGAGACTAAAGGAGCTTAATATGTATACCCTTGAGGAAAGAAAGGAGAGGGGAGACATGATGGAAACTTTTAAGTACCTCAGTGGAATCAACAAAGTCCAAGAGGGTAGCATCTTTCAGAAAGAGACGTGCAAGAACAAGGGACACAATTTAAAGATGGGGGGCAGTTCCCGGCGATGAGGAAGTATTTCTTCACAGAGAGGGTAGTGGATGGATGGAACAGCCTTTCTGAGGAGGTTGTGGGGTCTAAAACTGTGGGAGAATTCAAGAGTGCATGGGACAGACATAGGGCAATTCTTGAGGGGGGTAGGAAGAAATAGGCTGTTGGTTAACTAGGATCTGCGGCCTATCCTGCAGGTAGGAAAATGGGCAGACTAGGTGGGCCACGTGGTCCTTATCTGCCGTCAGTCTATGTTTCTAAAGAGGGGGGAGGTATCTTGGCTATAATTTACCAAGCTTATGAATTAATACCATCGAATAACATAATATGGAGTCATATGATCCTTTTAGCTATTGGTATAGCAACTAACCATATTCTGGTTAAAATAGGCTTAAAAAGGAATAACTGGATGGCAGGATACCACATAAGGGAGGGGGGAGGGAGAGGGGAAAATAAATACAGTAGTCAAGAGTTTAAAAATACACATTTTTTATTGTTGTATTGCATATATATATATAGGACGGTTGAATTATCATAATGGGTACTGGACTGCCGACCCTTGCAGGGGAATGGTCTGGAAAGAAAAAACCTTCCTCTACCTAGAGGAAAAGAATAAACAAACAGAACAGAAATAAAGATGTCAGTGGATCCAATTAAAATTATATCACTAAATATTAACGGGATCCACGACCCTATAAAAAGATCTCATCTTAAACAATATTTGAACAAACAGAAGGCAGACCTCATTTACCTTTGGGGAAACTCACCTTTCTGAATAAGAGCACAAGAAGTTGGCCTGGGGTGATGGATACAAAGTCATAGTCTCCTCACATCCGTGGGGTAGAAGACGAGGGGTAACAATTTTAATACCATCAACCCCTTTGGAAATTCAAAAGACCCATGTTGATGCTCAAGGTCATTATGTTATAGAACAGGGTCTTTTATATGGCCAAAAGAGTACCCTGGCTAGTGTCTATTTCCTTCCTCAAACCAGGTTCCCAATAGTGAAGGTTTTTTTGTTTACACTGTTAAGACAATGTTCAAGGCCAGTTGATTGTGGGAGGGGATATTAATATGACCTTACCCCACATTTAGATAGCTCTAATCAACAGGCTAATTGTTTTACTGTAGTATTTTTCCTATCAGAGAACATTAGATCAATTGGGCATTATTGATGTTTGGAGACTCTTGTTCCCCTCTACCCCAGGGTACACATATTACTCCCTACACTTTAAATCGTATTCCTGCCTAGACTACTTTATGATGACGTGAACATTTTTCATCAGATCAGGACATGTCAATGGGTCAAAAATTACTTTCTGACCATCATCCCCTAATCCTGAAATTAGACATGGGACGGGTAAGGAAGAGAACTTTATGGAGATTAAACCCAATAATCTTAAAAGATGAGGAATTTCAGAAGACGATCAAAAAAAAGAATAAGCCAATACTATACAGAAAATGAATCTCAGGAAATTACAGAAGCAATACAATGGGATGCCATGAAGGCAACGCTGAGAGGGGAAATCATAGCATATACGTCAAAGAAAAATAGAGAGGCAGAGGCGTTCCCAGCATGAGTAAACATTGGGGGCCTGGGCCCCAAACAAAAGGCCAGGGGTCTGGGGACCACCTAGGCCCCAGAAGCTGTAGAACTTTTGGTGCTCTCTCATGCAAAATAACACATTTACTGCTACTTCAGCTTTGTTTTTTCCCCCCATTCCTTTTCCATTATTTTGTCTTTTTTTTTTTGGCTGGCTTGTCACTTGAGAGGCAAAAACTACATGTTGCAGATTAAAAGTTATAGAATCAATAGCATATTTTGTAAACATCAGTAGTTCTGGGCTAAATCTACTGATATTTAAGAAGTATGCTGGACACAGAGGAGGACTGGGCCACTGTGGCCTCCCTCCCTGAGCTGAGTGTGATCCTTATGAAATTATTTTCCACGGTCACACAGCACAGGTCCATGATCTGACTGAGTAAAATATGATACTTGGTGCACTAAGGGAACTTAGGGAAGTACTAGAAAATGGAATTTAAAGAAGTAAAGAACCACTGACACCTTGAGAATAACTTTAAAAAAATATTTGCACACAAAGCAGCTATATATTACTTATTCACTCTGTATTTCTTATCCTTATTGGTTATTATTGAGGCCATATATGCATGGAAACAGAAACAGGATATCTGCTGGCACTGCTGTCTGAGTGTTCATCGGCTCCTATTGTTTCTTCCTAACTTGATGTCATAATACTGTGCTTGTCACATCACTGTTATTCCCAAGGCAATAGGTGATGTCACAACAGAGCATATGCAGTTCAAGTAGGTAACAAGCTACAGAGGCAGTCAGTAATAATGCAGAGAAGAAATCTATAGAAGCTAGATTACAAAATGCAATGTGAATGGTGTCCAAATTTAAAATGCTATTTAAAGTTTTTCAAAGTGTTCCCAAAGTAAATGTGTTAGCTGCCCTTTAATGTTTATCTGCAGCAACACTGTATCCTACCTATGTCACCTAACCACGGTGCTAACCAAAATTGGAAAATGTGAAGCACAGGTATATGAAGGTGGCGCATGACATTAATTTGATACTCGCATCACATGGGCCCTTTAATAAAATATTTTGTTTTAATTTTTCTGTTCAGACTCAGACTTGACAGTCTACATTCAAAAATACAGCAGTGAAATACACAATAACAAAGAACATTAAATAATACTGCCTAATCATTTTTATTTTTGTGCATTCTGTTGTTCTCCATGCTGTTCTCTCTTTCTCTGGTAATAACGACTGATGCCGTCTGTTGCTTTTCTTTGCAAATCGTGTAATTACCTGATCTGATAACACAGAACACCTTTCCTTTTCAATTGCAAGATCATGTAATCTGTTTTGAGTCGTGGTACCTCTGAGCCATGTATGTACCCTTCGCAGTGCACTAAAGGAGCACTCACAGCTACAGCTTGTCACCGGAATAGTGAGTGCTGCCTGGACCAACTGCTTGAGTTTTGGAAACATAAGAGGGTCTAGTAGCTTATAAACTTCATTTGTATTAATTTGTTTTTCTTCCATTTTTCGTTTCAGGTAATATTTTGCAACAAACCATTCCTCCTTTTGCAGTTCAATCCCATAGTGATGAGCTAGAGGTGCCAGAGATTCAGAGCAAAGGAATGTTGCAGACGATGGGTTGCATGCACGGATGCCATTTATTATCTCAACTGCAACACTAGAAAATCTTTGATTTAGTTCAACAGACATTCTGTCAAGGCATGGATAATAAAGCTTGTTTTGAAAGTCCACTTGAGGAGAAGTTTGGTCCCGCACTCCCACTGTTGCCTCAACAATAAAATCATCCATCTGTTTCTGTTTTTTTCTTCTGTTTGTGTAACGTATTTCCACATTATTCTTGTTACAGAAATCCACAGCTTCCTTAAACAGTTCATTGCTACTGTCCTCACTCCACATCTCTTCAAGAGTGTGATGAACTGAGTCAACAAAATCTACTGTAGTGGATAGATCTAGATCTTCCCTTTGTAAAACTTTGTGGATGCCTTCTGTTACCTTTAGAAGAGAATGAAAGATGACCAGGCAGTAAATTGTGGTTGACTTTTGCAAGGATGCTAACAGTCCAGTGGCTTTAGGAGTGCAAATAGTAGCAAGGCACTGAAGTACAGCTACATAGCAGTTCATCAAGGCCTTGATTGATTGGATCTGGCAAGACCAGCGAGTATCTGACAACTGGACCACCTCTGATGACTCAAGCCTAACTGACACTGTATATTGACAAACTCATGATGAACAAGGGAAGTGCTGAAAAACTTGTACACAGTTTCCATAGTGCAGAAAAATTCTCTTGCTTCAGTAATACATTTGCATGTATGGCAAAGTACAAGATTCCGCTCATGTGCATAGCAGTGCACATACAAGGCTCTGGATGATGCTGGCGGAACCTAGCTTGAACTCCCCCTACTGCACCACTCATAACAGAAGTACCATCATATGCCTGTGCCACACATTTTGCACCTGTAATTCCTCTGTCTTGGAGACCTTTTAGCAGTGATTCCACAATGGAGTCTACATTAAAAGATTTAAGTTCTGTGAATCCTATAGAATGCTCTGTAATGCTTCCAGTTCCAGGTACAATATACCTCACGCAAACTGCCAGCTGCTCTTTGTTTGTTTCTTGCTTCATCTGCCATAACAGCAAACATTCCTGACCTGTTAAGTTCAGCAACCATCCTTGAAATGACCTCATCTGTGCAACATACAATCGCCTCATAATGAGTTTGGGGAGAAATATAACTGGCATTTGAAGGTGCCTTATACATTTGTAGAAAAGGATCAAATTGTTTTAATAGATCCAAGCATTCCAGAAAATTTCCTTTATTTAAATGTAGCACCCGCATATGCCCATTTTTGTAACATGGATATACATATGTCTCTACAGGTTCGGGGAAGGATGAGGCTACCTGGCACAAGAGACCTAGGTTTGACTACTCTGCACAGGGGCACCCAAGTAAATCCAACTACAGGAAGCAATAACTGTAATGTCCAGAACCAGAATTGGGATTTTTCAGTGTGGCTTTATTTATTAACTCATTGAACACAAAGCTCTGTATGGTCCCCCCAAAGGGCTACGTAGCTGTAATGCAGATTAGAGGTTAAACACAGCGGTCCATTGGAGAATGAACACTTTACAATTGTCTGGCTTTGGACACACCAGGCACTCAGCCCGGACTTCGCATGCGCATTGGATACACAGCCCGACTGGCCCGGCTCTCCTGCCGGCCACTCTACTGACGGTCCACTTGGCGAATGAACCCAAACTCTACTTAGAAAGACATCCCATCAAACAAGAAAGCTCCCAAAACTGTGGCTCCCCACACCACTTGAAGTCTGTGACTCCTAGAGAGATTTTCAAGTTGCGACCCACGTCTGGGTACCCACCCCATCACTGGCCAAGCGCATGAGGCGAGTAGCAAAAACAGAAGAAATCTGTAGAGGTGGACCTGGTTACTAAAGATGGGGATCTATCCACCTCCAGCTCCCACAGCCCATACCCGGCCATTTCTCTGAACACACAGAAACTTTAGAACTGTAAAACTGTAGATTGCATGGTGGATGAACTGATGCACCCCCTCTACTGTGAACTCTAAATCCATTTAAACTTTAAACTGACTGCTCCATTTGTTCGTCCTAGTGTATATAGTGCTCCCAAACAGCAGTCCCCAATAACATTTCCTGACTGAAAAAACAGTTGTTTGCCCCTTAAACTGGAGCTAAACACTCACCCAATTGTTGCAGGGCCTCACAGGTGAAGTCCTTTAACCTTTTCTGTATACCCAAACAGACAAAGAAATTTCAGGCAGCTTCTTTCCTTGGTGGGAAAAGGGGATTGCCCCTGGAACCCACAGAGACCTTTTCCTACCCCCGGAGGGGGGGGGCACTGAGACCGAGGGGACGGTCTCCACCACTTGAAGAATGGTGAAACACAGAAAAACTTCCTTCTGTGTGGAGGCAAAACTCAAACTACTCTCTGATGCTTCCTTCTTGCTTAAGGGCAAACGGAAGAATACCTTTGAATCCCAAAGTTCTAGAACTACTCTGAGCTGAAGATTCCAACTGTGGCTCATGCAGCTGTAACAATTCTACTATGATATCATCCCTGTAGTCTCAGCAGTGACTGAGGACAGAGTGAGACAGTGTGAAACCCATTTAACTGGAGTTTCACAAGCTGCCTTCCCTGCCTACCACTAAGTCTTACTGGGATTCTAGTAACCCCGGGTAACAAAGGGGTTACATAAACTACCATGCATTTCATGGTGACCCCTGAAATAAAGTCCTTGCCTACCCAGAAATAATGTGACAGCAATGATGCGCTCAAGATAGCATCCCCTGTCATTTACTTCTTTGATGTTTGCAGCTTGTAATTTGTGAACAATATCACCAGTACTCTGTGTCTTTAAATCCAGCCCATAAGGTGTTTGCGTTTGCATGCTATGAAGTCTTTTCATGCTCTCTAAATGAGTCGAGTGCTCTTTTCCTGTGCTTAACAAAGAATCTTTATTAGGGCGAGTTGCTCCATATTTCATTCCAAAGCATCTACAAGGATAGCAAAAAGCAGCATCCAGAGTAACAGAATATTCTAACCAGTTGTAATTTTCAAACCAGTAAAACTGGAATTACCTTTTTTCCCTCCAAATGTGCGTTGTGGGTAACAAGGCAACTTACTCTGTACAGGCCCCATCTCAAGTGTTCCCAAGTCTGTGATATTTTGAGCATTTACTAGTTCACTGTTCGTTTTATTTATGCCTTCTGTGTCAGTGTCAGCATCAACATAACCGTGACTGTTCTGTTCTGGTCACTTTCTCTTGGTTCAGCGTTCCCCTCATGCACAGTGGTACATGATGCAGTAGAATCGGGGAGTGCCACATTATCATCATTACTTTCTGAATTGGCAATTACTCGCACTTCATGTGTATTCTTTTCTTTGGACTTAAAGAAATGTCAGATATCCATTTTTATGAAACAGTGGAAACCAACAAGTTCTGATATACAGTACTTCTTTGCAATTCAGCTGACTCTGAGCCACACATTGCCACCTCAGGGCTCACAGCAATGCAATGGCACAGACACACTAAGGTTTATTGTCACTCAGGCTGCTGTGATTTAAACTGCAACTACAACTTTTTTTAACAAAAGTATGGCGATACACACTGCTGCCCTCAGCCCTCCCACAAGCCCAGTAGGTACAACTGGCAAAAAAATATATCTGGTACACTGGGTGACTGGTGAGGTAGATCAGAGTCTGCTGTGATTTTAAACTGCAACTACAACTTTTTCTTTTATTAGTACAGTACAGCGACACACACTGCTGCTGCCCTCTCAGCCCTACCACAACAAGCCCAAGCCCAGTACTGGCAAAAAAAACAAATCTCAGCCTCAGGTACTCTGAGTCACTGATGAGGTGAGTCAGATTTAAACTGCAACTACAATTTTATTTCATTTATTTATTTATTTATTTATTTTTTACAACAAAATTTCCCCCTGCCCTCACAGCCAGGCCACCTAGATTGTGCTGACTTCGACTTGAGTTGATGACTGTAGAGGCTGACTCAGTTCTCAGTCACACAAGATACAGACTAGACTAGAAAAGTTATGTTCCTTTGAGACCTTCTGGCCTGGTAGGCCTAGAGTGAAAAACGGGCCTTCCTTGCCTTACAGCAGTAGTGGCAAAAGAACTACAAAGTTAGCAGCAGCAATTGCTGAAATACAGAAAATGACTGTTTTTATGCAAAAATATAGAAGTTGTATTCCCTTTTTCTCAAATTCAACAAACGCAGAGGAGGCTAACTCTGCACTGACTCACTGAACAACTGCAGTGCTTTTGCTTTCACTCTCTCTCTCCCTCTCGTCTGTCTCTGTCTCAAACTGAATAAAGGCCACACTCTATGATTCTCACTGACCACTTACAAGGCTCTATTGCTGTGATGACACTCTGTAGTTTATGCTAATTGATAGTCACATGACTATCAAGTAGCATAAACTACAAAATAGGTATCCCACAATACACATGGGTGGCCCAGAAAGAGTAACTCGACTGTCTGTCATGTGACACAGCTGGCTGCTGCAGTCAGAATATGAATGAGAATAAAAGTCCCATCCTGGCCCTGCAGTTTGCTGCTAATCTGCACAATATCATGCTGTAATAGCTGTATTCCTTCTTACTAACCGAAACTTCCCCGTGTTGTTGACTTTTTACTACTACCTTGAACTGCAGTCAGGCGAATGGCAAAGTTCAAGTAATCTGAATAATGTTAGGGCATGGGTGTAACTCTCAGCACTCCACATCAGATCAGACAGACAGGCTTCCAGAAAGTAATCCTATAAATTAAAATCACTATGGGAAGTACTGTACTACAATTCTCTGCCGGTGCCATGTATATTCATCAACCCTCCTCATTCATCCGCTCCTTGTTTTGTACCTGTCTAGCCTTTCCTTCTTACCTCTGACTGCATCTCCTTTTTTCTCTCAACCTGACCCAGCTCCGGCACTCTGGGTGTGAATCTCCCACCCAGTTATGCTCTAGTGTGCTCCCTCCTTCTTCGCCATCCCTCTGGTTCCTGTTCTCGCTCTTGTACCCCTTCCTTCCCTGTACGCTGCTTTGACTCCTCACTCACTCGCAGGACAGGTTATCTGAGACTCGCTCGCCTGGGATAATCATGCACTGGCATTCTGGCAATCTCAGCAGGGTTGCCATTGGGAAAGCATTGCTCAACAAAATATTCAGAGCTCCCATAAGCAGGAGGCCATTCCAGAAAGTAATCCTATAAGTTAAAATCACTATGGAAAGTACCGTACATACAATTCTCTGTCGGTGCCATTTGTATTCATTCTAATGCTGGTGCAATCTTGTACTTATACAGACATAAGAAGAAGAGGAAGAAAAAAAGTTTTGGGGGGAAAAAAACACTGCTATATATGATAAACTGTACATGTTTTACTTGAATCAAGGTCTTATAAGCGCTTGTTTTTTTTTTTTGTTTTTTTTTTTCTTCAGGGTATGACAGTCACTGTGACAGGAGCACACAAGTGGATTAAGAGGCTCCCGAGTCCCAAACAGTACTCGCTCGCTCCCACTCCCCCTTTGAGTCTGCCATCAGCGTGCTGCGTGCGCCGTCACTAGGGCAACCACACAGACTCCCACCAGTAAGAAAACAGCCTGAAGTAGGAGCTGTGATGTGATGGTTGCCATTGCGACGCGACAACTGGGCCAAAACGAGCGAGGCTCAGTCAGTGAGTATTTCTGTGTGTACTCAACTGCTAACTAAAGTAAGCAATTCAAGCGACTGGGCTGCAATCTGCAAAATTTTTTTTTTTTTTTTTTAAATGGGAAGTGGGAACACCACGAACAAAAAAACATTCAGGGCTCCAGCCCCGGAGACCCAGCCCTAGCAATGCCTCTGGAGAGAGGCGAGGTATCTTCAATTGTCAGAACAGCTCCTGAACTATTAGATGTTTTATAGAGAGAGGGAGATACCGAATTACGACAAAGAATTTGGGATACAAGAGCGGAACTACAGAAAATCATAGATGATAAAATATAACAAACACTAATATATCTAAGATAAACTGTGCATGAAGGTGGCTCTAGGGGGCTCGGAAATTGGCCCAGAAACACAGAACAAGGAAAACTACTTCTACAGTTTTGAAACTTAGAAACCCTTATACAGGTACAACACATCATTCAGATGCTCATATATTAGACTATTTCAGAGTACTGTATTTACCTATACTCACTGGAAACGCATCCCGAAATGCCATAAATAGCAAATTTTTTTTAACCAAATAACCCTACCCATATTCTCCGCCTATCAGATTCAGAGTTTAGAAGACCCTATAACCCAGCTGGAAATTCAAGAGGCTATCAGAAACCTGAAGCTGGGAAAGTGTCCAGGACCAGACTGTTTCATATCTGAGTGGTATAAGACATTTAAAAAAGAATTAATCCCAAAATGTCACACTTTATTCTTTGAAATAACTCATGAGGGAGTCCTCCCACAATCGAGGGATTACGCCACCATAGCCCCAATACCTAAACCACATAAAGATCATTCAGACCAGGCATCTTATAGACCTATCTCCATTCTAAAAGTAGACTAGAAGATCTGTACAGCCATTTGAGCGTCCAGACTTCAACCTATGCTACCAAAAATTATATTACCGGATCAATCTGGGTTTATCAAGAATAGGAGTACTACAGATAATGTCCATAAGACCCTAATACTTCAGTAATATGTAAAGACAAAGAAAATTCCATCTGTTTTTATCAGTTTGGATGCTGAAAAGGCTTTCAATCTAGTCTATTTACCGTTTTTATGGAAGACCCTGGAGACCTTTCACTTTCCTGCCTTCTTTATTACTTCCCTTACCAAATTATATAGATCCCCATGGGCTTATGTGTGAATAAACAGAAATCTATCCTCTCTGATAAACTAAATAGAGGCACAAGACAAGGATGCCCCTTATCACCCTATTTATTTGTACTATATTTGGAACCCCTTGCAGAAAGATTAAGGAAACTTGAACTTGGTGGAAGGGATTCAAATAGCTAGGCAAGAATATAAAATAAATATGTTTGCTGATGACATTCTGTTAACCTTACTATCACCATCCCAATCAATCCCGGCAGCCTGGCAAATATTGAAACAGGAGACATTGGCGGGTTTTAAGTTAAACACCACAAAAACAGAGATCTTGGCCTTCATTTTTATTCCTTCTCAACATTTAAAAAAGAATACCCATTTAAATGGCATGCTACGAAAATAAAATATCTGGGAATTAATATCCCACTTAACCCAGAGGTGCTGGAGATTTTAAATTACGAGCCCCTCACGACCACTATCCAGATAGATTTGGAAAGATGGTCCACTTTCCTGACTCCCTTCCACCAAAGAATAGAAATAGTTTGTATGAACATACTCCCTAGATTGCTTTATTTAATACAGACCATTCCCTCTTTCCCAGCAACATATTATTTTAAATCATGGGACAAAATAATCTCCACGTTTATTTGGGGTAAAGGACGTCCTAGGATACGGCTGGCTATACTTAAACTATCACTAGCCCAGGGAGGATTTAATCTTCCGGATTTTAAATTATACTCTCAGGCGTCATTTCTTAGAATAATGTTGATCTGGTTAATGGAATCATATTGGACCCCCTGGAAGGATATTGAATTTCATTTAAATGATCTATTGGATATTAAGAAAATTCTTCTTCAGAGGAGCGGTCTCTGTCTCCCACAACCTTTACGGGTATTACAGCTCAAATTTATAAATGTTGGAGACGTACAAGGCAAAATGGCCCACTCTGTACTACATATGAATACATTAAATTAATATCAGAAGATGACTCTTTTGTACCCATACTGTATATGTGGACTCCACATTCCAGGAATGGTGATGACCAGGCCTTTCCCATTTTTTTCCAGTTTTTAACTCTTCAAGGTATACTCCCATTTGACAAACTACAGTCCCAATATAATCTTTGTGGATCAGATTTATTCTGTTATTTCCAGGTTAGAAACTATATACTGTGAAACCGAATAATACAACCCAAGATCTCGTATCCAGTCCCGGAACTTTACAAATTATTCACGGAAGCTATAAAGGGGAACGTGGGTAAACATTTAATAGGAATGATATACAGGGAATTGAGAAACGAACAAAAAGAATCTACCTAATCTATACTGCAGGAGTGGAATAGAGATCTCCACCTAGAAAAACACTGGAGGAGTGGAAGGGATCAGCTCTGAGTGCGGTAACGTTCACTTCCTCACCATTTTGGAGGGAGATTGCGTGGAAGTGTCGTTCCTGCTTTTTTTTTTTTTTTTTTTTTGTTTTTTTTTTTTAGAGCTTCGGCAGTTCTGCTTAAATTCCTTCTGGAAGAATATGGAGTTTGCTGGTGAAAGTGCGGGTGCCCGAGGGCAACACTGAGACAAATATTCTGGCTTTGATGCCCTTTTGGCTATCCCTACAAATAGAACTAACTAAATTATTGAAGCAGGTGGTAGAACTAACAGCTGAGCAGGTAATTTTGGGGATCTTTCCAGACCATTCCCCTCCATGGGAACAAACCCTTCTGCCCTCTAGTCTCTTGGTGGCCAAAAAGCCCATTACCTGTAGATGGATGACTAATACAATTCCAACAATATCAGAATGGAGATCTATCATGTCTGACTTGTGTGATATGGAAAACCTTAATGCTGAGATTCAGGGTAAAACTCCACATACATGATGAGATGGCAGCAATGGATGCTCTACAAAACCTTGGTGGAACCAAATTTCTACCCTTAATTTTAACTTGAACTGTGGGGGAAGGGGTCGGGGGAAGGACCGGATATATGTAGAAATGTAGTGGGAAAAGAGAAGTTAACTCGAGAGGGGACCTAATTAAGAAAAAGGGAAAAACAAAGTAAAGTTATACACAAAAGTGGAGCTAGAGCTTTATTCTTTGAATGGTCCCTGACCTAAAAATAATATGACCATTATATCAACCATTTAAGTCTCTTTGTGGATTATATGTAAACTGTCAATAATATAAAATAACTGAAGATACGTGGCAATATAATGAAATGTATGTACTGTACTCTTGACAAAGTGTAACAAAAATCTTTCCATAAAAAAGATATTTAGAAAAAAAACAGAGGGGCTATAATACATACATATAGAAACATAGAAGTTGACGGCAGATAAGGACCATCCAGTCTACCCATTTCTTTTTCTACCTTATGAATGTGCCATTGGCCTTTGCTCTGTCAATGGCCTATCTATTCATACTCATCTGTATTGCTCCCTTATGCCCATCCCATGCCTGTTTGAAGCCCTGCTCTGTATTCATATCCACCACTTCCTGAGGTAGGCCGTTCCATGCATCCACCACCCTTTCTGTGAAAAAGAACTTCCTCACATTACCCCTTAATCAGCCTCCCTCTAATCTCATGCTGTGTCCTCTTGTCCTACTATTTTTCTTATATTGAAACATGTTACTCTTTCACCTTGTCAATGCCCTTAAGGTGTTTGACTGTTTCAATCATATCACCTCTCTCCCTCCTTTGCTCCAAGGTACACATATTGAGTTCCGTTAATCTGTCCTCATGTTTTCTGATGCATAATTACTTCCAGATTATTCCCAGTTTCTCACTATAGAGTTCTACTACATTTCTGAACAGTAATCCTAATCTATACATTTTCTTGAGACTCTGAAATAATAGTAACAAAGAATTGGAGCAGGAAATCTCCAATTTTCTTTGAAAACTTAGGCAAGCAACTATCTGCTCTGCCTTTCTTGTTTAGTAAACCAAGAAAGTGCATCTCACCATTCAGAATAAAGGGCAGGGCATGCAGTTGCTATTCTTGATGTCCAACAGTAGAGATACTTTCCAAAATAGTGTAAAATTTGGTCTGGACCCCACTCAAGTTGTTGCAGTGTCAGCCTGCATTCTGGCCTGTCAGATCCAATACTTAAAACAAGCTTTTAAGATTCAAAAATACTGGCGTGGTGGGGAAAATAAATATTCCAAAAAATATAACCTCTGGTGAAATCAGTTATGCAGGAAACTGGTTCCATCGGGTTCTAAGTAATCTCCAAAAGTCAAGAATAAAAGGACACTTGAAATGTAAGCGATGCATTGTTTCCAGTATTCCTAAACATGTATGTCTTGGGCAACATCTTTCTGTTATCCTCTTGCGCTGTAGATTGTTTTTAACATTTAATTTACCATGGACACAGCCACACCGTATTCCACATTTGTGGTGGGGTCCTCTTGCCTGTGAACATATAGGCAATTTCTTTTAAATTCTGATGGGACTGTACTGAAAAACTAGAGGGTGTAATATAAAATGTGTAGAATAGCTTCCGGTCGTACAACATAAGAGACTGTTTGGATACTTGCCACTGTTTGAGTTTATTGATACTATCCTGGAAATATGGGGGTAAATCAGAAATGTGGGTTTGTTTAGAGATGGTTTATGTTGCCCCCTCAAAGACAGAGTGTGAGCGAGATGATCCATCACCCATGGGACCCATGATGCAAGGCTACCAGATATGAGTGGCCTAATGTTTGAATAGATAAAAATGCTGTGGAAAAAGGTCACTGGGTTTATCATGGATGCAATATCTAAAAATAAAGTACCTCTCTTAATGGGGTTCAGGCGGTTTCCCCAGATACCCTGTAAGAAGCAGCTCAGGAGTCTAGTCTCCAAGGCCCTGTCCACACTACACCACTTAGTCTATAACGGTTCCAAACCATTACAGACCGGAACCGTTGGTGTGCCCACACTGCTGGCAAACAGTCTGTAACGGTTTGGAACAGTTACAACCACGTCCACATTGTGGGTGCCGTGTAACCGTGCGATGCACCCTATCCTACAATGCAGTTCGTGCTGCACTGGGGGAATGCTGGAGCTACACGCTCACGCGTCCACACTATGGTTGGTAACATTACAGGGGCACAACCGTTTTCATAACCATTGTTCAAACCACCTCATAAGTGGTTTCAACAACGGTTACGAAAATGCCTTCTGTAACGTTACAGGTGTAAACGCAAACCGTTGTGGTAATGGTTTGAGCCCTCTGTAACATTAGAGGCATAGTGTGGACAGGGCCTAAGATTTCAAAAGGGAGGGGATAAACATAGCTTAAGTATAGAAACATTGGTAGTAAAGAAGTTTTTATCATACAAACTTTTTTTTTTAACACACATTCTCCATTTGTTCCATAGGGCTTCCCTGTCCAAGGCTACGTTTACAGTGTATTCCGAATTAAACTTTGCTGAATTTGCATGTCCAAAATAAAATTCGACAAAAATACTAACAGCTCAAAATCTGGTTCAATTTCATTTGGCATCCATCTGTATCCCCCTCCCCCGGGATGAGGCTGAAAATAAGCAAAAAATTATCTAGTCCTCCTTCCCGGTCAACAAAAACTAAAATAAATAAATACTCAAAAGCTTACACTCCTTGTTTATGATGGGTATTCCAATGATCTCCAAATGTTGAGTTATATGTTCCTATTTACATCTGCTTTTTTATAAATTAATCTGAGACCCAAGTATATCTGAAAAGGAAGATAGAATTGGCTGTACCATAGTACTGGAGTCATAATCTGCTAAAATCGGACACAACTCATCTGCATAGACTAGGGTTTTGATTTCAGTGTCTTGACTAGAGATGGAAAGGGCCATCACTGATGGTTCTATATTAATTTTACAGATTAAGGGGTCCAGGGACAAAATATACAAAATAGGGCTGAGGGGGCACCCCTGATGGACTCCGACATTGACTGCACATTGGCTACCTACCCATCCGTTAACATATGGGGATACCGAGGCATTCTGGTAGCATAATTTGATCCATGAGATAAAAACTTCTGAGGGAAATCATATGCTGTTGTACAATTTCATAAGTATGTATGGGAGACCCTGTCAGATGCCTTGGATTGGTCCAAACTTAACAAGTATCCAGTTATTTCTTCATTTATACCTTTTTCTAATATTTCCCTAAGAAGTATAAGAATAGCCAGTATTTTCCTCCCAGGAAAGGAGCAAGCTTGGGTAGGATGAATGAGTGGAGACAGGACGGAAATGAGTTTATTGCTTAGAAGTTAAGATTTTGAAATCGGAGTTTAATAATGAGATGGGCCTCCAATTTGTGAGCTGTTCTTTGTCTCCTTGTTTGTGCAAGAGAATGAGCAAACCAGAGTACATATAGGGAGGTGGCTGGTTTTGAGAAAGCATGTAATTATAAAGAAGTCATTTCTTGTGATATATGTGGAAAAATTATTTTATAGAAATCGTAGGGTAGCCCTTCCATTCCAGGGGCAGTCCCTGTTAGCTGGGTTATTACTGAAGCCAGTTCTTGTTTGGTGATGGGAGCAGTTAATATTGTTTCGTCAGTGGGCGAAATGTTGTGGTAAATTACAGGCCTGGAGCCATTCCATAGTTTTTACAGAGCCTGAATGTGGTGTTCCAAAAATATAGATAATGTACTGTTCTGTTTCTTGTAAAATGTGTATTTCCCACAACTCTCCCCTTGTGAAGTTCTGAAGGAAGTTTTTTTTTTTTTTTTTAATTGTGGTTCGTGTTAAGCAACTTTCATGAGGGTTAGCTTGGTACTGTGATCTGAGTACCAAATCTTTATTCAAATTCCAAATATTTGTACCTATCATACTGGTATGACGCCATTTCTTGTTTTGTGTGTCCAGAAACAAATGATTTGATACCTTTTATTGGACCAACATGGGTGTTACAGAAAAGAACAAAGTGGTCTAGCTTTCGAACCAACCAGGTCCTTCTTCAGAAGCTTTGTGGCAGTTTTTTCAAATATCCCATACTATTAACACCAGATTATATAGAAAAAACAGAAATAATTCTCATTGGTTTAACATATACATTTAAAACATAATAGAAGATTACATCAGAGAAGCTAATTAACACCAGTATGCCTTTAACTGAGGAGCCTCAGAAGGGCGCAGGTTATCAAGAATTCTCTACAGCCAGAGAGTTCTTGTCACATAAATTTTAAAATGTCTCAGTATGCCAAGAAAGCATTCTAGTGATTAAAAAGAAAAAAAAAAAACCCTTGAAGTGGCATTCTCTCTAATACATGTAAGATGAGCTTACAACTTACATTCCAATTGTCCTGGTATATTAAAGAACAGATAATGAGACAAAATCCTGAAATTAGGTATAACTGCAAGTTGAAAACAAGCCTCAAATTAACCTACACATATAAACATGATGCATGAAAGTATCACTTGTAAGTGCCAAATAAAAAAAAAAATACTTGTCAAGGACCCCCAAGAAAACGAGACCATGAGCCTGATAAGTGTAGATTTCAACACAGAATCTGCATATAACAAAAATGCACAGAATCAGTCTAAGCAATTTAAATGAAAACCCAAAGGAATTACACCTTTTATGAACCCCCAAGTAAATGAGATATGCATCTTAATATGAGCAGTTAAAAATGTGAGTGTGTAATCCAACTACTGACAACTAATAGAAAGAAATAAATGCACACTATATGTGAAAACTAAGTGTCCTAGCCACATAACAATTGCCCCATGCCACACTCCACCCACACATGTGTGTACATACACCACACCCCCCACACACGCACACACCTGCACACTCCGCAGAACCACAACACACATTCCACACACACCACACCACACACAACAAACAAAACACACACACACACCATACCCACAACACAACCCAAACACACACCAAACACACACCAAACACACACACACACACACACACACACACACACACACACTCACACACTCTCAAACGCACTCACCACAGTGTTAAGGTGAGAAGTCAACAATGTAGATAACCGTAAACTTACAAAATCAAAGACCCGCTGAAGAACTAAAGTGTTTATGTCCATCTTTTAAAGTAAAGGTCTGTGTAAGTTTAAGTGGAATAATGTGTCATGTAACCAACATCAATGTTCAATCCATCTGCCACCATATTGAGAAGTAAAATAAGTCTAATTTCAGAAGCCCGTCTCTGTTGTGTACTGTTGAAATGTCCTTTTAAGACCGTCAGACACATCTGAGATTGAGTGGTCATCCTGGGAGAAGTGCTGGGCTACTGGTTTCTCAATCATCTTGTGATTAATAGAATGTCTGTGTGAATTCATTCTAGTGCAGAGTTGTTGGCTTGTCTCCCCCACATAACCTGTGCAAGGACATTTCTTGCATTGCACCTACAACATTTTTTTGTTTTATGTGTTTAATTTGTGCTGAGTAGCCATGTTGTCTTGTTTCATAAAGAAAAAAGTGTGTATAACTGTTGTCTTAATGATTTATTCTTAGTTTTTGTAATGGTCTAATAGTTTACCTATGGACTGAAAGGAGGAGGTAAAATCTACTTTACATGTTCCCACCACTGAATAGGGGAGTTGTATAGAAAAAACAGACTTTCTGGCTGCAAAAATATCCAGGGTTTTAAATAATTGATTAGCAGTTTTTTTTTCTTGGGACAATACTAACTGTACAGAAAGTATTTATATAGGTTTTCTAGAAGTGTTGTGTTAAACGCAGTGAGGCAAGAGCTATGCATTTTCACAAAGTTTTAGCACTTTTATGAACAAAACGCTAATCAATTTTTAGAGTTAAATAAAACCCTGATATCTATGAGGCCTTGCAAAATGGTTTTGTCTTCTAATAAGGTAATATTTCATCTCCAATAGCTCTTACCCATAACAATGTCAGGGGAGGGAGAGATTCTGATCTGTAGAAGGCCGTGGTCTGACGTAGCTACTGGTAAAACTGAGGAATGGGTTACAGGAAGATATGGAGACAGAAACCAGTAATTTATCCTAGTAGCTAGTGTACCTCGAAAATAGGTGTACTGTAGGCTTTTGTGATTGAATATGGAAAACATCAGTGAGTAGGGTTTGGGAAAGCTGCTTATTTAAAAAGGCAGCATCACAGAAAACTTTGTCTTTAAACCTCTGTCAGCTTTAAACCTGCTACAGTTAAAATCACTTTCCATCAGTATTGCCTTAGATGTATACAGGTAGGGTTCAAACAGGTTTAGAAGCTTAATATGTCCTATTTTACTTTGAGGGGCATATACATTAATCACCCTAAAATCTCATCTTGTAAAGGAGATATCAAACAAAAATGCCCGACCAAGGAACACATCAATCATTCGGTGATCTTAATGGATGGGTTATGAACACAAATACCCCCACCTCACTGTAAGAGTCCTCACATACTTGACCAGTGGGTAGAACCCCAAAGCCATTCTGCACTGGCATTTTGTATCTCATGCACTGTCGATAAACAAGTGGTCTGAAACAAGCATAAATCATATTTACAGTTCATAAAACATGCAGAGGTAGAACTTTTTCTGTCAGATTTTAAACTATTGACATTTAAGGAGGCAAGTAAAAGTTTATAGGTTTAGGTTAATCAGTCTGGATTTTTTTCCTCAGGCCAGTTCTGGTCCCCATTCTCTTTCTTGGGGTTCTCTTTTGGTTTTCTAATATTGTCCTCTCCCTCCAAGGCTCTGTCAATCTGGGACGAATGTCCCAAGGCAGCATTGGACTCTGGTTCCATCTCCGTTTTCCCCCAATTGCAGGAAGGAGAATTTGTTCTGCAAGGAAACCGGGTTTTCAGGAGCAGGTTTATGGACCACTTTCTTCACCTTGCCTTGCCCTTATGAACAGTCTGAAGAGTTCCTCAGGGTTGGGGGGCATTTCCCCATTTGTAGGTATCATTACAGGTATAATGGGCAGAGTTGAGGAATGTTCGGAGGCAGTATAGCGCAGTGGTCTAAGGCTCTGAGCTGCAAATTTTGTGACATCCAGCAGACTAGACCTGGGTTTGAATCCCACAGCTTCCACTTGCATACTGTGTGACCCTGAGCAAGTCACTTAACCTCCTTGTGCTCCCAGGTCGCTCCTGTAAAAAAGCTTTCAGCTTAGTGTGCTATACCTGGTTAAACAAATAAATAAAAAAAATAAAACAATGTTAAACAACTGAAGTGGAGTCAGTGTTCACTGGAACTAATGCATGGTGTTGCTGTGGCAGTGGGCATTGAAGCAGGAGTCGCAGGGGAATCTCACCTAGAGGTGCCGGGGGTATCTTTTGAGGGTTCAGCAGCTGTACCCCTATTTGCTTATCGTGTAGCCGTATTGATATAAAAGTCTTGCTCTGCTAAATCGGCATTCTCCGTATTTGGGCTGCCCAAGGGCAAGTCTGGAAGAGTGGCCACCCTCATCACAAAGGTGGCACAGGGGTGTTACTGTACAGTGGAATTCAGAGTCTCCCACAGAACCACATTGCAGACACTTTAGAACTTCACATGAATTACTGATATGGCAAAGGGAGTCACACTTGTAGTAGGAGCGGGGCTGCCCCTGATAAAACAAGATCCCCTTGTCCTGGCCCAGGTAAAAACAGTTGGGAAAGTGCCGAATTCCTTTATCATCCTGCCATAACTTTACTCTGACCTTCCACCCCCCCCCAGTCCAGAACCCTTCTCTGTCCAGAATAGGGTCTGGTGTACCTTGCAGGTCACATTTTTTTCCTAGCCAGAAAACAGTGTCAGAAACATTCACCCCTTCATTACAGAATAATATGGTGATGAGTTTGAAGGTAGGCATAGTGAGGGGTATGACCTGAAAAGGAGACTGTTATGGGGTTTGCCGCTGGGTAGAATATAAAGTCCAGAATTGATCTAAAAAGGTTGCTGACCAGAAACTAATATCAAAAGTCATTTCCCCTGGTGCATGGATTGGCGCATATAATTCTGAGGGTGAAAACCCCAAGGCTTGTTTAAAAAATTGTTTCCTAGTGTACATTCGGTCTGGTGGGAGTTCCATACCACCAAGGTACCGAAGTCTAAGGTACTGACGTCTGACCTCGTATCTGCATTTTGCTTGCTCCAGGGTTTATGCAGCAAGCTGGCATAGGTAACAGCTGGGGGATTCGTCAGTTTGTTCAGTGACCGAATCGATAGAGAGTATTTCAGGTACTGTTTGCACACAGTCCTCTGTATCTGTCCCATAGGTGCAATCTGTTAATGCTTCAAAAAATTCTTCTGCAATATGTTCAAATAGAGAGAAAAAGGTACCTGCTGAGTCGGGCTGTGCTGCTGACACTAGTGCTGATGGTGTATCTCCAGGTCCAAGCTGTCCCGCCTCCTAAGATATAGAGAGAGAGCAGAAGGGGGACCTGCGACATTGCTGGGGGAAGTAGTAGGTGATCCAGGTAAAGGGATGCTAGGGTCTGGAATCCAGGCCCCTGATGTAGTTTAAAACCATCTTGCATTCTTTAAGGCTTTATCTGGGATCCAGGTCCCCTGTGTTTGCATCTGTAGAGGTGCTTGCATGGGCAGACTGCTGCGTAGTAGCATCCGGGTCCCTAGGGTGTTTTGAACCAAAAACAAACACTTTTGAAGTGTTTAGATGTTCCAGTGAAGTATTGCGTTGGTGTCTCCTTTTCTTTTCCTCCTCCAGTTTGGATTTCTCTGTATTGTAGGTTTCTTAAATTGAGCTCATTTGCGAAAGGAGCTTTTTTTTTTTTTTTTTTTTTAAATCTGCCTATAGTTATTTTCTGCATGTAATAAAGCAGCATTCTCTGCAATATCCATAGCAACCTCAGTAACTACTGTCGGTGTTGTAGAATTCTGAGAAAAAATATCCGGTTGTGTATGTGGGGTGATATGCTGGCCATTCGTTGCAGGATGCATTCCACCCACCTCCATCTCCTCCCCAAATCCTGAAGTTGTGGCCTGTGAAGCCAAGCCCAGATTTTCTGTCAACTCACTGTGTTCACCACCTCCTCCTCTGACTGGCTCCAAACTGGGCTCCTCCATCCTGTCCACAGGGAGTGACGCCACCCGCTGCAGCCAGAGTAAGGGAATTTTTTATTTAGAATATAACAGTAACTCGTATATACAACTGTACAGAGTCTTGATATAATAATTTACAGTATTGGAGTGGAAGCAAAAAAACGAAAAACAAAGTTTCATTAATACTGTAAAAAAAATTTTATTTAGCCACAGGATAAAGTAAAGGAAATAAATTAAATAAAATCAAAAGTACACTCCACCCCATTCGTTCTCCCTATAAATAAAATTAAAGAAATTAATACTATTCTGTAAATATATGTACTATATATACTATTATGAGGAACATAAGAGTTTTAACGTCTTCATTGTCTATCACTTTCCCTCTGACAAAACAACCCCTTCCCATTTTGAACCTAGAGGCTACCAAGAAATTATTTTGATAAGCTATCTGTAGCATCCCAATATGATTCCCACACTGCACTATTCATGGTGCGAAGCTCTTGAGTATGAAGAAGCTTAGAGTCTGTATTAATCATTGCAAATAATTAAATTACTGTCATGTCCTGTTGGACTAATCTGCATCTAATAATCCATATCCAGTGTAAACAATATATATAAAATAATGCACGGGGAAGTGTGGTGAACGAGAATTTTATGCACACCCGAGGTGTGTGGTGCCCCTTCGCCCTGTGGGGTTTATCTGGGCATCACGCACCGAGGGTGTGCATGAAATCCAAGTTCCCAGCGCACTTACCCATTTTTTATATTTACTTTTGGTTAACGCTGCGCAAAGTGAGTTTGCGCGATGTTCTGTGACTTTGCGTAACTTTGCGTGATATAAAACCATGGTTTACAGAACTCCATAATTCATAAGTGTGAATTATGGAGTTTGCAAGGATCTGCCTGCAGTGGTCTATTGACCCTAAGCAGTAAATACACCATAATAATCCGCATATTACTGATATTATACTTACTGTATCCCACTGAGTGGGGAAAAATCCCATAGTATAAGCTATCTGAGAGGGAAACGAAAGTGAGTTTTTTCCATCTTTCTTTTAGTAATTTCCAGAAACTGAGGATGTAAGGACATTTAAAATGCAGATGATCCATTGTTTCAATCTGAGTGACACAACATTGTTTGGGGCAATACCGGTCTTTCAGTTCCTTATGTTTTGGTTACCCTTAGTGTTTATCTTGCCATGCACCCGAGCCATATAATGTCCAACATTTTTTTAGGTATTCTATCATCTAATAATAAGGCTTTGATACAATCTTGTTTTTTTTTTTTTTTGAAAACTGGGAAAATGGGTGCTCCTCAAAACAGCGCAACATAATATCCATGTATAGTAGTTTCCTAGGTAATTTTAGTACTGTGGTATATGCTATCTTCCACTTTTTAATGTCAAATACCTTCCCATAAACCTGATAACATAGAAACATAGAATTTGACGGCAGATGAGGACCGCTTGGCCCACCTAGTCTGCCCATTTCTGTACCTGATGGATAAGCTGCAGATCCTAGTTAACCAGCAGCCTACTTCCTCCTACCCCCCACTAGAATTGCCTTATGTCTGTTCCATGCATTTTTGAATTCCTCCACTGTTTTTGACTCATGCGACCTCATCAGGAAGGCTGTTCCATGCATCTACAACCCTCTCTGTGAAGAAATATTTCCTCACATTACCTCTGAGCTGTCCCCCCTCTATCTTCAAATTGTGCCCCCTTGTTCTTGCTCATCTTTTTCTGAAAGATGCTACCCTCTTGGACTTTGATTCCCTTGAGGTAATTGAAAGTTTCTATCATGCCCCCCCCCTTTCCTTGCAGCTATACATCTTAAGCTCCTTTAGTCTTTCTTCATATGTCTTGTGGTGCAGACCCTGCACCATTTTGGTAGCCCTCCTGTGGACAGCCTCCACCCTGTCTGTCTTTGAGGAGATAGGGTCTCCAGAACTGCACACAGTACTCCAGATGTGGTCTTACCAACTGTCTGTACAGAGGGACAACAACTTCCTGTTTTCTACTTATGATACCTCTCCCTATGCATACCAGTATCCCCCAGCTCTCCTTACTGCCTTCTCACATTGCTGGCCCACCTTTAGGTCATCTGTTATGACTACCCCCAGGTCTCTTTCCATTTTTGTTGTCAGTATCTCACCCCCCATTGTGTACTCTTCCCCTAGGTTTTTGTTTCCCAAGTGCATTACTTTGCACTTCTTTGTGTTGAATCTAAGCTGCCATACATTTGACTATTCCTCCAACCTTGCCAAGTCCCTTTTCATCCTTTCCACCCTATCTTGCGTATCAACCCTGTTGCAGATCTTTGTCATCTGTGTCACAAACCCACTCAGCAGGTCAGTCCTCTACTCCCAAAGTGCCAACCTCTGAGCATAGAATTGTGAACAGTTTAACAGAACAAGGTAACCCTCTTGTCTGTTTTGTGGGTTCAAGTCACCTTAGTCCCAAGTTCTGGAGGGATTCAAACTGATAACCTCTTGTTAGCATACCCAATTATCAGGCTCAGATAATTCTGTCTTCAGGGGGCCAGATATCTTTGCCTATGGGCACCTAACCAGGTATTGCAAAATGAACCCTTAGAACTCTATGCAAGACCTTAGAGAACTTCTATCTGTTTGCCAGTTTGGTATCACAATAAGCTCATGCACAGTGTCAACTATAACTATTCTAAGCTCCACTTATATAAAAAGAAGTTTCAAGGCACACCAGGCAGTTTCTGTTTTTAAAATATGTATCTTTACTTTAAATAGATAAAATAGAAAAACTGTAAAATACAGAACAAATATCCCAACACATACAGCCTTAAAACAAACAGGTTTAAAAGTGCAAATTCCTACATAAATAAACTCAGACTGGTCTTGTCTAAGGTCCTTAATCTTTCAGTTCTTCATGGTCTCTCTTCTCTGTCAGAAAAATGAATGTCTCTCTGTAAGGTCTGCTCAGTATATTTAAAGCAGTCTTGAGCCAGCCTTCTCTCTGAAGGTCATCTAACTCCGCCTTTTGGTGTATTACAATTTATATTTTATAACACAGGATGTCCTATTAAGATATTTAAAAAAAAAAAATGACCAAATGAATCGCCTCTCTTCCTGGAACTGGTCCAAACCGGTCTGTGCTCTGCATCACCGAGACCTCAAAAGTCTCTTTGATGTAAGTCTCTGTATATTCAAAGCAAATGTATACTGGACTCCTTAACTTAGTCTGGGACCTGGTATCCCCAGACATCAAAGGTCTCTTTGATGAAGTGAGCTGGCTTCCTGGGAGGATACCCATAACACTGGCCTGTGTCCCTTTTCTCAAGACACCTAGTGCACATCAAAGGATCTCACTGAGGGCATTATAAAATGGATATCTTGGTTCCTACCTTCAGAGCAAACTAACAAGATAATTACACCTCAGATATCTGCAGTTTAAGCTACCTCCTGTCCTTTGAACTTATCTCTGGGGGGTTTTGATGTCAGTTTTACATGCTGTTTCAGCATCTATCATGACACAGTCCATAATCCATTTTAATATTTACAAAAAACAATCATACAGCATTCAGAACTGGCTGTCCACGTCACAGTCTGCAAAGAGACATACTTTCCCGTCCAGTCCCTCTGCAATGTCACTGATAAAGACATTTAAAAAGGACCAGCCCCAGTACTGAACCCTGCGGTACCCCACTAGTAACCCTCACTCCTTTCTTCACTGTGAACTCCATTTGCTATTACCCACTGTGTCCTGTTGTCCAGCCAGTGTTTTACCCAGGCTACCACCCTGGGACCCACTCCCAGGCTAGCTAATTTGTTGATCTTTTGTGCGGGACTGTCAGATGCCTTGCTAAAGTTTAGGTAGGCCATGTCCACAGCCCCTCCCTGGTCTACTACTTTGGTCACCCAGTCAAAGAAATCAATTAGATTTGTCTGACATGACCTTCCTGCTGTGTATCTATGCTGCCTTGGGTCCTCTGCCCCACTGGCCTCTAGATACTCAACAATTCTTTCCCTCAGAAGTGATTCCATCATTTTCCCTACCACTGAGGTCAAACTGACAGGTCTGTAGTTTCCTGCCTCTGTTTTGATCCCACTTTTGTGAAGGGGAATCTTATCCACCCCCCTGCAGTCCTCTGGTACCACTTCATCCTCCCATGGTTTATTAAAAAGGGTAGTCAAATCAAATCATCTTTATTTCTAAAGCGCCTTTCAAAACCAAGGTGCTGTACAAAGAGATCATACATATACATTTTAAAAAGACATAAATAAATCAACCATAGCTAGGATAAGCTAAACTAAATAAATAAGTCTTTAGCTCCATTTTAAATCTCTCGACGGTTGGACATTCTCTTAATTAGCGAGGTAGAGAATTCCACAGGGTTGGTGCTGAAAAAGCAAAAGCATGAGATCCTGATGTTTTTAATCAAACCCTGGGAATCTTCAGCAATCCCTCATTGGTGTTGCGGAGAGGACGGAGGGGGCAATAGGGTACCAAGAGATCTTTCAGGTAGCCGGGTCCCTGATCATGTACGGCTTTAAAGGTTAATAAACCAACCTTATAGGTGATCTGCCACCTAACAGGCAGCCAGTGCAGTTCGCGGAGCACAGGCGTAATATGGCTGGATCTAGAAGTCCCAGTCAGAAGCCGGGCCGCTGCATTCTGCACCAGCTGCAGGCGGCAGATATCAACCCCAGGTAGCCCTAGGTAGAGGGAATTGCAGTAATCAAGATGGGTAGTAATAAAGGCATGGACCAATGTTGGAAGATCACCCGGTGGAACCAGGTGTTTCACCCGGGCGATATTCCTCAGATGATAAAAAGAGGATTTGTCAACAGCTGATACCTGAGATTTTAAGGTCAGGCCATCGTCAAAAATAATGCCCAGGTTATGTACCTGATCAGAGGTAGCGAGCGGAACACCACCAAGCAATAAACCTGATGGTTGTCCAGCTCCCAAACCCATCCCCTGGATGACCTGGGTCCACTACCAACACCTCAGTCTTATCCGGATTCAGTCTCAGCCAGCTGGAACTCATCCAAAATCTGATTTCAATAAGGCAGTTATTTAGCATGGAGAGAGCATCATCTTGCCGGGGCGGAAAAGACAAATACAGCTGAGTATCATCTGCATAGCAGTGAAAACCCAGACTGTATCGCCTGATATCTCCCAATGGCAGCTTATACACTGCAAACAACTTGGGTGCTAGAATGGAACCCTGTGGTACCCCACAAGGCAGGGAGTGAGCACCAGAGGAATAAATTCCAGTGACAACTCTCTGAAACCTGTCCATGAGGTAAGACTGGAACCATTTGAGGACTGTTCCAGACAGCCCGCAATAGATTCGCAGGCGCTCCAACAGCACACCATGGTCTACAGTGTCAAATACCACAGAGAGATCAAGAAGGACCAGAATGATACGTGCCTTTCGATCTCTAGCCATTAGGAGATCATTCAACACCTGGACAAGGGCAGTCTTCGTGCTATGCTTCTTCCTAAAACCAGATTGGAGAGTATCATAGACATACCAATGCCCATAGTCTGGGTAACAAGCTTCCTGAATTAGTGGCCTTGATGGAGGAGGAACATCTGGATATCGTGACAGTCACAGAAACATGGTACACACAAAACCATGACTGGGACGTAAACATACCAGGATACACTATCTACAGGAGGGACAGGGAGGGTAAAAGAGGAGGAGGAGTAGCTCTTTACATAAGGGAAGGAATCAAAGCAACAGAACAAATGGTAAACAGGGAGGAGAAGAAGCACTGTGGGTCAATTTGGAGACAGGCAATGGCACCACAATCCACACAGGGGTTAGATACAGACCCTCGGGGAGGAAATGGACAAGGAAATGATAGAAAGTATACTTAGAATGGCAGAAAAGGGGAGATATTGCTGATGGGTGATCTGAATATGCCAGATGTTAACTGGAGTGCAGTTGCAGCAGCCACTTGAAGTGTGGGGTTGTAGATGCCTCTACAGGGGGCATGCCTTGGACAACTAGTATTGGAACCCACTCTAGAGGGAGCAATCTTAGACCTGGTTCTTCTCAAATGAGATGGAGGGAGGATCACAGATGTAGAAGTGGGTAGCCATCTGGGAACTAGCGACCATCGAACAGTATGGTTCACAATAAACACAGCAATAGAGTCAAGCCATACAAAGGCAAAAGTACTGGACTTTAGGAGGGCTGACTTTGCCAAAATGGGTGAGTGCCTAAGGAATGCACTAGCAAATGGGCAGGAAGAAGGAGTGGAAGAACAATGGGGAATAATAAAAACTGCCATCACAGAGGTAACAAGCCTTTGTAAGAAACCACTATGGTTCTCAAAGGAAGTGGCAGTGAAGGTTCAAGAGAAAAAGAAAGCATTCAGGAAGTACAAGGAATCACAGAAGGAGCAGGACAGAGAATTGTATCAGTTAAAGCAAAAGGAAGCTGGGAATGCAGTCAGAACAGCAAAGGCCCAAACCAAGGAAAAGATAGCCAACTCAGTTAAAAAGGGGGATAAAACCTTTTATAGGTACATCAAGGAACGAAGGAAGACCAAGGGAAGGATAGTGAGGCTTAATAAAGGGGAGGGGGGTGGACAGAGGGTGACTGTGAAAAGGCAGAGATAGTAAACAAATATTTTTGCTCAGTATTTACAAATGAAGAGGGGGAGGTACCTAAAACAAACAGAAACACTCTGGATACAGAAGTTGATACCAGCCCATTTACAGAAGAAAGGGTTGTGAAAGAACTCTTAAAACTGAAGGTGGACAAAGCAATGGGGCTGATGGGATTCATCCCAGAATTCTAAAAGAACTAAGGGTAGAACTAGTGACACCACTGACTACCCTCTTTAACAAATCATGGGAGGATGGGGTGGCACCCGAGGACTGGAGGAGGGCAGATATGATTCCCCTTCACAAAAGTGGGAGCAGGGCAGAAGCAGGAAACTACAGACCTGTTAATTTAACCTCAGTGATGGGGAAAATGATGGAATCACTTCTGAAGGAAAGAACTTGTCGAGTATCTAGAGGCCAGAGGGGCACAGGACCCAAGGCAGCATGGATTCACAGTGGGAAGGTCATGCCAGACAAATCTGATAGATTTCTTTGACTGGGTGACCAAAGTAGTAGATCAGGGAGGGGCTGTGGACATGGCCTACCTAGACTTTAGCAAGGCATTTGAAACAGTCCCACACAAAAGATTAATATACAAGTTAGCCAGCCTGGGAGTGGGTCCCAAGATGACAGCCTGGGTAAGAATTGGCTGGAGAATAGGACAGAGAGTAATAGTAAATGGAGTCCACTCTGAAGAAAGGGTTACTAGGGTGAATCGCGAGGGTCAATATTAGACCAGTCCTCTTCAGTGTCTTTATGAGTTACATTGCAGAGGGACTGGAAGGAAAAGTATGTCTCTTTGCAGATGACACAAAGATCTGAAACAGAGTTGATGCACAAGGTGGGGTGGAAAGGATGAGAAGGATTTGGCAAGGTTAGAGGAATGGTCAAATGTATGGCAGCTTAGATTCAGTGCTAAGAAGTGCAGGTAATGCACCTGGGAAACAAAACCCAGGGAAGAGTACACAATGGGGGTGAGATACTAACAACAAAAATGGAAAGGGACCTGGGGGTAGTCATATCAGATGACCCAAAGGTGGGCAAGCAATGTGAGAGGGCAGCAAGGAGGGTTAGGGGATACTGGGATGCATAGGGAGAGGCATCACCAGTAGAAAACAGGAGTTATTATCCTCTGTACAGACAGCTGGTGAGACCCCATCTGGAGTACTCTGGCAGTTCTGGGAGACCCAATCTCCACAAAGACATAGACAGGATGGAAGCTGTCCAGAGGAGGGCACCTAAAATGGTGCAGGGTCTGCACTGGAAGACACATGAAGAGAGACTTAAGGAGCTTAATATGTATAGCCTCTAGGAAAGGGGGGGTCATGATAGAAATTTTCCACATTACACAAGGGAATCAACAAAGTCCAAGAGGGTAGCATCTTTCAAAAAAGAGGTGTGCAAGAACAAGAGGCACAATTTGAAGATGGGGGTGGCTCAGAGGTAATTTAAGGAAGTATTTTTCACAGAGAGGTTGTGGATGGCTGGAAACAGCCTTCTGGAGGAGGTTGTGGAGTCAAAAACAGTGGTGGAATTCAAGCATGCATGGGACAGTCATAAGGCAATTCTAGGGGGTGGGGGTAGGAAGAAGTAGGCTGCTAGTTAACTAGGATCTGCAGCTTATCCATTAGGTAGGGAAATGGGCAGACTGAGTGGGCCAAGCGGTCCTTATCTGCCGTCAAATGCTATGTTATGTTTCTTTGTTATATTGTGAGTTGTAAGATGATCATCCAGTTGCAATGCAACCGCTTTTTCAATAACCTTACCAACAGAAGGCAGGTTAGAGATAGGCTGGTAGTTAGCTAGACAATCTGGGTCCAGGGAGGGTTTTTTAATGAGTGGTCGAACTACCGCCTCCTTGAGGGGGTCAGGAAAGACCCCCCTCTCCAAGGATTCCCAGACAATGTCAGCAAGGATCGGGCAGATAACTTCTACACATCCTACTAGAAGGGGTGTAGGACCCGGATCCAAACAAGAACTGGTTGGTCGCAGTGTTTAGATGATCTTCACAATGTCGGTGAACTCCAGCCGGCGAAAATCTGACCAGACAGACCGGGTGCGTAACACTTCCTGTCAACCACTACAGTCCCTCATAGGAGAGGTCGGACCGATGCCAGACCTGATGCTGGCAACCTTATCTGCAAAAAAACGAGTGAACTCCTCGCATCTTAACTGAGAAAACGCTTCTCTGGGCTGGAGACAGATTGGATTGCACAATCTGTCAACGGTCCGGAAAAGCTGAGCCGGTTGATTCTGTGCAGCAGAAATCTCCCTGGACAGGAATTCTGCCTTCTTACGTGTGATTTCTGATTGATGGCCATCATAATGTGCCATCAACCTAAGCCTGTCAGCATCACTGCCGGACTTCCGCCAGGCTCTCTCCAACCTTCGGCCAACTCTCCTTAACTCCTTTAAGGAGCCATCAAACCAAGGGCTCCTTGAACGAAGGGTGAGAGGCCAAACATGAACAGGAGCAGTCTTGTCCAGAGCATCTCCCACAGCATTATTATAGGCTAACACGAGATCTGGACTCGTGCATTCACCAGACAAGCTCGATAGATTCAGCACTGCCATTAGGTCACTGGGATTAATACCCTTTAAAGGGTGGTACTGAACCATCTCTGTAGGGGCAGACCTATTAGGGGGAGCCCTGAAGCTGAACCTTATGGTGTGATGGTCAGACCAGCTGACTGGTTCCACCCCCAAATCAGCAATCTCCATACCCAGAAGAAAGATCAGATCCAATGAATGACCCTTTATATGGGTTGATGAGGTAGCTACCTGTGTTAGGCCCAGTGAGGTCATCAACTGGAGGAGATTTTGACCAAAATGCGAGAGTTCATTGTCGACCCAGGCATTGAAGTTCCCCAGAATTATCAATCTGGGGGACCGCAATACCATGTAGACGATGAAGTCTATCTCCTGGTGGATGGTAGATGAGGAAAATTCCACAACCTACACCCTCTCCCAGGATATATTCAAAGGATCTGGTACTTCCCAATGGCACATCCACAAAGCCCAGCTCTGTCTTAAACATAATGGCTACACCCCCACCCCTACGATCCAACCTTGGATGGTGCATCACCGAGAACCCGGCTGGTGTTGCCGAAGTCAGTATAGGGCCTGGATTTTCATCCAGCCAGGTCTCGGTGATGCAAGCCAGATCTGTTGACCCAACAAGATCAGCTATAATAGCTGTCTTGTTTTTAATAGATCTGGCATTGCATAACACTGCCAAGGTTGGATGAGCTGTCTGGGAAGACCTCGGCTCCTGCCTACTAAAGTTGGAGCCCTTGGGTATGGGAACAAGACAAGAATAACCTCTATCTTGGCCCCATTTTGCCCCAGGGCGTCTCCTGGACCCCACCACCCAATCCACCCTCCCCCCTCCTGTCCCCCACCAGGCTCAGCTCTCCACCTTCTTTTACGTTTCCTCAGAATGCCCAAAGCACGACACCTAAAATAGGTGTCTGATGACAATGGTGGCCATTCGAAGGGACACAGTTCCCTGAGTCTGGTGGGGGAATAATGCCCAACCGTCACTAAACCTCCCCAACACATTATAATAAGCAAATAATTAAAAAAGGAAAAAATATATAAGAAAAAAAAAATCAATACAAAAAAAAAATTATATATAATCAAACAGTTATTCAAAAAATAAAATGGAGCATTAATATATTCATAAATCCCAACTATCCAGCATTTCCTAGATACAGGCAACTTAAAATCGGTTTTCCTTTAAAATAATTAATTAAAACAATCCAAACTCTAAGAGTAAATCTTATAAATCAAAAACAAAAAGAAGCCCCATATAGAGTCCACGCTAAAGAGAGTTCAAGTCCCGAAGAAATTAAAAAATAAACTTCAAATAAATAATAAATACAATTAATTTTCAACCCCTGGTACTCTTACTACCCTGGGAATCAGTACTAAACCAGGCACTGTTAGTGCCTAGCTGATGTAATAATATAAATATTTAAGGTTCCCAGGCACTCTCACTACCTGGAAAGTAAAATAATAGTTTGGGCACTCTCACTGCCCAAAAACAGTAAAATAAATTCAAACCAAAATATAGTACAACCAAAAAGCAGGAAATATTCTCTCCAAGAGGGTGTCTTAATGGATTTAATTCTTCTTTAAGCTCAAAAATATACAGTCCCAAATCCTAGTGAAGTTAAGTTTCAAATCTCCTGGTTTTTGAAGAGTCAGCAGTCAGTCCAACTATTAAATCAGCCACTGAACTCCATTCAGTAATCTTCCATCATAAATAATGGGTTTTCTGGAAAGGCCAAGAGTGTGCAAACCTCGCAAAAAAGTAAAGGGATATCCCGTTCCTCCCCTCTACACCACCCCAAACTAATCAAATTCCCCACCACCTGTGACCCGCAGCTACAGATGCCCTAAGGGTAAACAGTAAAGTACACCCCCAGGGCAACTTAGGAGAACCCCAAATCCTCCTCTGGCTCCCCAGAGGCAAGCGATGCAACTCCCGCTCGGTCAGAGGCAGCACAATGGGAGAATGGCCCAAGGTGTGGGGGAGGAGGGATTCCCCACCCAGCACCACTCAATGACCCCCACCACCCCTAAACTCCAGAAAGCAGCAACTCTAAAGCCACAGCAAAGTCACTTGGAGCAACAAGTGGCAGTTCAAACCATCCACGGACTCCTCCTGTCAGTGCTCCGAGCACAATATCTCCAGAACGCTCAAAACACTTCCCCAGTCACCTCCACTTGAAACCGCCGGCTCCACAGAGATTTCTAAACTTCAACACGGCTTATTTTGACTGTCACGAATAAAATGAAAAAACTTCCTGCAATAAGCGGTCAGAAAACAACCTTCCCAGAATGAGCAAACAAATAGCAACAAGTCAATGTAGAGAGCAACCACACATAAATGATTCAGTTCACAAAGTGCACAGAATGCACTCACCACACCGCTGGTTGCTCATAGATGAGTAGTCCTTTGGCAATAGTTCTCTCAAATCAGATCCAGAGTGATTCTCTCACATCAACAACAAGCTTAGTTCTGGGCCGGTCTTCCAATTAAAACAGACAGCGACTCCTGGCAACAGCCCCACAGGTCACAAATTACCAATAATTTGGGATTTGGGTTTAATTTAAGTCTGTCACGGCTTTACTAAAAAACAGCAATGACATGACATAAATCAATATTTAAAGCTACTGCGTAATAGAACAGAAATTATTAAAAATGCATGCTACTTTTGGCTGTTACAACAGCCGTAGCATAAATATATTAACAATAACAGCTAAAACTCCCGAATATCAGGGAGAACAGCCGACCTGACTACAGACCCTAAAAATACGCTCAGAAGCACTAAATTAACTCACTGAACAGCCCTAACTAAGCTAAAACTACCAAGAAAAAATAAAGATAATAAAACGAAAACAAACTTAAAATAAAAAGAAATTGAACTCGGCCTCTAAGCTCAAGCCTCAGGCAGCTCACACACAGCCGCCCAGTCAGTGGTGTTACTAGTTCTTCCCTTAGTTCTTTTAGAATTCTGGGGTGAATCCCATTGCTTTATCCACCTTCAGTTTTAAGAGTTCTTTCAGAACCCTTTTTTCTATGAAAGGACTAATATCAACCCCTCTATCCAGAGTGCTTCTATTGACTGGATTAGGTATCTCCCCCTGCTTTTCCATTGTGAATACTGAGCAGAAGTATTTGTTCGGTATCCCTGCTTTTTCACTGTCGCTCTCTGCCCAAGCACCTTCCTCTTTATTCAGCCTCAGTATCCCTGTCTTAGTCTTCCTTTGCTCCCTAATGTACCTATAAAAGGTTTTATACCCCTTCTTAACAGAGTTTGGCTATCTTTTCCACAGTTTGGGTCTTTGCTATTCTGACTGCCTTCCCCTTTTTCTTCTGCCTTAACTGATACAGTTCTCTGTCCTGCTCCCTCTGTGTTTCCTTACAGTTCCTGAATGCTATCTTTTTCTCCTTTACCTTCTTCGCCACTTCTTTTGAGAACCATAGAGTTTTGTTTTTTTTTTCATTTTGATTTGTTTATTTGCTTCACAGAAAGGCTTGTTGCCTCTGTGATGGCGGGTTTGATGTTTCCCCATTGTTGCTCCACCCCCACCTTCTTGCCTGTTTGCTAGTGCTTTTCTGAGGCACTCTCCCACTTTGATAAAATCAGCCCTCCTGAAGTCCAGTACCTTCACTTTTGTGTGGCTTGATTCTAACCTTGGAGAACTTTTAATTTTATGTTTTAAAAAAAAAAAAAAGGAACCATCTGTCCATTCTTTGAGAATTCCTGTAATACAAAAGGCAGTCCATCTAACCCATATTTGTTTACCACATCTCATCACTGTCTGGAACTATAGTCGCATTTAAAAATATAGAAAAAAAAATATGGGATTTGGCATGCCTAATCCTCCATCCTTACTATCCTTATAAAGCACATTTTGTTTAATTGGGTTCAACCTACCGCCCCCAAAACAAGAAAAGAAACAATCCTAATAAAATAGTCTCCAGTTTTTTTTTTGCAAAGGAAAAACATAGCTAATAAATAAAAAATATAGGTATAAGAAAAGTTTTGATCATATACCATATACATGTTTTTGTTTGCTCATACGTCAGGAATTCCACTAAGCCACTTTGACCTTCCTTTTCGTTAAATATTGATCCCAGTTATATCTGGCCATATCTCCTGGTGCATGTTATAATCCCAGGATTTTATATTGCGTTTTAGAGGCCTGAATTCCAGCTACCTCTGCTTCATGCATTTTACTGTTTTGGATATTTAAACATTTACTTTTTACCATATTCGGTTGTGCCCCTATTGTCTTAGTGCCCCTGATAAGTAGCAAGCTGTCTGTGCAGACTGTCTACTGTCCATTAGTAAACATAAATTGTCTGCATAGGCAATGAGTTTCACTTCGGTGTCTCTTAAAATGTATCCTCTAATGAGAGGTGAGGCATGTATAATGCACACTAGAGGATCTAATGATAAAATATAGAGTAATGGACTTGGGGTGGGGCATCCTTGTCTAACCCCCCTTTAAATGGGACACCTATTTCCAACCCAACCATTCTCGTATGGTCTAACATATACTAAAGCATAACACAATAGTGTCCAGTGTATAAAATCTGTCAGTATGCCATAGGAGGAAAGGCATAGCCATAAATAATCATGTGATACACGATCGAAAGCATTAGGAAGGTCGAGGCTAATCACATAACCCTTTAAATCAGTCTGAGAGCTCTGCCTACCCCCAACAGCCATAATTTCTTATGATAAAAATAGAGCATCTGTAATTTTCCTGCCAGGTACTGAACTGAATTGACTAGGGTGAATTAAATAATCTAGAACAGTTGACAATCTGTTACTTAATCCAGAAAAGTTGACAATCTGTTACTAAATCATTTAGCAAAGATTTTGAAATCCTTATTTAATAAAGTTATTAGGTGCCAATTATCTGAATGTGTGCCCATTTTAAATTTAAAAAAAAAAAAAAATCATAAGACCCTCATACATTTGGTTGGGCAGTCTATCCTCTGTTAAAAAGGAATTATAAACTGAAAGTAATTCTGCCAGCATAATATCCCATAATACTTTGTATATTTTCCCCGGTAGGCCATCTGAGCCAGGTGACATGTTATATTGTAACGAGTGTATTACTACCTCAAGTTCTTGTGCTGTAAAAGAAGACAGAGGAAGCCTAAGGGAAGCTTAGTTGTGGCAAATGTGCCGCTGCCACAAAGTCTACCATAAATCTTGACTCTGGAATGGCTGTTCCGAAAGTATTCATAATGTGTATCTCTAAGTACTTCATTATTCCTGTATTATCCTTGTAAACATCACCCTTAGGTGAGCATAATTCTACAATTTGTTTTTTCGTGACCCTATACTGACAGTCTGCAAAGGGGTTAATTTGTTCTGTCCACCCCCCAACCCCCAAGTTGCAAAGTTTTGTTCTTTTTCCAGAGATTTTAATCGGTCATATTGGTAAGAAATCCTTTCATTTGTTACCAAATTTATTTCTCCTGGGTCTATTTTATGCTCATTCTTTTGGGAAATCAGTGTTGTCAGACACTGACATAACTATGTATTTTTGGTATGCTGACCAGGTTTTGGTATGTGACCTTTGTTGAAAAAAGGCTGTGAGATATAATTTTATATCTTCCCATCAAAAATTAGGTGAGTCATATATGTGACAGGGTAAGGACCCTGTCCCATTTGTTATGGAGAAAGTGTTTGGATCTGTCCTTTTCTGTCTGGTTGCGCAACCACATTTTTCTTTGAGACTTTGAACTTAATCATCCCGAACAATCTTGCAGTTTTTTGCCTCTCACTGTCTCTGTCCTCTCTCACTGTCTGTTTTTCCTTCCTTGCATATCAGCTAGTATAAAAATATGTGCAAATCTTTGTATGGAAATGCAACTGATATTGGGATTCCTTTTTAGAAAATATATAGTGTTACTGTTGAAATGTATATAATTATATTTTGAGATGATTTCAGAAAGCTATTGTAAACTCTAGAGGTTACTTGAGTGCAAATGTTGAGCCTTTTGCCAAAGCTGTAGGGGCCTCAAGAAGCACACTGTGTTCTAGCAGCTCCTGAAACTTTCAAGCACAGAGCACTTACAAGGACAGGATGTTTGCTAAGAATGGAGGGGGTGAAAAGACTTATAAAAGAGCTAAGCTGCAACTGCAAGATATGATTAGAAGAACAAGGGACACAGAGACTGAAAGAAAACTATTTTATTTTCTCCTCTGCATAGTTATTAAGAATACATTTATTTATTATATTACTGCTACTGTAAATAAATATTTTTGATGAATTCTACAACTGCTCCTTGTTTTCCCTATGCTTCCTGACCTGTGACTCGATGACAGATTTATTTAGATTTTGTTGACTGGGTAAGTGCACTAGACAAATTCTTACCTGTTTTCAGGAACGACTCTGGGGAGGGGGATACAGATGAATGTCGACTGACCTTGAACCAGATCAAGCTGTTGGTGGTATTTTGAGTGAATGGGGGAAAATTTGGCCAGGGCACCGAGGAAATTCCCCTACTCTTCCTGCAGGGGGCCTTGCTTCCTGTGAGCGGGGGGGGCCCTTTGTCTGCAGTACCAAGATGGCTGCTTGGAAGGCTGCTGGAGTGGAGGAGGAAGACGTGATTCTTGACTAACAAATTGCTGTATTGGATATTGGTGTAGTTCCTTCCATGAATATTGACTCTGCTGATAATGCAATGGATGTTGCTGTGGACCACATTCAAACTGACCCACACCTTGCACAGACGACTTTATTACCTGAGTTGCTAAGAGATAGTTTTTCTGATGGCAGTAATAGCAGTGAACTTCCACTGGATACTCTGGGTGAGCAATCACACTTTTCTATTGAAACTGCAGATATTATGGCACAGTTTGTTGCTGAGGAAAAACAGTGTTTGTTTAAAAAAAAATACAACTACAAAAGAAGTTCCGTGATATTAAAGCTGACAAACGGAAAGACTCTGTCAAGGGAGCACAGCTGAGCAAGCATGACGGTGCATTAGAGGATTCCTCGGGGAGCTGGGTGGTGGCCGTAGAGCAAGCGGAATGCCAAGAAATGCAGGGATCAGGGCTTACAGCAATTGTGTCAGGTATGGCAATTTTGGGTGAACAGACATCTGGCCCAAGACGTGCTGCAGAAGATAAAGTTACTCCACATGTAGCGTGGTCAGTGGATACTACCTTGCAAAATGCAGGGTGGGAGCAGAATAAAAATACAGCATGTACAGACTGAATGTCCCCGGACTAAATGTCACCGACTTTTAGTTGCGGTCATATGGTCGATTCGACAGAAGATCACCAGATTAAAGGTCGACTGGACTGAAGATCGCCAGACTACTGGTAGACTAGACGAAAGATCGCAGGACTAATGGTCGAGTAAACTAAAAGTAATGGAGTGCTTGTAGCTAAAATGCTTGTTTGCAGCTAAATATATGATGACATATCCGAATGTGTACCAATAACTGACAGATACAAGGAGGGAGGATTTTATAAATAAAACTGAACAAAAACTAAATTAAAAAGTTCTGTTGGTGCCACACTAATAAATGCAACAGCTGTACCTAATTCATAAAAAGGCAGGCAAAGCAATGTTCTCATTCAGCCCCATACCCTCTTGAGCTCCCAACTCGTATATCTAAAAGCCCAGTGTGTCCACCACTTGCACTTGCAATGCCCTGATGTGCTTGCCCACACAGATCTTGAACTGACATATTGTGTGACCCACATAGAAGGCTCCACATGAACAGAACAGGATATTAAATTATCTATTCTGCTTGATGTAGGCACAATACATACAATGGCCACAGCGTAAATGTGCCATGGGGGTCTGCTTTAATCAACTCTTGTAAGCTTGGTTTTATAGGGAAAGGGAATGGGTCACAGTATGACAAGTGGGAGAAATGTCGCCAGTAAAACTTGTAGCATTGGCAACCTTATGACCGCGACATCTTAATACGATGTCCAAAATAATTTTGCCGAATTACCCGCAACATGTCCGCGGCTAAATGTATCGCAATGACATGACCGTATGCCACATACAGGCCAGTGGGTTTCGGGCTCATCGCCTATTCGTATGCCAGAGTCAGCTGCAAATTCTGCACCTGTTATTGTACAAATTCCAGATTTGGAGGTACCTCCTGAACTCGAGCTAACACAGAATCTGGTTTTAAACCTACCTCAAAATGCTGACTCTTCAGAACATAGCGCTCAGAATGGGAGATGCCCCAATACATCTAATGTTTTACCGCAGTTGTCTCTTAATATTGTGAATAAAGATGCTCCGAGGTCATTTTCCTCTTTAAGTTTCCTATTTTTCCAGCTAAAAGGCATAATGCAGTGCATCTCTCCTATACTGGAGGTATGTCTGAACCTTCTGATCAACTATTTGTAGCCAAAACTCTCTTGAAGGACTCTATGAAGTTCTTTTTCAATGAACTATATGCACTGATCCATGTTTCTGGAGAAACTATGTTCAATGTTAGTTTTAAGTCTCTCTCAATAGCTTGGAGAGGTTTTGGATTAAGTACAGTACATTAAAGAAATCTGCCCTTTGGGCACCATTTGTTGCAATACCCAGGAATCCAAATAACATTTTTTGGGATGAGTACTTTACTCCTCATTTTGAACATGAGGTGAGTAAAACCAACTTCAGATGCATACAAATGTCCGGATGGAGTGCAGTGAGAAGTACATTTTTAATAACAGTGTAGTTTTATTCTAGATAAGAATTGATCAGGTGTTAATGCTCCAGCTAATTTTGGCAGGTAGGAGTCATTTACTCACCAGTTTAAAATATAATGAGTAAAACAAAACTCGGATGGGTATGAGTGCTGTAAATCTGGAAAAAATGCTTTTGAATCACCAGTTATGTTATGAAGCACTATTCTATGGAGTGTGCAGCATTTACAAATGCTGGATGAGTATTGGTACTCATTAAAAATATTTTCTGAAGAGTATTTCCTTAAATGAGGTGAGTAAAATAGGCCAGTACTCACCTTATCTGGAGCCCTGGCAATACCACTAACTAAACCTGCACAGAAGACTATTACTGTGTTATTTTGCAACGGTGTCAACGACCTTACTTATTGGCTAAAACAGAAATGTATGGTACTTGAAGAACCAGTGGCTTTATTGGACTCTGAGAACATATGGACTGAGGGATGGAAGGTTAAAGTTTTGCTAAAAACTACTGCTACTGGTGTTATTCATTTGCCTAACTCTTTTTTTGGGGGGGACGGGATGGGGTATTCTTTTTTTACGTGGGACAGCTGAAAATGTGCTACAAGTGTGGCTTAGTGGCTCACTTAAGTAGCATATGTGATCAGATTAGGTGTAATATCTGTGCGGAACTGGGTCATGTTAGTTCTCAGTGTACAAATGAATACAAGTGTAATAATCTCTGTGAAGAGATAGGCCATACCTTTCAAAATTGTCAATGGGCTGCACATAACATACCTGACCAGGCTGATGGGGAGGAGCAGCGCTTGTTAATCACTTTGATGCAAAAAAAGAAATTGGTTTCTGCTAGATTGCAACCTTAGCAAGGGGTTTCTACTGCAGACCCCCCCACTGAACCTCAGTCAAAACCCATCCCACCCCCCACCCCTGCTGAAGCTTTATTGACTTGTGCTAACTTGGAAAATCAAAAGAAACCTCTTTAGAAGAACAGACTCTGGGAAAACCACAATCCAAGATATCGATGCTACGTCTGTTTCTGAAACCTGTTCCTCCACCTCTGGGGCTCATCCCAGTGGAGATCTTATGCCCCCCCTTCCTCCCCTTCCTGGTTATGAAATTGGTTCTAAAGTAAGTGCCACAAGACCTAGTACAAGGGCTTCTGTATTAAAATCACAGCTAACTGAAGTACCTTTACTGAATAAGTTTGTGCTAGAAATTGAATTTACAGAAGATGATTCTGATGACTCTTCTGTAGCATCTTCTGTGCCAGACGTTACCACTGACACTGAAAAACAAGAAAGGGGGAAAGGGCTTCAAAAAAGAAAGGCTAAACTGAAAAAACAGTCTGCAAGGAGGGGGAAATATAAATGATATAGGTATCCATGTT